>JARHVA010002305.1:2242500-2320000 GCA_037957365.1 Torreya grandis
CTTATGATTCATGAAATGGAATGCTAGGTAAAGGTTTAAGGGTAGGTATTATGAAAACATCTCATTATTGGAATTATTCAAAATTCTAAGGGTTCGTATTGCATTAAATCTTATAGATCACACCATTATAGGTAAATTTAACACATTGGCATGCAGTGAGGCAACTTCTCTCATGCAATGTGTCTATGGTCAACCAAGTAATATATTATAGGAAAGTGGAAAGTTAAATATCATAAATTTCACATGACCAAAGATGAAGTGAATGGTGATAGGCAACCAAATACAACCTAAAGGAGGCATTTCATTATATCATATCCTTGACATTTAATTTTCATGAATTTAAGTTTGCATTCATAATATCCAAGTGTTTTAATAAAATCAAGGTAATCAACACAAATGTTTAATCCTTCATTGATTAAAGCATGTTTGAATTAAATATATACTATTTGCATGCTAGTGAAGAGGGGTGGACATCCGCACGAAGTAATATCTCATCTAAAATCATGGAAGAGATATGAAATTTGAGTGAAAGAGAAGTGTATACCATTTCATCAACATGGATAGACATTTCTTCACATTGTTGGATAATTATATCTTTAGATCTAGATAATGTAGATTCTTGCTCCATAGGTGGAGGATTAGGGATGTTCATTTGGAATAGTAATTGCATTAGTCGATTATGATGAGGAGGGTAAGCTCTCATAATTTACAAGAAAATTTGGGATGGAAGATGGGAAAGTTACACTATAGGATCCCATTCATCATAACCCTTTAGAGGATTATTTGATAAAGGTTCATAATGTTTTAATATATCCATTGAAGGGGGGTTAGATGTGAATTGAAATTTTTGTTGATAAGGTATATTTAATTTAGGTTTGGTTGAACTACATTGATCTATCATAGGTGATGTAGTTTTTTCTATAAGTGTTTCTTGTGTTTGAATGAAATAAAGTTGATGTGAAGTTTGATATATATCTAATTGAGGTATCCTAGTTGGAGGAAGGGTAGAAATTATATCAATTATATGATAAGTATGGTCTATTTTCATTTTTGTAAGAGATGTTTGTGTGCTTTTGGTTCTACATGCCCAAATTCTATGATGTGATGGGTAAGTGTCTTTAGCAATGTGAAACTTCATAGAATCATAATGGTTAAAGTCTTGGTATTGTTAAATATAAGAAAATAATCTCCTCATTTTATTCATGCTGACCACATTATCATTATTGGTGTTAATAACTATGGTACTTTTGATGTTATTTTTGGTAGGGGTAGGTTGATTTTTGTTATCTTTATGGTTATGAAGATGATCTTTATAGATAACTAGATGAACATTTTCTTGATTTAAATTTTCGTGTTTATTTTTGTTTTTGTGAGCTTTAAGCATTATTTCATAGGCTTATTGACGTCTATGTATAAGTGATTTATGGTTAAATTTGGATCCAAATAGATAATCCATATTAAGATTTATCAATTGGAAACAAGTTTCATGAGAATGACCCCAACTCAAATGAAACCAACAATTTTTTTTGGGATCATACTAGTATTTCATAAGAAATTTAGGGTCAAAATCCCATGCTGAACATTGTGGAAGATGTTTTTGAATTTATGCTAAGGAAAGGGGTTTGTGCAATTCCATATTATATTATTGAGGTAATTAGGAAATAAAATGAGAATTATTATTAGGTGTAAGTGGAGGAGCATGCTCCATTGTAGTGTTTGGAGTAATGTATTGGATGGTGTGTATGGCATCATAAGTATCCATAATACCATCATTTGTTGCATGTTGACTTTTAGCTTTTAAAAGCATGTGAGTTCCCATTGGAGGGTGGGAAGGTTAAAATTGACATATAAGGAAATATGGACGTTTAGCTTGGTCAAGAGCCTCCTCCAAAGATTTTGGGGAAAGAGTCATAATGTAGTACTTTAATTTAGGATGAATATCATTAGTGATTAATTGGAAGAGGTTTTCATCTACCATATTATGTAACTTTATTAGACAAGACTTTCAATCATTTAATGAAAATTTGTGCTTTTTTGGATTATGATTGTTTACAATTGATAAATGGGATAAATTATTTTTGTGAAGGTCATTAGTTTAGAATTATGGATCCAATGCATTTACCAAGTCCTCCAGACTAGTGATGGAGTCAGTTTTAAGTTAATTATACCAATCTAGAGCATCTTTAGAGAAGGTTTTGGCTTAGAATTTTGTGGTACTGAATGTATTAAGTTTAGCTAAATATTTGTATAGGTTTTTAATAGTTATTAAGTGGAAGGTAGGATGTGTAGATCTAGTCTAAGTTATAGTGAGAATTATACCACTTATGTCAATGTTTACAATTTGAGGTATAAGAGGTTCATTTTGTAAATGTTTAATAGTTTTATTAATAAGTGGGAGTTGAGGTATAAGTTTAATATGTGTGTCCTTAAGGGGAGGTGGGGGAATTAATATTTGGGCTCCCCATTGAGCATGTTGAGGTTTATGTTAGAGATGCAATAAGTGGTTCTACATCTGCATTATTTGGTTCACATTATTGGTATGAAAAGTAGACATTTGGTTGTGAATTTGTAATAGTAGTTGATTAGTTTGAGCACTATTTTTACTTGTAGAAGTAGTTTTAGATGAATTATTTTATTGTGAGGTGTTAATAAATTTGGATGCACTAATAACATGGGATGAAATAGTGGCATGAGAAGTGGTTATATATATTAGCCAACATTAGCTACCATGAATGAGTATCATTCAAAACTTTGATGTACTTTATCTTAAATTTGTTTATAGCCATTATAAAGGTCTTGTATTGGTCATTAATGGTCTAAGATGATAGATAGGGTGTCTTTTTTAGCATCTTACAAAGGCTTCTATGATGGTCTAGTTGGTAGTAGGGTAAATTCACTTTGTTTTATCATAAAATGGTCAATCATTGTAGTATTATTTATGTGTTTAGCAAATTTTAAGGTTATTTTGACAAGATTAAGGTAATTTTTCATATTGGTCTCATGTTTATTCAAGATATTTCATGTCAAAAATAATGTTCTAAAATATATTTAAAAGATAGATCAAGTCAAGGAGGGTCCTGTTGAAGTCATTTTACACCTTTCCAATATATCTTTCATCCATTTTTCTCATACACGTAGCCAAATAACATCAAGGTTCTCATTTTTAACATTTCTTCACCTTTGAAACTTCTTTGTTCTTGTCTCAATATCCAAAAGGGAATAATGTTAGGTTTGGAATTCAAGAAGGTGTTTGTACATTACATACCCATTATGTAGGCTAGGAATAACCTCATGAACATCTTGTATGGAGATCCATCATTCCATTTTTTCATTCTATTAGGTTTATCATGCAAAACCAAGTCCTTGGCTATGGAAATGAGATGGAAATTCAAAGTGAAAGTGTGGAATTGACTTTGTAAGGGAGAAAAATCACTACTATATGTTCTCTTAGTATTCATTATGATCATAACCAAGATTAAATGATTTTTTTAGGGGATAAAAATATGAAAACCTATCCAAGTCTTATATTAGGTTCTTGGCAAGCTAATGAACTCAACATGTTTAATGTTGGTTTATAAGTAAGAAGAGGAATTGTATCAAATGATCTTAGGGTATGTTGACCACCCATATGACCCTAATTTTTTTATATGTTTAGAGTTTAAATCCCCCAACTCTATGAACCATCCTTAAGAGTGTAAAACTCTCAAAAAGTCTACAAACCCCCTACTAGATCAGGTTTCTCCTTGTAATTGCATTTTAGATCTCATTAGAAAAATGAGAGAAATGGGAGAGAATATAAGGGATCTGAGAAGTCTCCAAACATCATCACCAATAAAATATCCTATTCATATATGGGACAAAAGAGAGGTTTTAGGTTTGCAACGTGAGAGGGATATGGTCTTAAAAATATACAAGGTCAAGTTAAAGAACCATACACTTTAGGTGAGGTTTGAAGTATCATTAAAAGATGTGGGGAAGTTTTAAGATTCATCAAATAACTTGTATATTTCATGGTTAAATCAAAAGGGTAGGTTTTAGGTGGCCATTCTCAAGAGCTTGATCTTAGTGATTGGGGTGTGTATGAAGGGGACAGTGACAGGCCTAAGTCAAGTAATGAAGGTCTTAAAGTGTTTTTATTTTTTATTTTGTTTTAAAATATAAATATGATCATCCTAAAGTCAATGCATGGAAATAAAACAAAGTAATAAAGTGTCAATAGGGTTCTCAGCTAAGAAAATAAAGCTATAGGCTTTAAATGAAGGAGCTCTTCAATATAGTTGTAGGTGTTCCTCCTCATCACTGAACATCATATATTATAAATAAGAGATTTGAAAATATTTAAGGTAATATAAAAAATTAATATAAACCTCAAGGATATTATAAATAATTATTACATCATGATCAATCAAGTATTACACATACACAGTCCAAAATGTGCTCTTACAGCCTCAAAAATAAGAAAGATGGTCTTACGAGCAAGCAACATGAAGGTTTTGAGTGATAACATAGGCGAAATTTGAATTGATATAATTAAATGTGTAGGTAATTAACTCTAATGGATATCCAAAAATGAATCAAACTTTCAAAATCATTCTTGAGTTGAACCTAGAAGGTACATACCTAAGCACATCTACCTAGTGTTTATAGGAAAAAAACTAAATGTTTGAAGACATTTGAGAGGTGTTTCAAGGAAGTTTCATATTGAAAAATGTTATAAGAGATTAATGAGAATATTTAAGGAAATAAATTAGTAATTAAAAAAATTTAAAGTTTTTGAAATAAGGGAAATTTAGACCTAAAAGTTTGCAGATGTGTAGGTCCATATTTTCCAGCAAGAGAAGGCAATCTTGTATGAATGATGATGGTTTAAGAGAAAATAGATGTGTTAGATCCATGATAATATGATAATTAATTAAATATTTTATATGAATATTATATAATATAAATAATAACCTTTCTTTATTTCCTAAAAAATATCAAACCTAGACTAGTCCTATAAGTCTACTAAAAACTCCTCTTGTAAGCATGTTCTCAAAAATTAGAGAAAATATGCAATGGTTTGTATTGAGTTTAGATTTTGGAGTGATATAATAAGTGTGGGGGAATAAATTAAAATATAAATAAGGTGACATATATTCGTTTATATGATTTCAAATACCAAAAACACCTACAACCTTCATACACGATCCAAATTACCTATAGAATAATGGAAATTAACATGGTGGAGGGACTTGAAGGTCAATATTAAAAATAAAATGGTTAGAGGAGTTTAATGAGGGTATGAAATACCTCAAAAAATATTAATTTTATATTTAAATACTATAAAACTCAAAATATACATTTTTTTTTGGGTCTCAGCCTCCTTAGGCCTATGCATGACCTTACTTAGGGCTAGAAACTTGAAAGTTCCATAAATTGAATTCTAACCCATAAAAGTTCATGACAATTTGAAAATAGACATAATTTAATGTTTATAAAAATATTTTCATGTTTTTTTAGTGTTACTATGTGTAATTTTATGGTCTCCAATATTGTGGACTTGTTTTAGGCCTAATTAGAAAAGGTGGGTGTTGAGAAAGTGGGTATGAATTGGGAGTTGGGCCCTAAAATTTTGGGTGAAGTTTTAAGAGGATAATGAACACCCCAATTTTCCCATATTTTTATTTTAAGAAATTTAAATGTCTCAAACCTATGATATTTGTAACAAAGTAGGGCTACAAGGAAAAGGCCTCAAAAAAAGCAAAATTGAGAATGATGAATAAAATTATAGAACATAGGTGGAGAGATGACTGATTATGGATGTTAAATAGGTTTTAAAGTTATTTAGACTCTAATATGATGATTTATCATCTCATAATAACTCTAATATGTATTTTTAAGAGATCAAGGGTGATTTATCAAGCCAAACATAACTCCTATGCCACCTTGAGAGGATTGTCATCAAATGAGTTCACACTTGTTGAAGAGGTATTTCATAACTATCTTTTAGTAGTTTACTCTTGATTTTAATGTGTTACATGATTTATTCATATCCATCATTGGCTATTGATACCTCTCCTCTCCCTCTCTCTCTCTCTCTCTCTCCTTCCTTCTCCTATATGAATGTCTAATTTTAACATTGTATGGATCCTCCACTTGAGTATGGCAAAGCCTTGATCTATTTGTAAGAGATTGAAGCAATAAAAAAATCTGGTTTTACCTTTTCTTATGACTATAATTTAGTGTTTATACATAAATTGTTAATCTTGTCTAGTGTTTATTTAGTTCTCCTTGACATGTCTCATTCTCTCACTTATATGTAGTTTAAATTCACTCTTATAGGTCATATGAAGTGTTTAAGTAGTATTGTGAAGTTTAATCAAGGAAATATTCCATTAGTGTCTTTTATAACTTTTAAACATTATTCTTCATTTCCTAATCATAATATACCACCTTCATATTTAAATATTGATGTAAAAGGAGTAGATTAGGATTAGTGTATGAATAGATTAGCTTCATGCTCATTGTACATCTACAAATTATGATAGAGGTCAACAAATCTGGTGTATCGCCTCCTTAGTTTAGTTTTTTTTTCAGTTATCTTAAAAATTTATGTGAAATTTATTAGGTTTAGTGATAGTTATTAAGTGTTGCATCAAGGTAGTTAACCCTAATCTATAATTCCAATTCACTCTTTAGGTCACCCACAACCTAATATTGTTCCAATGCTATCAATTAATTGAAGAGGCTTGAAAAACCTCATCAAGAGTGAAAATTTTGATGATAATAGTAGAATGAGAAGTACTAGTTATATTAGATCCATTATGTGATGAATGAAATTAGGTATTAGTGTGGTTGTTTGAATTAGGTGCACTAAAAGATACACCAACCTTGTTATTAGAAATACTGGGCATGGAGGTGAAAGAAGACATGGAGTATGATGTCATAATGTTAGAAAGAGAGATTATGCAGGGTAAAGGTGAGGAAAAAATCATTACTTGATTTACCCTAAATCCTATGGAAAATCTAGGTAGAATGGGGTTGTCCAAAATGAGGTCCCATCCTGATGTTATAAATGATTAAAGGATCCTTACCTCTATGTTGAGGATTTTCATTGATAAAAATAATAATTTCAACTATGTATTCAATATCATTTTCATAGTTTACCATTTGCATAAATAAAGGATTAAGTGGCATAAAATAAGGAGGAGCTTTGTAGTTGGTAGTTCTAGTGGTAACATAGATGTTACTTTGATCTGAGTTAGTTACCAAAAAATGTGGCTTAGTATGCTTTTTAATATTGGTGAATTTTATCATGTTGGTTTTATTTTACTCTATGGAATTATCATACAAATGTTCTATGATGAAATGAGGAATTTAAAAATGTAATGAAAATGAGGATAAATAATTATTATACTAGGATGAATGGGTTGACTATGTTCTATAAGAAGGTAAAAAAGCATTAGGTAGGAAAAATAGTCAAATGGGTTGATAGTGTTCTATGGGAGGAAGAGCATAATATCTTATAAAAGACTAAGTTGAATAAGTTGATTGTGTTATATGAGAAAATAAACATAATAACATGTAATATACTGAGTCTAATGAGTCAATCGTGATATGTGGGAAAGCAAAAAAGTAGCTTGTAAGAAACTGAGTTAAAAGAGTTGCCTATGTTATGTGGGAATTAAAATGAATAGCTTATAAGAGACTAAGTCAAACATGTTGAATGTGTTCTATGGTAAAACAAATAGAATAGCTTGTAAGAGATCGAGTCGAATAGGTCATGTTGTGGCATAGGATTGCACCCTATGAGAGGTTTATGTTGGCTTTCTCACTCCCAGACACAAAATGGGATCAACCATAGGATGTGGGTATCTTATGAAGGGGCTAAACCTTCAGTGAAACCTAGTTCCTCTTGGTAAATCACCTAAACTACTAATTTCTCTTAGGAAAAGGGTAGAAAAGCTACATAAAAATGAATAAAAGTATATAAATGGTGATGCAAAAAACTAAATGACACTCCTAATTCATCAAAAACAAACATAAATATAGCTCAAAGATCTCTCACACAATATCCAATGCTAGATGGTTTTCATGATTAATTATAATAAGGCCTTATAGACAAGGGATAAAGCATAGAGGAATGGTAAAATTCACACTATACCTTCATTTATGACTAAGATAACACAAATTTAGACCTAAAAACACCTTAAACCACCTTCAAAATGCAATAAAAGGAGGTCAATCACCAAGAAAGAAGATATGTTCATAAGGCAATCATGCACAAGCTACTTAAAACACAAAGTGTAGTCAAAGAGAGGAAAAATAGGTGATCTTATTACTTCAAAGGCTATTTTTTACAAATTTTGACAGGGTTTTGCTTTTTCAAATGAGATTATATCCATTACAATGAGAAGAAAAGAGATATATAAGAGAAGAGAAGAGAAGGAAGAGGAGAAAGCTTTCGATCTTCAATAAGTGTGCTTCAACCACCATTTTTGGTCATCTAATATAGAAGATGAGGATTAAATTCTTTTAACAACCCTCCAAGGTGCTTAGAGTTTGATCATGCTTTTTCTACTAATATTATTTGATCAAAAGGGGCTTCAAGAGCTTGAATTGTGAAAAGATTCACTTCCATAAATCGGTGGGATTTTTACTTGAAAAACATGTGCAAATTCTAAATGAATCTTTATCAAGGTTTTGGATTTACAAAACACATATAAAGTCCCTCTAAATCTCCATCAACATTTTGGCTTGCCAAAATACATGTAAAGTCCCTCTTAATCTCCATCAAGGTTTTGGCTTGTAAAAAAAATGCAAAGTTCCTTTAAATCTTCATCGGGATTTGACTTCTATAAATACATGTAAAGCCCCTCTGAATAGCCATCATTATTTTTGCTTAAAAAACACATGTAAAGTCAATCTGAATCTCCATCAAGTTTTTAGATTGCAAAATCACATGTAAAGTCCCTCTAAATCTCTATCATGGTTTTGGCTTGCAAAAAACACATGTAAAGTCCCTCTAAATATCCATTGGTGTTTTGGCTTGCAAAAACATATGCAAATTCCCTCTGAATGTCCATTAGGGTTTTGGCTAGGTGGGAAAGTAGAGATACTTTACAAATTTGCAAATTTGTAACTTTACAACTTTGAAAATTTACAAATTTGCAAATTTACAAAATTGAGAAAGTGGAGATACTTTTCAAATTTGAAACTTTGTAACTTCATAAATTTTTAAAATTTTCAAAAATGGGAATGCAGAGATACTTTAAAACTTTTCTACTTTACAAATTTGCAAAGTTTCAAAGTTCATATAAATCTTCAATTTCTGCTTGGGTCTTGGTAAAAATGTGCTTAGGCCATATTGAATATTTTACTCAAGACTCTGATCATTTGGTTATTTTTCCCACCACTTCATGCTTGCCAATAGATGGTGAATAACCTTAAAAACTAGCTTGATCTAGTACTTGCAATGTAAACCCCTTTTTTAGGCATTTACCTTAATGTTTCCAAACATACCTTAAACTTTTCTAAAGGCTTCACAAGAAGATTGTGAACATGAATTAGGGTCATGAATCTTATCTTCTCCCTTTACCATTGGATCATCCACTTCAATATTCTCCTAAAATAGTTTAGTTCACCATGCCAAGACCCTCTAGGATAGTGCACTACATCATTATGTCATGACTATAGAGAGATTAGTCATCAAGGTCAAAATTTTGTATGTAGGCCAATTTTGGGCAACATTTTGGTGACTTCTTAGGATTTCATGCTTGTGTATCCAATAGACTAATTGTTTGAGCCTATCCATTGGTATTATAAAGTCATAAAAAATCCTCCTTAACTGAGAAAAACTCTACCAACCTCTCAAATAAACTCTCATAATAGAAATAACAACAAGAAACAAAACAACCCTATTCTCAAAGCATTTAGGGAAGGGAAACACATAATAGAAGAGGATGTGCACAAGGTAATTGGATGAAGGGAAATAACATTTACTTTAATATATACATGGCTAAAAACCTTATCTAATAAAAAGGTTTTACATGGATCCCATTGATTGGGATAGGTAATACCTCTCCATTCAACCTAGCAAGCTAAAGGCATTGTTTTACATACAACCATGAATTAGGTAGGGTCCACTCCTAAAGCTATCAAACTTTGTATGGTTACCTAGTTTGGCCTTATTATCATCCCACTTCAAGGCTAGATCACCTTCCTTGAAGTCTCTTGAAATGGATCTCTTTTTAAAAGCTTTATTGACTTTAGCTTGATGTGATTCCCTTATGTTTATTACATGTTCTCTTATTTCTTCTAGATCCATGAGTTTTGCTATTCTCATGCCCATGGGCTCACTTTCCATCAACTCAAGTTGATGATCTATCTCTAAAATAGGTAGTTCAAAAGAGATAGGTATCTTGGCCTCTCTCCCATACATAAAGAAAAATGGTGAGTTACTAATGGAAATCTTGGGAGTCACCCTATCAGTCCACAAGGTTATTCTGAGCTTGGTATGCCATACTCTCTAGTTCTCCTCCATGGTCCTCTTGATTATCCTAATCAAGTTCTTGTTTGTTGATTCAGTAAGCCCATTACCCTAGGGGTAGTATATGGATAACATGATAAGGTATACACCTAGATAAATATTTGATTCACTTATTTTCATGCCAACAAATGCCAAGACATTATTTGAGATGATAGTGGATGGTACCCCAAACCTTTTTATAATACTGTCATAAAAATCCAACATTGTTATCTCATTAGCCTCCTTTAGATTAATATCTTCCACCCACTTGGTGAAGTATTAAGTGGTAATGAGTACCCACTTGTGCCCTCTATTATAAGGTGGATTTATCATGCTTATTAATTTAAGGCCCCACTACATGAAGGTTTACTCTACATGAATGGGGTTAAGAGGAAGGGCTGCTAGTCTTTGTTTACTAGTGAACATAGCTCACTTATGGCACTTCCTAACCCATGTATAGGCATATTTGAAAAGGTTGGGCCAATAGTAACCAAACCTCATGGTTTTTACTACTATTTCTCTTGGACTGAAGGGAACTCCTATAGTTCCATCATGGAACAACTCTAAGAGTTTGTCCACCTAATCAACTTCTATGCACCTGAGCAACACTCCATTGAGCTCTTTACTGAATAGTACCCCATAAATAATTTATAATATATGGTATAAAGTCTATATTATGTCTTTTTAGTCTTATCCATACCTTGAGGGCATTCACCCATCATTAAAAATCTAATCATATATTGCATCCAATCAGTGGAGGGTAGATGTGCAACTACTTGCATGCTATGTGGCATTACTAGAGCAACCTGTTCTTCTTCTTGTAGGCTAGAAACCAATTGCTCAAAAAAACCTTTACCTCTCACCAAATTATTAACCTTTATCTCCACATCATACTCCATGACTCTGGTGATCCAACTAACCCTCTTCTCATTTAGATCTCTACTCAAGAGGAAATCTCTCACACCTTTATGGGAGACCATGAGATGAATCCTATTCTTTGACACCATAGGCTATAATTTTTTTAATGATATCACAATAGCTAACACTTATTTTTTAATAGAAGTATAGATCTCTTCATAGACTTCAAGTCCCTAATTGAGGAAAGTTATTGGCTGCTCAAGACCCTCTTGATTCTATTACATGAGCATAGTTGATATGTTGTCCACATTAGTAAAGGCATATATGTATAAATATCTTGAAAAATCAAGACTCAAGAGATTTGGTGTTTATACAATGGCTAATTTGATATCCTTAAAACCTCTCTTGCCTTTTTTTGACCAAGACAAGAATTGATCATTCTTTAATATTACTGTTATAGGCTTGACCAAATGTGCAAAATCAGGCATGAACCTTCTCACAAAATTTATCTTCTTGTGGAAGCTTTGAATTCCTTTCTTGTGTTGAGGCAAAGACAAGGTGAAGATGAAACTTATCCTCTTAGGATAAATGGCTAGTCCTTGTTTAGAGATAATATGATCCAATAGTTTACCTTTCTGAACAATAAATATGCACTTTTTGGGGTTCAAGGAGATCCCAAAATCCCTACACATCTCAAAGATGAGTCTCAAATGTTTTAAGTGGTCACTTTCCTTCTTCAAAAAAAGAACTATGATATCATATAAGTACAAAAACACCATCTGGTTAAGTAGACACTGAAAAGCCATGTACATGGCTCTATGGAATGTGGCACCAAAATTAGAGAGACCAAAAGGCATATTATTGAAATCATAAGTCCCATACTTGGTGGTGAAGGTTTTCTTGTACTGGTCTTCCAACTTAACTAGCACTTGGTTATGACCTAAGTACCAATCCAAGAGAGATAAATTTTTTGATCCAATCACCATGTGGAGAAGTTTCTCCATGGATGGAAAAAGATAGTGATCCTTCAAGGATACCTTGTTCAAATCCCTAATGTCAACACATAGCCTAATCTCACCTCTTTCCTTCATTATAGGTACTAGGTTGACCACCCACAAAGAGTGTTTAATTGGAAAGATAATGTTTGAATCAATAAGATTGGTCATCTCTCTTCTCATGAGTACCTCTATCTTGGGATTGATAGGCTTCTACTTCTGCCTCAAAAGCTTCACATTTTCATCTAATTCAATGGTGTGCTAAGTAATATAGGGGTCAAAATCCATAATATCAGTGTATTCCCAAGTAAACACATCTAAAAACTCCCTAAAAAGTGAAATGAATGAAACTTTCTTAGCCTCAGTATTGACCTTCCTAAGATTGAGAAGTTTGTCTTGGAAGATGAAAACTCTTTGATGGTTCTAGTCACTACTGGACAAGACTACCTTGTCTTTCCTCATGAAATATCCTTTATGGAAGATTATATCAAGGGTGAAAAAAATTAGAGAGATTTTTTTATTTAAATTTGAGGATTTTATCTCCATACTAATTTTATAACTTTTTCTAACTTGAAGATGAAAATTTGACCTCTTATTATAAGAAGGAGGCAATCTACTTGTCATTGTCAAAAACCTGCCAGTTAGATTTATTATTGGGAATGGATGGTCTTAGATCCACCTTAACATGTGTTTTTTTTTTATTTACTCAAATCATCTGGTATATCAAAATGCCCCCCCACTACTGCTAATATGTCTGCATGCTCATTATTATATCTAGGCATAGTTTAGATGTTGAAGGCTTCAAAATACTCCAATTTATCCCATACTTATGCTTGTATGATTTCATCAAGGGGTTCTTGGATATATTTTGTCTTCTTACCTACTTGAAAACAAGCTCATTATTTCCATATACCTACAATTGATTGATTTTCCTCTTTCTAGCCCATTCGAGGCCATAAATAAGGCTTTCATATTCAGATGCATTTCAAGAATAGATAAATTAAAAGATATAAGCTAAGTAGTAATTGTCATTATAGGTAAATACCATCAGAGAAACCCACCCCTACTCCATGTTTTCTCCTTAATCCATCAAATAACATTTTCCAAATTCCACTTGTCTCCTCTTGTGACCTAGTAAGGGATGGTATAAATTGATTCTCTTCATGTAATCGGTATAATCCCATATCTATTTATTCAATGTCTCCCAAATGGTTAAGTTATTGATTTTAATTACATAATTTATCTTAGAAGACCTCAGGTATCACCTCAACATGAATGTCTAACTCTCAATTAATAGGGTGGTATTTTTCATCCAAGATTATGCAGTTAATATTTGGTTTGCTTAGTTTGTAAGTATCAATGTGAAACATTTAAATTGGTTCAACGTTAATGGACACCTTGGTTCCATAACTTTTCCTAAATTCCATATAGGACCAATACACTACTAGGTAACCCCCAATTTTCATGGTGAAGTCTCTCGATAGGCATAGAGAAAAATGGGGTGGTACCTCTAGAATAACCACATCTTAGACCAATAAAACATAAGGACATGCATGGAGGGATAAATTTAGAATTATGATAATAATATATGGGTTTCTAAAATATCCATCAAGATGTAATACCTATTTAGATAAGGGTTCATATTTCAAACCAAGTTGATATGCTATTGATTTAGGCATCACTGAAGTGCTTACCCCACTATCCACTATGCACTTGTGTACCAAGGAGTTTCCAATGATCAAAGAAATGTAAAAGGAATGAGGTTTTATTACCTTTTTTTACTACCCTTCATTGATTTTTATTTCATTAATGAGGACTGCACTCTCCATGCTTGGTGGTTTCTATGAAAAAATGATTTTTGACAAGCCTTCTTGAAGAAGATACACTTGATCAGGTATAAAATGCATTTCCCACATAGGGACACTCAAATTTAAATTATTTTTTTCCTAAAAAATGTGGATGTGTGCACCACCAACCTTTGCTTGTTCTTTGGAAGCCACAACAATGCTTTGTACTTGTGATCTTTGAGTTATAACATTACCTCATTGGTTTTGATTTTTTTGAATTATTTGAGACTTTGGAGCTATATTAGGATCATTTATCTTTGGAAAAAATGAAGGATTAGAAGACCCATTAAATTATTCTTGGATTCCCTATATGTTCCTTCTCTTGAACCTTGTGTTCATTGCCATAGGAATGTTCTCTTAGCTAGTACTAGCTTGTTGATTAGAAGCATAACACTCCTCTAGTTAATAGTTCATCAATGTATTATCCAGCTAATTTTATCCCTAATTATCCCCTTTGTCTTTTTAAGGCTCTTATATTTTATTCATAATAGGTACTTTTACATTCTGTGCCATTAAAGATTGATTGAACCCATAACTAGCACCCTACTTCCATTACTCATTGCAGCCTTGGCCGAACTATGCATTTATGATGATAGCCTAATTTTAAGATTGATTTCAAGGTAGATAATAGTAACCTTCTTGTGGAATTTTGTTTTTAATAGTGACCAAAGTCTTAGAAGTACTTACAGTATTAAGATTGTAGTTGTTACTTGGTTTAACATAGGTGAGTTGTCCTTGCCCTCAAGAATTAGCCTTGTCCTTGCCCTCAAGAATTAGCCTTGAAAGGTGGCTTATTGGATTGATAGGGTTGTTGAGGATGATATGTGGGTTGGTATGGTATATTAAATTGAGATTAATACCTATTAACATTCACTAACTCATTTCCAAATGTTTGGAACATATTCTTGAGTTCTTATAGTTCACTATATTGACTAGTTGAAGCTTTGTCTTATCTTGGCGTAGGTATGGAAAGAAGTGTTGGAAAAAAATGGTAGAAAGAGGATGTAAAAATTTATGATGTGGTTGAATTTTATGGAACAAGGTAATAATAGGCCTTAGTGTGAGCTTTCCATCTTGTATTAGGCTATTCTCTACCTTGATTGCTACCTCATAAGTGTAAGGCAATGTGTTTTCCCCCATTGACTTAATCATAATTGCAATGCCATTATTGAGGGACCTTAGATAATAAAGGAAAGAATAATTAGGAGTTGGATTGATAAGGGTTATAATTTTTTCCCATGTTTTCTAAAACCTATTGTTAAAGTCTTGTATGACCTCTTAAGGAGCTTTCTTGATTGTTGTCAACTACTCTACTAGTGACAAGTTGTCACTATTATCTTCAAATCTCTTTCATAAAGCATCCCCTAACTGATCCCATGTTATGATGGAGTTAGGAGTTATGTTACTATAACAATCTAGGGCCTTTCCCTTGAAAAATATGTCCAATAACCTGATAACTACATTCTCTTCAATGATGTTATCGATATTGAAAAAATTAGCTATGCCTCTAATGTGTTTGAGAGGAGTTATAAAGTTATCCCCTGAGTTGTATGAAACATTCTTAAGTTATTCCACTAGAATAAGATCATATTGGTTAATATGCAAATGAATTTAACCATTTAAATCCATAAAAAGTAAGGCTCTAGGGGAAGCTATGGTAATGAAATGAGCTAACAAGTGTCTTCTAGAAGAGGTAGGCTTGCAAATTGGTTTAGGAGGGAATCTTCTCAAGAAGGATGAGTGCTAGGAAACTTCAATATTCTTATTGAGTTAAAAGGTAATTCAATAAAAAAAAGATGAATACCTATTAAATCTAAACTTTTAGTCACATTTGGCATTAAAATAGACATAATTTATAACCAAAAAGTTAAGTGTTTGTTGGAGTCTCTAAATGTCAAGAGTATGGATGGTACAACTACTATAAATAGATCAAGACTAGCATCAATCTCGATCAATATCATTCAAATATGTCCCACCAGGCATGCCATAACCTATTGTGGCATAGGATTTCACCTTGTGACAAGGTTCTTAAGGCTCTCTCACTCTTAGCCACATAATGTGATCAACCCTAGGCTATGGGTATCCTAAGATGGGATTAAACCTCCAGAGAAGGGTAGTTGGGAAAAGGGTAGGAGATATACATAAAAATTAATAAAAACATAAAAAAAGTGATGCACCAAAATAAATGACACTCCTAATTGATTAAAAACAAACATACAAATAGCTCAAAAATCCCTCACATAATATCAAACACTAGCTAGCTTGCATGAATAATTCTAAATAAGGCCTTCTAGACAAGGGATAAATCATAGAGTAATGGTAAAATTCACACTATACCTTCACTTATGACTAAAACAGCACAAATTCATACCTATAAACACCTTAAACCACATGTAAAAAGTAAGGAGTATAGGACAATCACTAGGAAATAAGAATTCTTCACAAGGAAATCATGTATAAGATACCTAAAACACAAAATGTAGTCAAAGAGATAGGAAAAATAGGTGATCTTGTTGCTTCAAAGGTCATTTCTTAAAAATTTAGATAGGTTTTTGCCTTTTCAAATGAGATTATATCCATTACAATGAGAAAAAAAGAGTTATATAGAAGAAGCTAAGAGAAGGAAGATGAGAAAGTTTTCAATCTTGAATAAATGTGCTTTAACCACCATATTTTGCCATCTAATGTAGAAGAAGAGGATTAAAGTTTTTCAACAACCCTCCATGGCACTTAGAGGATGATCATGATTTTTATACTAATCTTCTCTGATCAAAAGGGGCTTCAAGAGATTAAATTTTTTAAATATCCACATCTAGAAATTGATAGGATTTTTAATTAAAAAAACATATGTAATGTCTGATTGAATCTCTGTTGGGGTTTTTGTTTGAAAAAAACACATTTAAAGTCCCTCTGAATCTCCATCAAGGTTTTGGTTTGAGAAAACACATGCAAAGTCCCTCTGAATATCCATGAGGGTTTTATCTTTAAAATACACATGGAAAGTCCATTTGAATGTTTGTTAGGGTTTTGGATTAAAAAAACACATGTAAAGTCCCTCTAAATCTCCAAAAGGGTTTTGGCTTGAAAAAACACATGAAAAGTCCCTTTCAATCTTTGTGAAGGTTTTGGATTGCAAAAAATATGCAAAGTCCCTCTAAATCTCCATCAAGGTTTTGGATTCCAAAAACACATTTAAAGTCCCTCTGAATCTCCATCGAGGTTTTGGCTTACAAAAACACATGAAAAGTCCCTTTGAATCTTTGTCAAGGTTTTTTATAGGTGGGAAAGTGGATATACTTTGAAAATTTGCAACTTTAAAACTTTACAAGTTTGTAAATTTATAAAATCAAGAAAGTGGAGATAATTTACAACTTTGCAACTTTATAAATTTACAAATTTGCAAAAATGGGAAAGCATAAATACTTTACAACTTTGCAAATTTGCAACTTTGAAAAATACATAGAAATATTTGGTTTCCACATGGGTCTTGGTAAAAAGGTGCATAGGCCATATTGAAGCTTTTACTCAAGGCTATGATAGTTTGGGATTTTTACCCACTACTTCATGCTTGCCACTGGATGGTGAATAACCTTGAAAACTAACTTGATCTAGCACTTGTAGTGTAAATCCCATTTTAAGGCATTTACCTTAATGTTCCAAAATTACCTTAAACTTTGCTAAAATCTTCACAAGAAGGCTAAAAACATGAAGTAAGGACATGAATCTTATCTCCTCCCTTTACCATTGGATCATCCACCACAATAGGCTCCTGATATAGTTTAGATCACCATGCCAAGACCCTCCACTATACTGCACTACATCATTAAGTCATGAATATAAAGAGATTAGTCATCAAAGAAAAAAATTGTATGTAGGCCAATTTTGGCCAATAGGTCAATTGTGTTCTATAGGTAGGAAAAATTTGGAATGTTATAAATCTAGATGATTGAGTGGTTATTTACAAATAATTTAAACACATAGGTAACTAGATTAGTTGGGTCAATCTAGTTTCATCACACAACACAAATATTGTACCAACATTGGCTAATACAAGTTTTTTAATACAAAATACAATTGACAAACAAAAAGAAACAATATTAAAATGTAAATGCTAATCTAATAAGTAAATATTACTGATGTATTTTAAATTATGACTTAAAATGGGATAGGGAATTGGGATTTGTAAAGGAACTAACAAGAAGTAAGCTAAAGTTGGTTTAAGGTATGTTAAATATGAAAGGAATCTATATTGGTGATGACACAGGCTTGGTATTAGGGCCTACCTTCCCACTTCAAAATCTCATAGTAGTAAGGGTGTTGAGTTCTTTATAAATATACCATCAACCACATATTTATAAGTGACCAAGGAACTAAATCAACTTCCCCTTTGGTAATGAAATCAAAGTGCATAGACCTATGTAGAATTGTTTCAATGCTTATTTGGATTTTTGTGATTTGGTACTGTGTGAGGGGAACATGTGACTAATCCAATAAATTAACATTCTTAGTTATACTATGTGCACTAATCTAAGTAATCAAGTAGATAAATGAAAAATGAATTAATTACTACCGATTTGGGTTAATTTCCTTTGTTTGAATAATACATAGTTCTAGGTTGATTGGGTCAAGCTAGTATGCAAATAATATAGAACAGATCTAGTCTAGTTAATTATATTAGTTGAAAAATAATCAAAAGAAAAATAGTCAAGCAATTCAACTAAGTTTCCTGGGCAAAAAGTAGTTATAATACTAATTTGAACTAGTTGACGTAGTTTACTATAAGGTTTATAGTTTTATAGAATTGATTGAAAAAATAACAAGAAAATAAATTTGAGAAAAGGAAGTAACTAGGCTAGTTAGAATGAAACTGATAACTAACATAAAGTAGATTAAATTAGTGTAATAGTGTACTAAATATGATGAATTGTCATTTTTAAACTGTGTTGTCTAGATTAGGGCTTGAACCTACAAGATATAATGTTAAAATAGAGTCAAACTAGTTGATTGAGATTGCACAAAGATAAATAATTAAAAGAAATAAAAGAACTTTGTCAATAAAATTGATCTAGTAGTCTTAACATAATTTTTTAGTAAATTTGAGACATAGGATGAAAAGCTAAATGGAGAGGATATATATAGTGTGCTAAGATGGAAATTTTGATCACAGAGAGATGAACAAGATTGATAGGCTCATTTCAATTGAAAAACCTATAAGATCATGCCCTAACTATGTTGATTAGATTGATGAAGTATAAGATGACCTACAAATATTATATAACTATGTCAATTAAATCAATCTAATTATCTATAAATGAAAATGACCTACACATAGAGTCAAACTAAGTAGATTAGATCAATTGAGTATTAAGACCTATACACAAACTATTATACTGAGTCGATAGAATTGATCTAGTAGTCTAAAAATATACATTTAAAAATATGAAAGGGTTAATTCATGTTGGGTTCACCAAAAAATATGTAATTGAAATTAAATCTGATCTATAAATCAATCCTAACTCAGATAAGATAAACTAGCTAACTATACTTTTAGTGATACTTATATAATTAGGTCATGAATAATATGGATCTATTAAATATACATAAGGGATATTTTATCATATAATATGGATATAAAGGGTTTTAAACCCTCTAGTAAAGCAAAACTATACAATAATCTTATCTAGGTTTGGTAATGGAATAATAAAGTAAATATAATTTATTGCAAGCTAAGTCTGGAGGAAAAAAGTGGCGGATGAGCATATATAATAAATATGTAAAGTAGAAATCTACTTAAGTCAATGTAGAGGTAATCCTAAGCAAGAAGAAATAATATGTTCATTATTCATTATTCTTGAAAATCTATCTACTAAAATAGAAGAGTAAGAGTTAAGAATATTTACCTTGAAGATAAACTCATCAATACTCAACCTCTCCCTTGGCCATTGGTGCTTTACAAGATGTTATTGTGTATTATTTAAGATGCTAAGTATGGAAAATGGACTATAGTCTAACCAAAGGCCTCCTAATGAATATCAATCTTTCACAAGATAAAGGTTATCCTCCAAGAAGCATGAAACCCTAAGCAATGAATCATAAAGTAGAATGGTAGAAATACAGATAAAGAGTGTAAATGAATGATTAGCTCTATTATAAATAAGGTGAAAGAGGAGTATATATAGCCTGATTTGACCTTAGGACCTATAATTTTAGCAAATATAGTCTACCAAGTTGACCTTATTAGTTGGGAAATAGAGCCATTATGTCTTGAACTAAGTCAACCTAGGCCAACTCATTCCCATAACATACACTATTTCTATAACTAGATTGACCCATTTGATTACTTTCAAAAATAGGTAAAAAGGGGTTTTGCTTAGGTAGAGGCTATTTGAGGTGGTGAATTTCTTAGAGAAGCATGCGAGTGAGGTATCAATGCTTATGGAAATATATAAGAGGGATTTGTATAGGTTTTAGGTGGTGGTATAAGGAACAACAATCTTTCAAAGCACCAAAAGTCTTTCCACCCCTTTCTTGGTACACCCTTTAAGGTGTGCACTCAAAGAGATTGAGACCCAATGTGTTCTTGTAAGAGAAAAATCATTTGTAATTGATAAATTTTTAAAAAAATTACGTGCATACAAATAATTCCTAGTGTAAGGGCATATGGAGATATGGTAGGCATAACCCAAACCCATGTTTGAATTACTTTAGGACTAAAAACAATTTATATTATTATGTTTCCCAAGGAGTCTTTCAAACTAATGTTTTTTTGCAAGTCTTGTATACCAAAATCAAGCTGATGATTTTTTTATATGACAAGTGGTTTTTGTTTGTGTAATATCAATATGGTTGTGTTAAAATTAATCACCACCCATGAATAAGGTAATTGTCAAATCTTGTTTGTCTAGATGTTGCTTGATTTGTTTAATTTGAAGCTCCTACTGTGTAATTTATGCCATTTGTAATTTGAGATCATTTTTTGAGTGGCCATTCATGTAATTGTGCAATATTTTCTATTTTTGGGTATCACTAGGTTGTGAACTTGATTACTTTGAAGGATAATCAAATATAATCTTTTTATCATTGATAATGTCCTAGATCTTATGTTTTAATGTAAAGCATTTATTTGTAGAATAACTTGATCCCTGATGATAATCATAATAAGTATTTACATCATATACTTTGGGTAGAATTTGAGTCATGTCAACCTGTATAGGATGAGGGAGAGATATAATTTGACACTCTATTAACCACATGAGTAATGAATCTAGGGACTCATGTAAAAGTGAGAACTATCTCCTTGATGTATTGGATAAGACAATATGCTTAGGTTTTTATAATAGTGTAACAATTTTTCATAAAAAACCAAAACCTTTTTTATTTATATTATTATTAAGAGATATAGGGTGCGTGACACCTTGTTCATGTTTACCCAATCCTTATCTATTGTACCTGTATTTAATCAAATATCAAGAACTAAAATCATGATTATATTATTGTGGTGTGGTATTATTGGTTTGTTGGACCATTACACAATGTTTCAAGGGATTAGTATCCATGGATATATTATCCTCCTTTTCAAAATATATATTATGTTCATCTAGTTTTATGAAATTTAACATGAAGGCCACATGCATTGATTCTACACTCTATGGCAAGGTTATTGTATGTAATGATTTGATAAAAATACACTTGTATGGTGGTGAATTATGTAACATCTCTAATAGTGCAACTTTGTTCATAGCCTCATTATATGTCTTTAGAAGTTTTGGCATGTGCTCATGTTGAGTTTTATGATTGTGAGAAGGAAGTTATGTTGCTGGAGGTAAATACTGATAAATGATACTCCTTTAAGATACTTATTTACATCCAAAGGTGACAATATTTGTATTGTATTTTAGTTTTGAATAATATCTATGAACTCAAGAAATATTATATCACTTGTTACTTGGGTGTCACATAATGCATCATATAATATATATTTATAGATAGTGGATTACTTTATAATCTTAAATAATAAAATTTTAGGATACATGATGCTCAATTTATCAATAAGGCCAAGGCTACCTCCTACATCATTTGGTTTAGAAAGCACTTGTTCTAGTGTACTACAAAAGTAATTTTGAAGAGAGATCAAGTGTTTCTTTTGATTTAGAACCCTCTCATTATTGGCATAGATTCATTTCATATATTTAAAAAGGCAACTTATGTAGAAAACCATTACAATTATAAGGTATTTGACCATGAAATAATTAATCAAGATATCCATAGTGAACATAATTGCAAAATTATAAAAATCAAGGATCAAAAATAGAAAAATTAGAAAACCCTAATTGACCCTAGGGTTTGATGTTCAAAGATTTAGTTTGATAAATGCTTAATCCTAAATTAGATATAGGAATATTATTTTAGGTAGATAGGGTTACGAATATAGAAATTATAATTCAAAAGGGTGATGAATAGATCTATAATAGGCCAATTGGGTGCTAAACTTAGATATAAACAAACACTAAATTTGTTAATTGAGATAGGATAAAAACATTAGGTACAACTATGTTAAGTATAGAAATGACATATAAGTAACATATTCTAATGCTTATGTATTTATAGATATGGAATAGGTAGAAATAAGAGTAGAAGATGATTCTATAATAATCATTAGATTCTATATTTAACACTTCTAAGGCTACAAACACCAACATCACCTGGGATGGTTGCATTGGCGATACTATTTGAACTCGACACAAGAGTCCTATATGGAATAGCTATTGGAAAAAGATGTGACCACCTAGATGCTTTTGTGTTTGAATTTGAATTCAATTTGGTGAATTTATGTTAGGGTCATGGATTGTCACTCATGAATTTAAAAAACTCTAGTTCTTCATCTACATGGTGACCTTGGAGGAAATGAGTTAGTGGGCACATAGTGTTGAGCTGACCCCAAAGACCACTTTATTAATAATCATTACTTATGTATCCAATATTTAAAATAATTACTTATATTGATGTAGTTATCCCCTATGTGTTGGCTTGTGTGTGAATCATGAAATATGTGCAAAAACAAGTAAAATAGTGACCTATCTTGTAACTTAGAAAATTAGGCTCTTGGATTACTCCTTTAGTAATTCTAACCTATGTATGTGTTATTCCTACGACTGATATGAGAATATGAGAAAATATGAAAGCTTTACGTTATTGAGTGCTTGATTGAATTCTTTTGATATGTTACCTTGGTTTGTGCTATGAAATGAATTAATGAGGGTTAATCTTGTATTTATATCAATCCATTTTGAGAAGTATCTTGTATAAAAACACTTAGGATGACTAGTATGATATGTTTCATTTACAAATTGGATGAATTTATGGCAATGGAGACTTTTTTGGGTTAGGACACTAGTGCCAATGTAAGTGTCTCTCCCATACGTTAGTCTCTAGGGAGTGAGAAAGTAGGTATAGACTCATAACTTGCAAAAGTGGAAAATAAATAGGTTTTAATCATTATTGGCAAGATATAAGGTCTGGGTCATCAACATAAGACTATTCAAACTAAGAGATAGCTAAAGGGCCATAAGACAGAGCATATGAGAATCTTCAAAATTTAGGAAAGGTACAAAATTGAGAGGAATAACCCAAGTCTAAGTTTTCTAAGTGTACAAGACCGATGTGTAATATAATCCATAAAATACTGTCTAAATAAATATATCTGAACATTTAAACATAAAATGACACAATTTTGAGAGAAAAGTGTTTTTTTTATAAGGGTAAAAAGTAGTGTTTTGCAAGGATCATAAAACTTTATACAAGCTCAACAAAGATAAAACATTGAAGTTAAACATGAAACAAAAGGGCCCAGTTGTCCTAAACAAAACACATGCCATGAAACATAAAAATATCAATAATATATTGACATATAATAAACTAACAAACAAAAAAGAGACAAAACTAAAGACACCACATTACTTATCAGCCATATCTTATAAACTCTTAGTTGCTTTCATTTCTTCATGTAGGGTTTAGAGTTTATTGGGAAAATATTTTTTAGTAATTTCCACTTCATTAACCTCTTTCTTCTTCTTTTATACCCTAACCCTCCTATTAAGACCATCTAGGGTTTCATTTAATCTCATTTTCTTGGCTTCCTCCTATGGTTCAGTATTATTATTTATATTGTCATTAGTCATCTAATTGATTACTTGTTGATTCACCTTCAGTTGCTAAATTTCCTCCTCCATTTTATTCAATTTGATTCTTGTTTTATCCATCTCCATTTTAGCTAGCATTTGACATGTAATAAATACTTTTGAGTTTTATTCTCCTATATGTTATCCTTACTTTATTTTTCTAGATGATATTTCATGCCCAACATTTATTTCTTCACTTTATTAAGGTGATTAAAAACTATTTAAATATATTTAGTTGGAAGTCTATACCATGTTCCCTTTTATCGACTCTCATGCTGACTAGATTTTTAGGACCTAGATCATTAACTTTGGTTGGGATACCTTCCTATTTTTTACCTTGGAATTCCTCAACCAAAGCCTTAAAAGGAGCCATAATACACTTTTATTATCACTATTAGGAATACAACTCTCTACCCTAAGTTGCCCATGCTTCCTAGTGATAAAATAGACATTTTTCATTTTAATTTTATTGGACTTGGAAAATTGAGCCAAGGTTTCATCATCTTCCTTATTTTATTCTTCTCTAATTTAGGATCAAAGGAGAGAGATTTCTCCAAAAAATTTGAATTTAAATTCAAATGCCAAATATTATAAATAATAGGGTGTTGGAAGCAAAATGAATATTAGGGGGGTTTGAAACAGTCTTCAAAACTTTCTTATCGATTCCACTTAAGCAATCATCAACATATAAATCAAGCAATTCATAAACAATAAACTATACAAGCATTAAAAAAGATTGCACAAGTCAACACACCATATATGTGGTAAACCTTCAAGGGGAAGAAAACCCACTGATATATAAAAATGGAATATAGTCTTATAAGACAAACATAAAATTTAGTGAATCACCCACTTGATATGAAGCACCAACCCCAACTAGCTATGCACCAACTCATCTAGGCTTTAAAAAGTACCAACTTACAAGGAGGCACCAACCTCTTAGACAAATTAGCAAAAAATCAACCACCTAAACTCCTTAATTAACTTCAAAACACTATGTTTCTCATACAATGGATGATTATCTCCTTCTTCAGCTCTTCACACACTTTTACCCCTCTCAAACTAGCCTCTAGCCTTATTTTCTCAACTAGCCCTCTTCTTGACTTGATTAGGTCATATGACCTTGATCCTTACACACATAACCTATATAAAATGCTCATCATTTATCCTATATCCTCTTATGATGGTCTATAATACCTCCGCTAAAATATGGTTTCTTATTTTCTTATATTTTTTCACTCCCAAATAGGCCTAAAATTACCTAGTATTTCTACAAGTCTTTCTTGTTCATTTCCTTCTTGGTTGGCCAAAAACTATTATCCTCTTATGTCACCATGAAATTTATAGTAAGACATCTAATAGACATGGATCAAACATTATTTGAGTCGCTTTAGTCCTAAACTACTTCAATTAGGCCTTTTATCTCCTTTAAGTCTCATGTAGACCTAATCTCATTAGGCCTATTTAGCACACGTTACCCTTTGATCTTCTTGGAGCACATTCAAATAGTTAAAATGATATAATAATATGATTTTTCACCTACATATACCCATAATAATATCATATTATCTTCTTAACTCTTTTTAACTCAAACCACTATTTGGAGCACACCAATAATATTATTCATATTAGGCTTGTGCATACTCAAAAAGTATGTCTTTAAAAATATGAGCGTAAACACAAATTTTCCAAGTGATAATGGATAAAAAATATATACAAAAGATACATGACCTTAGGGTCATCACCATATGTTTTTTTGTACTTCACAAACTATGGCAAAAGTACTCAAACCCTTCTCTACAAGTAGCTCAATCAGAATTGCCAACTAGCCTCAAAACACATGTAACAACCCTATTGGGGTCAACTAGAAATACATGCATTTTTTTAATTAAACACATATAAAAAAAAAGATTATACCGATAGAATCTATAGATAACTAAGGAAATACTCAAAGTGTGATAATAACAACCAAGCAAATTACATCACATATCACTAATCTCTAATATCATGAGAGCACATCATAATGCAAATATAGAAAGTAACTATATTAACTCAACCATAATTGATACAAGTCTATAGAGATCATTGTCAATATATAACAACAAGTAATTTAAAATCTCATGATAATACTCAATAATAAGTATAATACAATACACTGTATGTATAAGATACATGGCTCCGTAGAGCATAGTTCTCGAACTAAAGTATATGTGGCAATATCAAGTGTCATCTCAATAAGTAATAATACTATGGGGAGGGATAACATCATCTAAGTTATTTTTCACATGAACCATGGACCAAAAATCCTCTACATTAATCCCATAAGGAAATGGCCCTCCCTTCATGGATGAGTATATAGTGATGGTGCGAGAATTTAGAGAGACAAACAAGTACCCATGTACTGTATGATTTCTAAACTAAAAATGCAGTCTATCATAGAATACCATTCTATTTAAAGATATTGCATAAACATGTAAATCATACTCATGAAATGATAATGTCTCATTAAACATACTTTGGATCATATTTTTATGAATAATAAATAATAATGATCTGGAGATAAGTCAAATTCATACACACCACTTGATCATACTACCTTCATCTGGCATTGTGATACTATTAAGATAGTGAAGTTCATCTCACTCCTTACTCAGTATCAAAAATGTAGATTGGTCAAATACAATTCAACCATAAGATTCATTTAATTTACATCCTACTAGAAAACACATCATATAACATGCTAAATATAAGAGCAACCAAAGCATACATTTATTCCTTCAAACATATGAATGAATCTTACATTAATTTCTATCCCGTACTAGAAATAATGATTATAATTTATACCATCTAGGTAAATACACATTTTACTATATATTTTTCACTAACACAATTAGTTTCCAAACATAATTCTCCCTATAATAACCCATATTACCATAGTCTAGTATTTTTAAGCATAACTACTAAGTATTGCAAGTAGGTATAAGTACATGAAAGCTATAAACATATATACAAGTAGCTAGATATAACAGAGCAGATCATAATTCCCATGGAACACAAGGATATTCTATTATAACATGCATTAAAATCTTATGGGTTGTATGCATGAATAAATACCTACTGATTGTCATAAAACATACCATTCATATAAATAACAAACATGTATTCACATAGTATATTAAACATGTGAATGTCTCTAGACACAATAATCAGAGTAGTACCACCTAGGTAAATCATAAATTAAACTGGTAGATTTCAAACACAATATATTATAAGACATCCCATACTAGCATAGTTCATTGATTATGAACATAGATACACAATTACAGACCACCAATGTTATAAATCAATCAACTTATAGCCATAAATAATAGTCCAACAAGTATAGGTTATACCACCTAGTTAGACCTTATATTTAAATTTCATACTAACAAATCAAAAGAATATAACTTATAGACATATCTCACAATGCACTATTATATGCTAAATATGTTTAAACACTTGCACATATTAACACTCTCATAATATACACTGCATACAATTATTCAATGATGAATATATACAAACTAACAGTTAGTTATAATGTTTACAGAGAAAAATAAGCTCATAAACCCATTATAAAGTTCCATTCCATCAACTCATTCTACTTTCTAGGTTATAGTTTCATATACCTAAGAAACTTAATGACTTACTCAAACCACTTATTAAACTCTAGGTACAATTCCTATTTACAAGTACTTGTACATTATAATATGCACCACATGTAAGTACTCCAATGCTATGAAAATACTATATCCTTGTTTACTTAAATGATTTAACCAAGAATCTCTCATATGTCTAACGACATTTTGAATGAACATGACTATATACTAAGTTAGCAATTTATATTTATGTTGACACAGTTTCATAATTCCTAAGGTTCCATGACCAAATGTGTTATATCTATTCACAAAAAATTATAACCATCTGTGCATATCATATTATGTAAGTTGATTTTGTTGAATTGTTGAAGTAGTATTTGTGCACACTTAAGGATTCCAAACTCATTGGATCTGACAAAGATACTGCTAAATATGTAAATTGATATTTATGTATCACATGTAACAGATGCCATAATAAGGAAATATTCCAAGATATACAATGGTGCATATATATTTCATGCATATCTATTATATACTTCATATCTTTATTAAAAAATAATTATCAACATGCTCTCAATTTGATTTCAATTTTATATGATTCTTAATTTCCTTCATTTTATTTAGGATGTTTCATATTACATAATATATCATATTAGAAAACTTGGCCTCACATAAGTTGTTCCATGTTAATTGAAGTTGTATGTACTAAACTATTGATTAATCATAGATAACATTATCATATAGCCATATAAACATGTGAGCTATTATGTTGCTTTAATATATTCACAAGTCACTCACTAATTTAATCACTATAGACCAAGTAACCATGATATCAACCTCTTAATAAAAATCCACTAATGATTCAACATATCATATGAGGTGTCATACACTGTAGACATAGATATTGTTAACAGCCTAATCTAGCTCCAAAGAGGGCTTCTATCTCCATTGAGAAACTACATATCTTATCTTGCAAAAACCTAACAACATTATCACTCATAGTAAAACTAGTTTCTACTAAGAGATATTAGAGTGAAATCATTGCAATTTATGTATTTATTAACAAGAGTTATAAATTTCTAAAACTTAATTTCTGAGTCAACTATTAATAAGAGTTATAGTCTATTAATAATAACAATAAGCATCCTAGAGTTATTATGTATGAGTTATTTACTTATCTCTCTCATAATAATTTTTTTACGAATACTTACCTTACATAGTCCTAGAGTTAGCACATATTAATGGTGCATATCATAGTGAATGCCAAGACATATATAATTAGTAAATATTCTAAACACATAAAGATAGACTATTATTTACACTAAATTACCTATTTAAATAGACTTATTTACCATATCAAAGTTTAAATTATTATTGTAATGATCTTTTATGCATGCAGGGAATCATTTATACATGTTGGGAATAATAAAATTTAGTGAATCATTTAAGCAATCCAATGACTTAGCATCCACATCAACAATGTCTTAATTTAATTTTTTATACAGGTTATAAATTTTGGCTAGGTATTGGCTGGAATATTAAGATATAGATTAATGCCTTAGTATGATACTCACTGTAACTAAAATTCAATTTATTTGTATTGGCTTGCTAAACATATCTAAAATGTATGGCATGTTGTAATTTAATGAATCATTGTTCACTCCCTCATTAGATGGAAATTAAGATACAAGTTTGATACCTTAGTAAAATTCCTATTATTTTAGCATTACCCATCGATGCCTTAGTACATAGAATTATAAAGTATAGTAATGCATGAATATCACTAGTTTTCAGTGACTCCATAGATAATATGGTGATTCAATGAACATGACAATGATGATATCCAAGTATATTATCATTGAGGATTAAGATATACAATGATTTAAAATTGCTATGCTGGTAGGCTAGGAATATAGTTTAATGATGACAAAGTAAGGAAATAACTATATAATTAATATTTTGGGTTTATCCTTGTAGATCGATGCCTTTACAGTCTAATAGGTTATACTTAGATGCCACTAATCTCAAGTTTCTATTTCATGGTTTGTCATATATGCATATAATAATTATATTTTATCATGTATTTTTATTTTACTATCATACAATCAATTCAACAGGTATATAGCTAGATCTAAAAGTCATAGGAAGGCATCTAGTTATTAGAAATACATAGATCTACAATTTCAGTCTATCAAATTCATATATTAGAATTGAGAACATTGCCTACTTGGCATATAGAATTGAAAAACCTTCTTTTATGGTTTATTTTCAATTTCAATCTATCAAATTCATATATTAGAATTGAGAACATTGCCTACTTGGCATATAGAATTTAAAAACCTTCTTTTGTGGTTTATTTTCTTTTTTACCTATCTATCTTTGCCCTTCTAGTTATGTGATGCCCCCTTTTTTCTTATGTTTCCCCCTTCTTTCAAATTCTAGGATCTCACACCATAATAATGAGGCTTAGTCTTGCTTTTAAAAGATTTCTCTTTTTTATTTTATTTTATTTTACTTTATTATTTTTATGTTTTTTTTTTAAATTTCAAAACTTTCCATTATTATTTTTGTTACTATTTAATCAATTTTTTATTTATTTCTTTTTTCCCTTCTTTTTCTTATTTATTAGAGCATATTTGCTTATTAGTAAAAATTAATATATACTACTAATTAAATTAGCATGTCAAAATGGTTTAATGATTAATTTATAGACCAATAATCCAAATTTAGTCTATTTAAGCAAATCTTAAAACATTCAAGGATATACACAAAAGTTATGAAAAAAATGAGTTCCATAATCATAAATTATGCTATCAAATCATGATCAAATAACTATTTATTGCAAACAACATCACACAAACTATGTTAACCATTTATTATGAATTCTACATGAGCTAATTAAATTGGTGTGTACATGATATCGATCCATTTCTCTATCGTCCCCCAACATATATATTTACATCACCCTCTTTGATGATGTTCTCCCTCCATCACACTCTAAGGGATGGGCTCTCCTGCGTCAACCTCATAACAAAGTAGGTAGTTAGACCATAACAATCATGACATACATTCATCATAAAATATATCTGAAATAACAAATCAACATGATCATAAAGTAGACATATACTTACAACTAAATCATAACAATGTGATCATGTAACCTAAGGAATATCCTACTATCCCATGATAACATTTATCTCATAGCTTAGTAAAATAACAAAATAAAAATTTGTCAACTATAGATATCTATGGATAATCTCATAAATTTATTTGGTGAGGAATCATGATGTAATATCCTTCCCCCTAGATTTAGTCATCATCCCTGATGACTCTTATTTAAACATATTTTTTGAATTAAAAACATTATTTAGCAAAGTAATAACATGGTATACAATATCACATTAAGAAAATAATTGGGGAATTACCTATAGAACTCATTGTAGTTCCTTTAAGTATTAGAGTATTGGTCCCAAAAGACCCTACTTTGTGAAATCTCACTACCATTCAAACAAGGTTTGTGAGTGTCACTTACTCTGAATGTTTTTGTCATGATAACCCCAGGGTCTAGAACTAACAAGAGAAGCCTATATACACATATCAATAAAATTTTCACTACCATCCAAAAGTTTATGAGATCATCATAAAATTGAAAAATAAATGACAATGGAGAGTTCCACAAAATATTCTATCCCTTCTTCACATCTCTCTAACCTCTAGAATGTTTTTCTCATTTTAAAGAAAATCATTTAGGGGGTTTGGTAAGGATGATGTGTATGAGTTAATTCTATCACTACTCTACATAGCTCCTAATAAGTACATGTTAACATTGTCACTACTCCACAAAGCTCTTAATAGGTATGACAATGAATAAGAACTAGAAATACTATATTTCCAATGTATATAAAATTAAGGAATAATCATTTCCTAGTATACATACATATGTCCATATGATTGAATTTGACAAGTCTATCTATCAATCCTAAATTTGACCAGTCTATATGTTAGATCCAAACTCAAAAAATACAAAATTAATATGAGTCTAAGTAGGATCCACTCCTATCACTTAGTACTCATGTTCCTAATTCACCACCCTACCCTTAGGTCTCTATGACCTAATGATCTCTAAAAGTGAACAATGTTCAATAAATCACAATCTATACTAACAGATCATAGAAAGTAATGCTACATGCTAAAAAATTCTAGATGTATCAACATACATACACAATAGATCCTACAATCAGTTTGTAATTGTATTAAGTTGCCACTAGATAAGCATAACTAATATCATATTTCTCATATTAACCAATAGTTTTATATTCATAGTTAATAGAAAATAATGTAAAAATTAACATAACATACATGGGACAAGGATTACGCCATCCCCACAACCCTATAAGGAAAACAAGTGAGACATTGTCTCCCTACTTACTTGGAAAGTACATGATAAGATAAAAGTTTATCCCAACCCCTAGATTGATAATATGTTCTACACATACTATACCTTACTCGCTTCTAGTGAAAGTTTCAAAAATAACTCTTCACAACAACATGTTTTAAGTCAAAAAGATAACAATATCAGTCTAATCAAGGGTGACTAATAGCATGATAATTATAATCAACATATAGTTCTTAATCTAGAATTAATATAAATTCAATATTTGACACTCCTTGTGATCAAATTTCACAAGTGGAAAGTAGGGGATTAACATCTCAAACACAAAAATCTTACAAATTCTATCTCAATATGAATTAGGAGTAATTATCCCATGAATTCAAGGGAATATGATTCAAAATAACATTTCATAAAAAAATTTCAACATCATGAAAATTAGAATTATCTCAGGGATTATAATGATGTCAAAGGAAAGTGAGGGAGTAACAACTCACCTCTTTACCCACTATAAGAGATGACACTTCTTCCTAATCCCTATAAACATAAGGGTGACAACTCATGAGCCAACTCCTAACACATTGGAGTATTCAGCAAAATGACTATCTACACTCAAACACAAGAAAATTTACACCACACAAGGTGGTATCAAACTAGAAATGGTCTGATTGGATTAATGTAAATAAGACATAAAACTAATGAACATATACTTAAGTAAGAAGCATCCCATGCTTTTTAAACAATCACAACTCAAATACAAATGGAAAATTTTACTAGATTACCAGTATGGATGTATTCGTACTTGAGATGTTTGATCTAAGTGATCAAACTATGATAGTAATCTCTTATTCATGACTCAAGAACTATACTATGCACTCACCTAAAAAAACATCTTATATAATCTTCACAAAAGAGACACTAAAAAAACCAACTCTTTAAAAAATCTAAGAGGGTACCAGTGATCCTAAGGGTACACATTCATTGTACCTCACACACATTACATGAATGTCTCATACTAATAATATTAACTAAGCCATATAGGAGGATCTAACAAGTCTCAAAAGTCTAATCATGGTGTAACATGGTTATGCATTGAGATACTACAAATCCAAAAATTCTAGTGTAATCCTTCACATCACTAGGATCACATTGGTGAACAAAAGAACACAAAAATTCTAATAGACTCATTAGGTCCTAGAGTTGGAGCTACAATTCTAATACCGCATGGAACAATCCCACTAGGGTCAACTAGAAATAGGTACTTTTTTTAAATAAACATATATACAAAAAATAGATTACACCATGAGAATATATAGATACCAAAGAAAATACTGAAAACATGATAATAAAAACCAAGCATATTAAATCACATATCACTGATCTCTAATATCATGAGAGCACATCATAATGCAAGTACATATAGTAACTATATTAACTCAACCATAACTAATACAAGTCTACATGTACCGCTATCAATATATAACAAGTAATTACAATTCTCATGACAATATTCAATAATAATTATAGTATAGTAAAATGTACATATAATATGCATGGATCCTCAAAGTATATTTCCTAAACTCAACTATCTATGGCAATCTCAAGTGTCATCACGATAAGTAGTAGTACTATGGGGATGGAGAGCATCATCTGAGTGATTTCCCACAACAACCATAGACCAATGATCCACTGTACTAATTCCATCAAGAAATGACTCTCCATTCATAGATGAGTAGATAGTGATGGCACAAAAATTTGTAGAGATAAATAAGTACCCATGTATTGTATAATTTCTTTACTAAACATGTAGTGTATCATAGAATACCGCTCTATTGTAAGATATTACACAAACATGTGAATCATACTCATGAAATTATAATGTATCACTAACCATACTTTGGACCAAATTTTTACAAATAATAAATAATAATGATCTATAGATTAATCAAACTCATACATACCACGTGATTAGACTGCCTTCATCAAACATTGTGATACTAGTAAGCTAGTGAAGTCCATCACTCTCCTTACTCCATATCAATAATGTAGATTGGTTAAATATAATTCAAACACAATATTATTTTAATTTACATCCTACTAGAAAACACATCATAATAACATGTTAAACATATGAGTAGCCAAATCATACATTTATTTTATCAAATTTATGAATGAATCTTAGATTACTTTCTATCCCAACTAGAAAGAATGACTACAGTTTATACCATCCAATTAAATACAAATTTTACTACATATTTTCACTACCAAGATTAGTTTCCAAACATATTAATCTCTATGATAACCCATATTACCATAATCTAGTATTTTTAAGCATATCTACTAAGTACTACAAGTAGATATAAGTTCATGGAAACTATAAACTTCTATACAAGCAACTAGATATAACAAAGCAAATCATAGTTACCAAAGAAAACAAGAATATTATATTATATCATTCATTAAAATATCAGGGGTTGAATGCAAGCATAAATCCCTACTAATTTTCATAAAACATACCATTCATATAAAAAATAAACACATATTCACATTTTCTATCAAACATGTGAATGTATCTAGACATAACAATCTCAGTTGCACCACCCAGGTAAATCATACTTTAGACTACTAGATTTTAAACATAATAAATTTTATGACTTTCCATACTGACATAGTTCATTGAATATGAACATAGCTACACAATTATGGATTACCAGTCCTATAAATCAAATGACTCATAGCCATAAATAATAGTCCAGTAAGTATAAGTTATACCACCCAGGTAGACCCTGTGTTTAAACTGCATGCCAACAAATAATAAGAACATAACTTCTAGGAATATCTCATGATGTAGTATTATATGTTAAATATGTTTAAACACTTTCACATATTAAAACTATCATAATATGCACTGCATACAAGTATTCAATGCTAAATATATATAAACTAACAGTTAGTCATAATGTTTACAGAGACAAAGAGATATCATAAACCCATTATAAACTTCCATTCCATAAACTCATTCTATTTTATAGGTTATAGTTTCAAATACCTAAGAAAGTTAATGAATTACAGAAACCAATTATTAAACTATTGGCACAAATCCTATGTACGAGTACTTTTACATTATAATATGCACTACATGTAAATACTCTAATGCTATGAAAATACTATATCCTTGTTCACTTAAATGATTTAATCAAGAATATATCATATGTCTAATTTAATTTTGAGTGAACATGACCATACACTATGTTAGTGGTTTATATTTATGTTGACACAATTTCACAATTCTCAAGGTCCCATGACCAAATGTGTTATATCTGTTCACAAAAAAATATAGCTATCTGTGCATATCATACTATGTAATTTGATTTTGTTTACTTGTTGAAGCAGAATTTGCATACACTTAAGAATTCAAAATATGTTGGATTTGACAAAGATACTTCTAAATATGAAAATTCATATATATGTATCACATGTAACGGATGCCATAAAAAAGAAATATTCCAAGATATACAATGATACAGATATATTTCACACATAGTTATTATATACTTCATATCTTTATTAAAAAATAACTATCAACATGCTGTCAATTTGATTTCAATTTTATCTGATTCTTATTTTCATACTTTATTTATGATGTTTCATTTTACATAATATATCATATTAGGAAACTTGGCCTCACATAAGTTGTTCCATGTTAATTTAAGTGGTATAGACTAAACTATTGATTAACCATAGATCATATTATCATATAGCCATATACAAATGTGATCTACTATGTTGCTTCAATATATTCATAAGGAACTCAATAATGAAATCACTATAGACCAAGTAACCACAACATCAAACTATTAATAAGAATCCACTGAGAATTCAACATATCACATGAGGAGTCATACACTATGGACATAGAGATTTCTAATGATCTGATATGTAAACTCATAATATTTTCAAACTTTTCTCACTTATTGACACTTTGTATCTTGAAAGAACCCATCAAATCTCAATATATCTAAGTGCACACCTTAAAGGGTGCACCGAGAAAGGGGTGGATAGACCATTAGTGATTTGTAGGATTGTTGTCCCTTTTACCACTTATTATCTATACACTTATCTCCTAAAACAATTATCTCTGATCTTGTTTTTATTTGTTATACCCATTCCATTCATTTTCTACCTTTCATCCTCCTATTCCTCAATTTAATCCCATTTTATCAGATAGTTATACTAGGTCAACTAGGTCAACCTTATATAGTTTTAGGTATTTTTCACTTAGGAGATAGTTTGACCTTTGGCTGACCTAGCTCATGACCTAGTGAATTATTGTTCAAAACTTTGTTAGGTTGACTGGGTTAACCCTATCGACCAAGATTTTTGGAAGGTTTTAGGGTCAAATCTACCTATATATACAAGTTCATTTTCATCATTTATTATGAGAAGATGAAGTAAGAGTGAATGAAGATATTCTTAATGATAGTTCTACTTGAAAATCAAAGCTTAGAGTTCCATACTTTATTTGGAGATACAGAACTTGTCTTGTGGCAAAGTAGTTTAGATACGTTGATAGGTTGTGTAGCTTAGATCTGATTTGTCTTTGCCATCCTTACATACCACAATAACCTCTTGCAAAGCACCTTGTCCATGGTAGAGATGAGGCTCAATGGGTTTGTATTCAAAGGTAAGTATTTCTAAATTTCTTTTCCTTTAGAATAGTAGATAGATATGCATTTGTGCTTCTCTTCCATGCATTAGGATTCCATATACATCGATGTGAGTATATGTCTTCCATGCATGTTTTTTTTTTTTCTAATCCCCACTTTGTACCACAAGATTTGGTGAGCACTATATTAGATTTACTTTACTTGTTATTAGTTTAGGTGAAATATCAAAACCTAGGACCCCCTTAGGTTTATTGCATGATTGTGTTAGAATAGAGGTTTTAGAACCCTCCTTAACATAGTGTATTATGATAAATGACTCCCTAATTAGGTCTAGTAGATCACCATATTAGTCATGCTCTCTCTTAACAAATGTGTTCCCAATCAAAATTTTAGGTATCATCTATCTTCTCCGAGCCATGATTGATTTATAAACATGATGCATTTAAGATTGCATACATTCTAGTTAACCTGATGTGAATCTAACCCTTATAGGGTTTGTTTCATTTATTTAATTATTTTATCATTTTTTTATTATCATATATTCACAATATTGGGTTGACTGTGTTGACACATTTCTAACTTGTATGCATAGGTTTAACACATAGTCACATCCATACAACTCTATTCTTTTTTTGCATGTTCTTTTTCAGGTTCAAGATACCAGGTCAACTTAGTCAACATAGTATAAGTTTTCGAACTTCTATTAGGATCAACAAGGCTCATGTACCAAAATTTAAAGCATAGCTCTAATACCATTTCTTAGGAAATAAACATCCTATAATGCAAGTAATAAAATATAGAATTAACAAGCTATAATAAAACATAATAGGAGATAGAACCACAACATCAGATATATGTGTATACTCTTTAAAAAATAGCAAGGGGAAAACCATGGGGTAAAGGCAAGACCATACTTCATTATTTCTTCATCAACACTCTCTTACACATTTTCTCTCACAGTAGCTATAAAACAAGTACTACATCCAAATACTCAAGTGATAAAATCTTACACCAAGCTATCCATGTTCTAACCTCCACCATGAACTAAGATAATATCTTACAAGCTCCAAGATGTTACAATATTCATGGATCCTCTTCATGCACCTAGTTGAGCAAAATAAAACCTACCTTTCATGCTCCAACCTTCAACCTATATTTGATGCTTACAACCCAAGCATCTAGGTGAGTAAGGCTTAAAAGCCTTCCTAGTCTAATTATCTATCATGCAAGCACAAAATTGAAAGGATCCAAGAGCCACTAATTAAAATACAATAATTATGCCCCACACACATGTGAGGTCAATCAGTAATAGTGATTTCTTGTCTTCTTCTTCCATGTGCACACTCAAGTCTAAAAGATGCTTGAAATCAACCTTTGACTCTTTCCATGCATGGGAATCATGGGGTCCATTAGAAATTCAACCCATACCAACCCTTTTGTCTTTTGAACCATGTGACATTTCCTTGACCACACTATATGACCCTCCAAAGGGTTCTCTTACCACTTCACCATCTTATTACATCATCCACTATATCATCAACCACATCACCTTCATGCCATGTTAATTGCATGTCACATCACTGCACACCACTTGGGGCCCTCCATGAGGCCCACATCTTGGGACCCACCACTTGGGACCCATTATGTGACCCACTATAATGTCACCATGAATAGTTATTGATGAATAGTGACCATGAATAGTACTCATGAATAATACTATGTGAATAGTGGATTCAGACCCAATAACTTCCATATATCTAGTATAGACTAGTAGGTTGACTTAGTTGACCCTGTACATTTTCAGACACCCAATTCAATATATTAGGTTGACCTAGTTGACCCTGTACATTTCAAGCACTCAACAACATGCTTTTACAAATCTTGGTTGACCAAGTTGACACAAGTAGAATGATTTGTAAGCATTTATCAAGGTTATTAAATATAATTCTCATTTATCTACATCTTCCAAACCACCAAGGTTTCTTTTTATCCTTCTCTTTCTTTCTTTACAATCTTTCTTTTCATAGTTTGTAGTCTTTAAAACTGCCCTTGTATAGTCAACTAGGTCAACCCTATTGACATAGTTATGTATTTTATGTGCTATTTAGAAAGCTAGGTCAACCCTATCAACACAGTTTAATTTTGGACCTTTTACTTCTATAGTATAGAGGTGACACTATCAACCCTATTCTATATTTTATACATACACTATAGACTACATCAACACTGTACTATGTTTTAAAGTTGGAATTAACCCTTATAAGACAGTAATTGTCTCACACTTTCATTTCTTATTGCTTGCATGCTTAGATTAGATCACATAGTCTAATTAGGTGGTTTTCAATATATCATTTAGTTTCAGTACTTTATGTTTTATGCACACACTAACAAATCATAAATTTTTTTAATGTACTTTAACAATTATCTACCCAATGCCAACCTACTTGGATTTCATCACCAAAGGGGAAGTTGACTTAGTTTTTTGGCCATATATAAACACATGATTCATGGTATATTTTAGCTAAGCACTTGACACCCTTATCTCTATGGTGTGTGAAGTGAGGGGGTAAGCCCCAATACCAAGCTACACCATTGCCAATATAGATCCCTTTCAACCCAAACTTCCTAAAACCATCCATAACTTGCTTTCTAGTTCCTTTCTTACAACCAACTTCTTATCACATCTAAAATTATATTCTAATAATATAACAACATTTAGGTTGAACACTTAGTTAGATTTTACTTTCCAAGTGTATTGCTTACTCTTTACTCAATTGTATGTTGTATTTCAAAAACTTTCATTAACTAGCATTGGTGTAAGGTTTTGTGTTGTGTGCCTCAATTGGCTCAACCTTATTGATTCAATTGACTGTGCATTTCCTTTTAGTTAATGATTTCCTAAATTATTTTAAAATTAATCTTGTTTTAGTACACAATCATTTTAGTCAACACAATCTCTTACAAGCTATTGTTTCCCCTATCTACTGTGCTAGCTCGACACAACTGACCTTTTTACATTTTTTAGCCTCTATCTACTATGCTAAGTTGACCCAGGAGACCTTGTATAGTTTTTAGGTCTTGTTTCCTATGCTAGGTTGACCTAGTCGACTCTATAAAGTTCTTTTCCTTCATCATGAAATTTCTATTTGAAGACAATACTAAATTGTAGTCAATAGATATGATGAATTTTACAAATCCTCATAGGGTCTCCCATAAATAGAGTAGGGATCCTCTCCTAGGTGACAGTAATGTTCATATAACCACTCACATAATGAACTATGAAACCCTTCCTCATACCTCTTTGTAGCATGTTCCTCTCTTCTCACTTGAAGATCAATTTGAATTAATTATACCCTAAAATGCTCTTCTTTATCTTTAAATTTTCTCAACATCAAGGAAAGGATCCTTCTATGATTTACCATCTCATGATTAGTGGTCAATCTAAAGAGCCTCATTCACCCTCTCCCACATTCTCAAATGGATTTGGGGATTCTAATTTCTTTAATTTTCAGCCTCTTCCCTCAATTGTGACCCTTTCCCATACTATAACCTCTTCTTTTTTAACTTCTTCAACCTCCATGCCTAGTATATCCACTAACATGGAAAGTTATATATCTAGTAGGCCTCTCTTAAGATACACTAATTTTAATCCTTCCACCAGTGCATCATTTTTTACCCAAAGTAATCATGCTTCTAGTGCTTCTTCTCATCTCTTCACTAGTCCATCTTTTTCCACACAAGCAAATTTTTCCACTAGTGCCTCATATTATAACACTTCTTCTCAAGATCTTACCAACACCAACAGTGGTACCCAAGCCACTACTACCAAACCCAATGCTTTAACTAATGCCAACAATTCTAATCAAACCCATCAAATCTTGTTACAAACACTTAATCAAATGAATACTTTTAGTTATTTATACTTAGTCTCTTTTTATTATTATACATTTCCCAACTTGAAATAGTGTGTAGTACATTTTTTGATTGATTTTATTTTACCAAGTTTTTTATGCCCATTTGTTTTTAACCATGCATGTGTTATATATAATGATAGAAAAGAAACCACAACTCATTTATTTCCTATAGAATATATAACAAACCACTAAATACATGTGCTAGGAATAAATATATCCAAACATCGACAACTATAACCATAACAACATATACGAATAACATCCAAATGCAAAAATAAGCCATATATGTATCTGATGATTTTTTAATACATCAATACAACCATATACAAATCTCTAGGTCTATGACTGGGCCCCATCATGTCTATCTTGTGGCCTATCCATGCTAACTATAGATGCCTTAGTCTGACTCCTCTAAATAAAACACTATAAAGAGGTTATTTGATATATTAGTCCTGATACCTACCCCTATAGATGTTCTACCTTGTTCTACACTTATGCCAATTTGGCTAGGGTCACTAGATGTGTTTTTCTCTCCTAATCCTATACCTGTGCCAATTGGGTTAGGGTCACTACATGTGTCACTTTCTCTTGGGCCTATACTTATCCCAGCTATGTCACAATATCTAGATGTGAATCCCTCTCCTTAATTAGGGCCTTCCTTGCCCATACCTCTCTTACACCCATATATACTAGTGGATACACCCCATCTCTATGAATTCACAACTACCTTGTAATCTCTTTAGCTAATCTAAAATAGCTCATCTAAATTGGGGAGATGGTACCTTAGGATCCTCCAGTGAAGTGGGGTTGTATAGACTTAGAGCCTCATCTAGGACATCATAGAGTGCTCCCCTCACTAGGGACCCCCATCTAGTCTCCTCATCCTTTTCCACACCTACAAAAATCACACAAAATAGATATTAGATCCCTGATATATCTCAAAATTTATCTCTCTATTATATCTTAAGTAAAACTTAAGCAAAATTTAATCATCTTTTATTACCTATTTATGTGTCAACCAATACTATCTTGCCATCTATATTATCATTTCACATATCCTCCCCATATACATGACCTTAAATAAGCTCCTCTATAGGTCATCTCCTAAAAATGAATACTACACTCATAGCTAGAGTCCATCTCAGCTTATGCTTAAGTGGCTCTCTATCATCCAAATCTACTCTAGCCTACTTGCTAGGTTATTTGGGATGGTGATAGTCTCTACTCTCTCCTTTTCTTAATACCTCTATTAATTTCATGACTGTTGTGGTCACTACTATTGTATAACTAGTAGTGGTACCTCTAGTACTCTTACTTTTGCATGCATCTCCTCCTATTATACTAACTTTCTTGGTCAACCAGTCCATGGTCTCTCATAATAAGGCCTGAGAATTAGCCCCATATCTAGTGGACCTAGTCCTCCTTTTCGCCATGGTTATCTCACATGCCAAGACCAAAAAATGGGCACCAATATTAGTGTCACTGGGTGAGGTAATTCCATCTATCATGGTACTTGTGCCATTAGATATGGCTCCATCCACTAGGTGTAGTACCCTATCACCTCTGTTCATGCCAAAGCTAGTGATACTATATCCTAGATAGGCCATATCATAATAATGTGCCCATAAAACTACCATAATCTATCTTCTCATCTTTCTATCCATAACACTATCACATGGGGCACAACCCCTACTACCTAGTTTTATCTCCATCTCTAAACCTGAAGTAATCTATCATTGACTGTATGGGATAACCCTACTGACTATAACATAGGAAACCTCTCATAGATCCATGTTGTCAACAATATGATCTATCCCACTAATTTTTTCCCTTTGGACAACAATTCATACATATAATGTATGAGTTGTACCCAGATGATATACCCTAAGTCATAAAGCACCCTCTCCTCTAATATCATCCATCTCAAGGCTATAAAAAAGAGTGGTACCTTACAGTCCTACTTGTGGCACAATACTCATGATATCACAAGTCTTATCATAGCATTCTATATGTCTAAAATCTATTATGTATATACATCAAACATGCTCACCCTCCATCTTGAGTATATCATCTTTGATCTTGTAGCCCATACAATGAAGGCTCTCCTATGTTCCTTGCTATTAGGTATCCATGTGACTATAAGTATCCTTGTTATGGGAAATCCTAGGATGGAATTCACATCCTCTAGGGTGATACCCACCTCTATAGTATCGCCCTCCACCTCCCACTTAAAGGTGTTATTCAATCATTTTCAACATCCTAGGAACATGACTAACAAATTTGAACTCAGAGGTATCTTACATATATTTGTTATACCTCCTAGGCATAATGAAATAAATATAGCTCTATCCTCTATCAATAATCACTCTAATAAGTATGGGAGACATGATGCATCTACCAAATGTTACAATATTATATTCCCCTACAACTAAGAAAAAACAAAAGATGTATTAAATCCTCCATGCCATATCATTTTCAAAATACATTCTTTTTAAAATTTAACCAAAATGAGCCTAAAATGCTTTAATTTATTCATTTTTAATCAATTCATCCTATTTTAGCCTACTCAACCCATTTTATCCCTCACTTGATTATTTTTGGCCATTTTAGCACTCTTTTGGCCACTTACATGCATTTATGTACCATTTTGGTTCTTTGATCAAACACTAGTTTGACTAAAATTTCCTTATTTTGATTTGGTTAACGTAAAAATCTAAGTCAACCCTCTTATTTTCTCTTTCTTAGTACTACATTATCATACTAGAATTTTATACTATGTCAACAATAATGTATTGGGTTGATAGTCTAGAAAACAAACTACATTGGCACAAACCTATTAGGTCAACAATATGGATTTTGTCACTTTTAAGCCTACTAGGTTGACTGGGTCAACCTAATTTTTTCCCCTATCAACCCCTTATATTTTGTAAAATATGTACCTTATGGAAGTTATTTCTCTAAGCCCTTCAAACCCATTTCCATAATTGTTTTTTCTCACCCTTATCACCTAATTTGGATTCATTTTGATCTTTAAAAATGGTTAAAATTACAAATTTCTAAAAATACACTTAAATCACTCAAATACTCAAAAATTGGCTTGAGATTATTAGTTTCTTACCTGTAATGCACCTGTTGCTACCTCTGGGGGTTCCTCTCACCTAGCCTATCATCTCTTCACCATCCTAGCTTATTTGGTCTATCAAAGCTCTTTTTCTCTCCTTCACAAGTTAAAAATAAAAAATGACTTCCCTTTGACCCTATTTAAAATCACTTTTCAAAAATCTAAATCTTTCAGTTATGTTTTGATAGATTCCTTATTATTCCTATGTCTTTGTTTCTACTCATCCATTTTCTAAACCATTAAAAGTTATATAATCATGATGACGTAGATAATATTTTCCACTACTATATGCCTATCTTCTAAAAAAATTCATTTTTGGCTATTTTTTGCATTAACTTCTATAGGTTCACCTAATGTTCTTCACATTGGATGCCTCCTCTTGGAGTCTACTTCTTTATCTACAACACTAAGGTAGGTAAAGGTACATGTTTTTTAATTCTATCCTTTCATTTATCTTATTTTATACTTACTACATTTTACTTAACATCAACATTATGCATTATCATGTTATATTTCCCAAAGCACCATCTTGAGTGGTAATCACATGATAAGTAATGAGCTTTGAGTGGGGAGTATGTATACACATAATATTTTTAAAATTTTATCACTTACTGACACTTTGTATCTTGTAGGAACCCATCAAGTATCAATATATCTAAGTGCATGCCTTAAAGGGTGAATTGGGAAAGGAGTGGGTAGACCATTTGTGCTTCATAGGATTGTTTTCCCTTTTACCACTTGTTATCTACACACTTGTCTCCTAAAACCATTATCACTATGCTTGTTTTTCTCTATTGTACCCATTCTAGTAATTTTCTACCTTACATCCTCTTATTCCTCACCTTAATCCTATTTTATAAGTTGGTTGTATTATGTCAACTGGGTTAACCTTGTATAGTTTTGGGTATTTTTCACCTAGGAGCTACTTTGACCTTTGGCTGTCCTAACTCATGAACTAGTGAATCGTTGTTTGAAACTATGCTAGGTCAACTAGGTTGACCATATTAACTGGGATTTTTGGAAGGTTTTAGGTTTAAATCCACATATATATACAATTTAATTTCCATAATTTATTATGATAATAAGAAGAAATAAGAGTGAATGAACATCTGATTATTGACCATTCTACTTGAAAAGCAAAGCTCAAGGTTCCATATTTTCTTTGGAGATACAGATCTTATCTTGTGGATAAGCCTTTTGGATACATTGATAGGTTGTGTAGCATAAAAATAATTTGTCTTTGTCATCCTTACATACCATGACAACCTCTTACGAAACACCTTGGCCAAGGGAGAGATTGAGGCTCAGTAGGTTCATCTTTAAAGGTAAGTAATCCTAACTTTGTTTTTCCTTTATAAGAGTAGATAGATATGCATTTGTGCTTTTATTCCATGTGTTAGGATTTTGTATACATTTATGTGATTGTATGTCTTCTACACATTTTTATTTTTATTGTTTCTAATCCCCACTTTGTGCCACAAGATTTGGTGAGCACTGGACTAGATTTAATTTACTTGTTACTAGTTTAGGTGAAATATCAAAACCTAGGACTCCCTTAGGGTTATTACATGGTTGTGTTAGACTTAAATATTTGAAACCCTCCTTATAATAGTGCATTATGATAAATTATCCCCTAATCAGGTTTATCAAATCCCCATATTGGTCATGCTCCCGCTTAACAAATGTGTTCCCAATTAGAAGTGTAAGTATGCTCTATCTTCTCTAAGCTAGGATTGATTTATAAACATGATGAATTTATGATTGCACACATGATATAGTTACAAATATGGATCATGTCTCCATTTCTAAGCTACATATCTTATCTTCTAAAAACCTAAAAACATCATCACTCATAGTACAATCAATTTATGTTAAGAGTTATTAGAGTGAAATTATTGTAATTTATGTATTTATTAATAAGAGTTATAAATTTATACAACTAATTTTCTAAGTCACCTATAAATAAGAGTTATAGTCTATTAATAATAAAAATAAGCATCCTAGATTTATTATGTATGAGTGAATAACTTATATCTCTCATAATAAATTGTTATGGATACTTATCTAACATAGTCCTAGAGTTAGCACATATTACAGGTGCATATCAAAGTGAATGCTATGACATAGATAATTAGAAAATATTTTGAAGACACATAGATAAACTATAATTTACATAAAATAACTTGTATAGATAAACTTATTTACCATATAAAATCTAAAATTATTCATGTAAGGATCCTTTATGCATGCATGGAATCATTTATGCATGCTAGGAAAAAAAAATCAGTGAATCATTTTAGCAATCCAATGACTTAGCATCCACATCAGTAATGTCTTAATTTCACTAGCTATATAGGTTATAAATTTAGGCTAGATATTAGATGAAATATTAAGACACAGATCAATGCCTTAGTATAATACTTGGCATAACTAAAATTCAATTTGGTTGGGTAATTGCTCGCTAAACATTTCTAAAATATACAACCTACTACAATTTATTGAATCATTATTCCCTCCCTCATTGGATGAAAATTAAGATATAAGTTTTAAACCTTAGTAACATTCCTATTATTATATAATTACCCATCAAAGCCTTAGAACATAACATTGCAAAGTACATTGATGTATGAATATCACTAGTTTTCAGTGACTTAATGAACATGACAACAATGCTATCCAAGTATATTATCATTGAGGATTAAAATGTACAATGATTTAAATTTTATATGATGAAAGACTAGGAATATAGTTTAATGATGCCAAATCAAGGAAATAACTATATAATTAATATTCTGGTTTATCCTTGTAGATCGATGCCTTTATAGCTTGATAGGTTGTACTTAGACGCCACTACTCTCAAGTTTATATTTCATGGTTTGTCCAACATGCATATAATAACTATATTTTATCATTTATATTTATTTTACTATCATAGAGTCTATTTAATAGGTATATAAATAGATCTAAAAGTCATAGGAAGGTGTCTAGTTATTAGAAATATATAGATATGTAATTTCAGTCTATCAAATCCATATATTAGAATTGATAACATTACCTACCTAGAAAATAGAACTAAAAAACCTTATTCTACGCTTTCTTTTCTTTTTCTTCCTCTGTCTTCTCCCTTCCAGTTATGCTACACCTCCTTTTCACCTATGTTTCCCCTTCTTTCAAATTCCAAGATGTCACACCATAATAATGAGGCATAGTCTTGATTTTAAAAGATTTCTTTATTTTTTTATTTTGTTTTAATTTATTATTTTTATGAGTTATTATTATTTTATTTCAAAACCTTATATTATTATTTTTGTTTTTATTTAATAAATATTTTTATTTAATAATTTTTACCTACTTTTTCTTATTTATTAGAGCATATTTGCTTATTAGTGAAAATTAATATATATTACTAATCAAATTAGCATGTCAAAATGGTTTAATGATTAATTTATAGACCAATAACCTAAATTTAGTCTATTTAAGTAAATATCAAAACATTCAAGGACATACACACAAGTTATGAAAAAAAAAAATTCCATAATCATAATTTATGCTAGCAAATCACGGGCAAACAACTATCTATTACAAGCAATATCACACACACTATGATAACCATTTATTATGTGTTCTACATGAGATAACTAAAGTGGTGTGTGTAGGGTATTGTTAGTTTTTATATCATCCTTAAACATCTATATCTCTATCACCCTCTTCTATCATGCTCTCCTTCCCTCATAACAAAGTAGGTAGTTAGACCATAATAGTCATGATATACATTCATCATAAAATATAGCTAAAATGACAAATCAACATGATCATAAATTAAACATATAATTAAAACTAACTCATAGTAGTGTGATCATGTAACCTAAGTAATATCTTATTGTCCCATAACAACATATATCTCAAAATTTAGTAAAAATAAAATAAAAATAAAATTGTCAACTATAGATATCCAAAGATAATCTAGCAAGTTTGTCTGGAAAGAAATCAGGATGTAACAACAAAGCCATGGAAAATTGAACTTATAACACCTAAAAAAACATATTTAAGGTCTTCAAAATATTTAAAATTATCTTATAAATTCCTTAGATCAACCTCCATCAAAAACATCATAATCACTAATGGTTATTATTGGTCTTGTAGACCTATTTGTTGACATTCTCTCTCATAGTCTTTACTTAGCTAGACAAGCCATTTTTGGCTTCAATGATATAACCTATTAGATTGATTTACAGTATTATTTAAATAATGTATAAGTCACTCAAGTTCAAAAAAAACATCATGTGAATTATATACATCAACTTAAGGAAAATATCCTCCAACTCATCATTGTAATTTGCTTACCCAGATCTGCCAATTTACCTTCAAACATAGGCATGGTGATAATGACCTTAAAAACATATGTAGACACTTTTAGATACTTATAATTCATGTGGATGATATTATAATATCATTATAATAATATAAAATAGATAGATAACATGTTTATATGGCAATATTGGTCTTGAAGACCAATCTGACAACCTTACACCTTTACTGTCTCATCTACACTAGATAGGTCAACTTATGAGCAACATTTTCATCATATCCACTAACCTCAAATAAATATATCCAACATGAAAATGTATTAAAGTTATTTAAAAAATTATCTGTGTACTTATATTCATACCTAATACATGATAACACATCCCTAATCAAGTTCTCATTTCTACCTAGTTTTCTCACGTTTGCACCATTAGGTCTGTTAGCAACTAGTCAACTTGTAATACTATCTTAACATTCCTAAGTGATATATAATACTTAGAAAAAATATGGACATAAAATACAGCTCTCAAAATTTATCCTCCATCTATTTAACAAGTTTGACATGGTAAAATTTAATTGCTACAACAAATCTCCGAGAAACAAGGCCTTTCTTGTAGGGTTCACTTACTCTCCTAACAAACCAATCACATATAGAGGTGTATAGGAGAGTTTAATATAATATAAAATCAATTTTATAGCTATAATAGATCATTTTTATTAATTTATAGAAATTTATTTCATATCAATGTTAGTGTTTTAGAGAGGGTTAACACTATTTTTAGTGTTAACGATTGTTCATAAAGCTTAACCTCTTATTTAACAAACCAATGATTTAAAAATTGAATTAGGAGCATTATAAATATACCATGAATATATTATGTTCCCATGAAGGGGTTACACATGCCAATGATTAATTGAAAGTTCTTCTCGGGTTGATAACCCTTCATTTTATGCACACAAGAAACCTCAAAACATGTTTTCTTGCCTTAACCTTCAAATTTTGACTTGAAACTTGTTAAAAATACTTGAAAAAAAATTAAATACCTTTTATAACACTCAATTTATCATTATTATCTTTAAATATAAAACTCATACCTTATTTGGCCACCATGTCTCTCTTTGCTCTTTAGGCTTTGATCTGCAAGTCACATTAGGCCTTGAAACTGACCTTCAAGCCTCTTTCCATGCACTATAAAACTCACATGATAAATAAACATATTACATTATAAAACAATATTTTTCATCCTTCATAGTCCTTGAAAACACCGAGTGGCACTTAATTAGGTTGGGCAGGGTCTAGAACTAGTCTATTTGCATGTTAGGTCTATAGGTCCTACCCTTGTACACTCACTTTGAGACTCTAATGAGTGATATAATGCCTCATGTGCATGATAAAACAACCTAATACATCTTAATATTACTCTTTTCATCCATATCACTTGACAACTTTGAAAACTAATCTTGAAACACTATTTGATGTTTATACACATTTATCACATTCATTTCATGCTACTTATAAAATATAATACATGTATAAATATCTCTCCATGCTCATCATGCACATTCTCATGATATGACTATTTGTTATGACAAGGCTTTTTAATACATTTTATATTCTAAGATTGGTATTGAAACATGCTTACCCTGACCTAAATCTTGACATAAACCTTAGAAGAATCATTAAGTTACCTTCAATTTATATCTCAATATAGATAAATTATGTTTTCTTCAAACTATCTCTTGTTACATGGTTCATATCTCATATACCACTCACCATGCATCTTTACTAGATGTACCTTAACATAAATGAGATTAACATTGACCTTGAAATTAATGACATTAACCTTGACCTTGACATCAATGAAAACACTTGTCAAAAAACTCCCTTTTTATCATTGATGTAAAAACATTCTTCAATTTGAGCACTCTCATCTCCCCAATTTGGTCAATTTTCCTTCTTGAACTTTTTACCCCTTTAACATTAATGACAAAGGGTCTTCCACATATGCCATCTAAAATAACACCTTATTTTCACATATATAATATGAATAATTAAGGAAAAATATTTCCCATTACACCAAGTATACCTCATTCAAATGAATATTGATTACAAGACCACTTCTCAACACAGATCAAACTCAGTCACAAACCTGAATGGCTCCCCCTCAAACCAAACATCTACCATGCTTCTGCAAAAGGAATTGTGTCTCCATGAATCATAATGGATTCACCTCTATCAATAGATAATTAAAAAAACACAATTTCAAGAGATTCCCATATCTCCATGTTCCCAAAAGATTGAATGTCCTTCAATATCCTTTTAGACTTGATTGGCACTATAGGCTTGATCTCTTCATCAAACATTTGATCATCAATGTGAGTTGAAAACATACATTCTTAACTTGATTTCAAATCTGAAGTATGTTCTATCATAGAAAATATTCCACTTGAGTTTTTAGACTATTCATGACCCATATTTTCTATCTTTGTTTCCATACATTCATTTGCCTTCTTTCTTGCACTCTACAGGCTTTAAACCTCCTATTTTGACTTTGATGACCTTCTACCTCTATTAGAATAGAATATTTCAATGTGTCCTACATTATGAAAACTATAGAGAAGCACCTCATACACATCTCCTGATTGATATGAACTATGACTCTTTTCATAGTCCCACGAATACTCATTCTTGGAGGATCTTTGACATTCTCTTTCTCTATGACCAAACTAATTACACATAAAACAATAAACATCGAATGCATTAACATACCTTATAGTATTGGGATATTTGATAGGTATTTTCAATTTGACCTTCTTATCTTCAATATCCTTTTGCTTGACTTGAGCTACCTTATTTTGATCTTATTTTAAACCAAGACCTATCTTGTCACTTTTAGACTTTTAACTACTAAAGATATCATCTAGAGCCTCAGTGCTCTTTTAAAACTTCACAAAGCTCTTCACCTTGTTAGATTATTTATACAACTTAGCTTTTAATTATTCTACTTTAGTTTCATACCTAATGCATTCTTCCTGTTTAGCCTTTAGGATTTCATTGACTACCTCCATCTGTGCCTCAACATGATTGATGATCTCATCATACTCAGAAGTGTTACTCAACCTTTCCTTAAAAAAGATAATATGTTCCTCATATTCCTTAACTAATGATATTAGTTTTTGGTTCTTTATCCTTTAGAAAATTAACTCCTCTAAGGCACTTACCAACTCTGTGTCAAGGTTCACTTCATCTTCTTCTTCATCTGATTCTACATCAACCATAAAGCCTTTCCTATTTGAGCAACCCTCATTATCTGATTCTATGGCCATGAATAATGTTTCATTATTGTCATGTTCAAGCTCATTATTACCATAATCACTCTCAGATGCACTTGATTGAATTACATCATAAGAGTTATCTTCTTTAGTATATAAACTTCTCTTATTTTAAAAGTTATTTTCTTACCTTCATGAATCCTAAACTCCTTATTTTTATTAGGCTTATAGGTCTTCTTATCATCTCCATTATGTTCATCATGTTTTTCATCATGATAAAATTTATCATTTTTAGGACACTTGGATGCAAAGTGATCAATCTTACCATAATTGAAACATTTGAAGGGAAGCTTACTTTTTTACTTATTGGTTCCAAACCTCAACATCCTTGTAAACATGGCTATCAGTTGATCATCATCAACATCTAGAATTACTCATCCTTGGCCTTGTTGTATTTTTATGAATTCTCAAATTTTAAATCTAATTCATTTTTTTAGGTCTTCATTCATTATTTATTATCTCATAGGCTGTCAAAATGCCATGAAGCCCCTTCATCTCTAGCTTGTCCAAATCTTGCATCTCTTCTACTACAAACACCTTAGAGTCAAATTTAGGAGTTAGTGATCTCAAGACTTTTTGAAATACGATAGATTCTTTCATCTCTTCTCCCAATCCTCTAATAACATTGACAACTTCATCAACCTTCAATAGGTAAGATGCAATTATTTCATCTTTATTCATCTTTAGACTTTCAAACTATCTCTAGTGGGTTAGCAATTTGGCCATCTTCACCTTGGTGTCACTTTCATAGATGGTCTTACATTTGTCCCATATATATATTTTTTGATATAAAATACATCATCTTCATAATCTATACCTCTAATAGGCCACAAAGAATATAATTCATTACCTTGGAGTTATTTTCACCAACCTTTTTACGTATTACATCACATTGGAGAACATGATAAACACTATATCCATCCACAACTGAATTCCAAATACCATGACCTTGAGATATCAAAGATATCTTCATATTGACATTACAAAAGGCATACTTTGATTTATTTAATAATGGATCCTTATTGGTACAGAAACCACCTTAAGATTATTGACTAACCATCCTTGCTTCTAGATCTCATTTAGGTTTTTAGACCTAATTTAAAGGACTAAGATTTGATACCAAATGTTGGAAGAAAAATTACTAAGAGGAGTGGGGGTGAATTAGTCTTTGAAACTTTCTTATTTATTCAAATTAATCAATCATCAATATATAGATCAATCAATGCATAAATAATCAACTATAGAAGCATGAAACAAGATTGCACAAGTCAACACACCATATATGTGGAAAACCCTTAAGGGGAAGAAAAATTAATAATATATATAAATATAATACAATCCTATAAGACAAAAATAAAATTTATTGAAGAACCCACTTCACATGGAGCACCAACCCCAATTAGCTAAGCATCAACTTAGGTATGATTTAACAATCACCAACTTGAAAAGAGGAACCAACCCCCTAGATCACTCAGCACCAACTCATCCAACTAAAAGCCTTTATAAACTTAAAAACATTATGTTTCTAATGAAATGGATGATTATATTCTTCTTCATCTCTTCATGCACTTCTATCCCTCTCAAACTAGCCTCTAGCCTTCTTCACTCAACTATACCTCTTCTTGACGTGGTTAGGTCATATGACCTTGATCCTTACACATAAAACCTCTGTCAAATGTTCATCATTGATCCTATATCCTATTATGATGTATAAATACTTCCTTATGATCTGAAATATTTTTTCTTGTTCACTTATATTTTTTCACTCCCAAATAGGCCTAAAATTACCTAGTATTTATACAAGTCTTTCTTGTTCATTTCCTTATTGGTCAGCCAAAAACTTTTATCATCTTATTTTTGACATGAAATGGATATTATTACATCTCATAGACATGGATAAAATTTTATTTGAGTCACTTTAGGTCTGACCTTCTTTAATTAGGCTTTATCTCTCCTTTAGGTCTTATGAAGACCTAATCCCATTAGGCCTATTTAGAACACGTTACCCTTTAATATTATTGTAACAAATTAAAACTCTTAATATGGTAGTAAATAATCATATTTAACCTAAATAAAACCATACTAATACCATATTATCTTCATAAATCCTTTTATCTCAAACCATTACTTGGAGCACACCATTGGCACTGTTCATATTAGGCATGTGCATGCTCATAAAGTCTATCTTGAAAAAATTGAGAATAAACAAAAAAATTCCAAAAAATCATGGAAAACACATAAAAAAAAAAATGACATTAGGTTCAACACTATATGTTTTTTACTTCACAAATCAGGCCTAAAGTACTAAAACCCTTCTCTGTTAGTAGCTCACTTAGAACTACCAACTAACCTCAAAACACAGTCATGGAAAATTGAAATTTTGACACATAAATTAACATAAAAAAGGTATTAAAAAAATTAAAATTATATTAAATAATCATAATATCAAAATCCATCAAAAATATTATAATCACTAATGGATACTATTGGTATTGCAGACCAATCTGTTGACCTTCTCTCTCACAGTCTTCACTCTGCCAGACAAGCCATTTTTGGATTTAATCGTACAAATTATTAAAATGAATTTAAATATTTTTAAAATCATGGATATATCAGTAAATTAAATATAAAAAAAATAATTTTCATTAGATACATAGAATTATAGCAAAGAGCCTCTACCTCATCACTATAATTTGCTTACCCAGATCTACAAGTTTACCTTCACACATAGTCATGGTGATAATGACATTAAAAACCTATGTAGATACTTAAAATTAATGTGTATTATATTATAATATTATTATAACAATATAAAATAGATAGATAACATGATCATATGGCAATATTGGTCTTGCAGACCAATCTCACAACCTTACACCTTCATTATCTCATCTGCATTAGATAGGTCAACTTATGAGGAACATTTTCATAATATCCACTAACCTAAAATACATATATCCTTCACAAACATGTCTTAAAGTCATTTAAAAAATTATTTATGCACTTTTATTCATCCATAATCCATGTTAACACATCCTTAATCAAATTCTCACTTCTACTTGGTTTTCTCACTGTCTGCACCATTAGGCCAGTTAACAATTGGTTACATTATGGGACCATTTTAGAAATATTAATGGATATAATCTAATAAAAAAACTACAAGGATATAAAATATATGTATCAATATTTATCCTTGATCCATTTAGCAATTTTGACTTGGTCAACTTTGAATGCTACAATAAATATTTAAGAAATAAGGCCTTTCTTGTAGGGTCCACTTACTCTCCTAATAAATAAATCACACTTTTAGGTTCCTAGGAGAGTTAAATATAATATAAAATCATTTTTATATCCACAAAAAATAATTTTGATCACTTTAGATCAAATTATTTCATAGCAAGTCAATGTTAGGGTTTTAAGGAGGGTTAACATTATTTATAGTGTTAACAATTATTCATAAAGCTTATCCCCTTATTAAAAACATCAATTCTTAGAACACTAATATAGGACCCTTATACATATTACATGAATATATTATGTTCCAAGGTAGATGTTACACATGCCAATGAGTACTTTAAAGTTCTTCTTGGGTTGAGAACCCTTCATTCTATGCATACAAGAGACCTAAAAACACCTTTTCTTGCCTTAACCTTCAAATTTTGACCTAAAAACTTGTGAAAATACTTTAAAAAACATTAAATACCTATGAAAACACTCAATTTCTCATTCTTATCTTTAAATATGAAACTCATACCTTATGCCACCATCTCTCTCTTTACTCTTTAGGCTTTGACTTATAAGTCATATTAGGCCTTAAAATGATATTTAAGACTGTTTCCATGAACTATCCACCTCATTAACATGATAAATAAACCTATCACATGATAAAATTCTTATTTTTATCCTTCATATGACTTGACGACACCTCATGGCACCTTATTAGGTCAAGTAGGGTCTAGAACTATTCTATTTACATGCTAGGTCTATAGGTCCTACCCATGTAGGCTCATTATGAAACTCTCATGAGTGATATAATGCATTATATTAATTATTAAAAATTTTCATACAGCCTATTATGAATATGTGCATCCATCTCACTAAGCCACCATGCTATTTCATGCACAAGACTAGGCATCTTATGTACAAGCCTTCTCAAGTCTCTTACTAGGTTCAAATACTTGATGACTTTGAAAAACGATATTGAAACACTATTAGATAATTATACACCTTTCTCAAATGACTTTAAAATTCCTTAGACAATATCATACCTATGTACATATCTCTCCATTCTCATCATGCATATGCTGATGAGATGACTAGGCATCTCAAGAAATTTTGTACTCAAAGATTGGTACTCAGACATGCTTACCTTAACCTAAATATTGACATCAACCTTATAAGAATCATTAAATTTACTTCAAGTTCTCTCTAAATATAGATACATTAGTTTTCCTTCAAATTATCTCTTGTTACATGGTTCATACCTCACAAACCACTCACCATGCATATTTACCAGATGCACCTTGACATTAATGATATCAACCATGACCTTGACATTAATGACATGAACATTGACCTTTAAATTAATGACAACACTTAAATTAAGGGATTGATGTATTGGCTTATCATTTTTCTCCACATGGTATTTGAAATCAATTTTTTCAAGTGACATTAGAAATTGTAATGGGATGCTAATTACTTTGTTGTGTCTAAAATGGTTTATCAACATGAAGTGGTGAAAGTAGATCTAGCATCATACTACTTTGATGGTTACATACTTCATGCACACCTCTCCCCATGCAGGGGGAAAGGATGTGGGAATAATATGATCTTGCACCTCATGGATCTTAACCTTATCTTTGAATAAAAATTATATTTATTCATTATTTATTCTTCGATATATATATATATATATATATATATATATATATATGTATATATATATATATGTATGTATGTATATATATATGTATGTATGTATATATATATATATATATATATATATATATATATATATATATATATATATATATATATATATATATATAAATATAATGAATGGGTTGTATGTGTGTGTGTGTGTGATGATATTTACACACAATCTTCATAACATTTGAAAATTATTTAAAATAATAAAATTATTAATAATACACATTAACCCAAAAATAATGTCAAAGTATTTCCCCAAAAAAAATCACAAATTACAAGTAGATTATTCTTAAATAAGTGAACACCTTTAAAAAAAATTCAACCCAAATAAAATGAATGACCACCCACTTATCATAAATTTAAAATAAAATACAATAAACAAATTGGAATTCCCTTGATTAAAAAACTATAATACACAAAAATGATTATGTGTGTGTGCATACACACACACATACATGTAACCCATTCATATATATATATATATATATATATATATATATATATATAATGAATGGGTTGTATGTGTGTGTACACACACACACACAAAAAAAAAAAAAAAAAAATCCCATTCATGGATCTTAACCTTAGCTTTGAATAAACATTATATTTATTTATTATTTATTCTTCAACACACACACACACACACACACACACACACACACACACACACACACACACACACACACACACACACACACACACACACACACACACACACACACACACACACACACAACCCATTCATTTTCATTCGTGTTACATTAGCAATAATTTACTAAGACAATTTGAGTTTTACCCAAATTTCCATCCATGATTTATAAAAAACAAGAGATAACCCCATATCATAACCCTATATCCTTTCAATATAGCATGATAACCCACCCTTCTTCAGGATGCTGCACACTGTGATATTCCTTTTGAGCATAATTCAAGATATGGGTTCCACCCATATAAAATCATATCCTATTTAATATTTGTCAAAAAATTTCTTTCTCTTGGAAACTAAAGCTCCTGTCATCTAAATGGATGACACACAAATGCACTTATTGTAATCAACACATAAACTAGGCCTATTAATCATATTCTCATGCTAATGATGCAAATGAGTGGCTTTACCTCTCTCATCACATGATAAAATATTTAGATATCATCCCTTATGATCCTTATGTAGTATCCTCATTAAATATCTTATCAAATGAATGATGGGTAGTTTAGAACCATATGTGATATGTCCATTTCATACATCATTAGGGAGATATTGAGTTAGCTTATACATTCAATATATTGATTAGAGGGGGAGGAAACTCAAAAACATTATTCAATTTAATATAATTAGAACTTGAGACACCCTTATTATCCATCCAATCTTCCCCTACACTACCTTCTCCATAGGTGTGGGATATTTTCACCTCTTTGAAATTTTGCATTAGAATTAAGGCATCCCTAATAACATTCTTAATAGTCAAAATTAAGAATGTTTTCACTTTGAGTTAATTAAAAATATTTAAGGAATCACATTTAGTGAAAATGTCTTTTAGGTTTAGCTCCCTAGATAATTGAATACCCCATAATGATTCCATAGCTTCCACACCATGGTTAGTTTGGAATTATTAGGATCCCACATAGGCTGCTATAAAATCACCATTGAAATAAATGGTAAACCCCCTCCCTTGGCTAATCCAAGGTTCCCTTTTGACGTTCCAAAAAAAAATGATTTAAACCACAACTAGGGTATTTTCCTCCATTTAACTTGGACTTTATCTCTCTTCTCCTTGTTATCATCTACCTTAGTATAAATATTGAAATTCTAGTTTGAAAAAAATCCTCTCCTTACCTTCAGATATTAAATTTAAATTTTTATTTTTGACGATTTAAAAATTCTCCTTGATAGCCTTTATAATAATCCATCATACCTCATCAAAATTTACTATCTTAATTAGAACATTATGAAGTTTTTTTGTCTCTAAATTACACATAGGAAATGGGATAGAGCTAGCTTCCAAACATTACTAAGGGATTTTGAAACAAAATGGATATTCCATTGGAAATTAAGATCTAATAAAAAAAAGGTTTAACCCAAGTATAATTAAAGAGAGAGAAGATGAAGTATAAAATCATATATGTGAAGGAACATTCGAATAATAGATTCTTCATAAAATCAACTTCTTTTTCATAAGGAATGAATTATTTAGGTATTGGTAAGCCTCTTTTCATGAGGTTATCGATCATAATAATTTTATTTTGTTCCATCAAACAAAATAACATATTTAATTTTCAAATGTGATCCTTATCCCAAATGGAACTCCATGGAAAACCATTCCCACTAAGTTTAAGGTTAATAAAATACCCTAATTTAACAAAATAGGTATCATCTTCTATTTTAGACCTTAACAACTCATCTTCTTCAGGACCCTAGACAATGTGGAAACTTCTCAAATTTTGGTTAAATTATCTCAGGTTTTAGATAACCATAGATCCTCTAATTTCAAATTCAATGAATTCCAAGTTTTACTTGTCTCTTTAATATCTCAATATTCCTTCACTTTTACCCAATGGATCTCTTAAAACCATGACACAAAGAATTTCATGGGTGCAAAGAACATAAAGAAGAACTAGTGAGTGAAGCATCATCCTATGATGATTCCTATTTTTTAATTTCTTATATTTCTCCTACATTATTTTCCAAAAATATTCATATTCTTAATGCGTGTATTCTAGAAGAATGATCCTTGCAGAGTAGACTCTAGATTTAAAAAAATAATCAACATCCTTGATTTATAGATATTTAACCTTTATAGTCTTGGTACACATCATGTTTTATTTAATAAATTCTATCCCATTTTATGCACGAGGGCTCATTCTCTATCCATTCCATTAATATTCCTCATGCCAATACCCCCATGAGGTTTGGGTAAAAAATTCTATCCTAGGATATGAGCCAAAATCTCATCTTAACATCATAATTAAAGATTTTTAACATCCTAATTAATGAAAAGAAACTTCAATAATAAAAAACCATGTTAAATAGGTATACAATTTATTTTATGGTTTTTTAGATTGTAACTAAAATCATTAAGCTTTTATTTCTTATCCTAATTTAGGAATTTATGAACCAAGTTATGATTGCTACAAATATAAATGTACTTATTATAAAGTTATATACTAGAATACAGGGAGAATAATATTTTCACCCTAAAATTCATTTTTATGTTTATCCATATTATAGTTTCAATATTATTCTCATATCAGAGATTTATTACCTTTCCAATCCAAATTTAATTATTTCAAAAAAATAATTTATATGGGTATAATGATGGTTCAAGTTTTGGATTGATAATATCTTGGTAATGAATTAAATTCCTTTTATTTTTTTATATATTTCATCCTTCCAAAGTTTTTCAAATACTTTCTCTCCAATTTTAAATTTTAGTTACATATTAGATGAAAGGGTTAACTCATCATGAAATTTCCCTAATATTTAACCAATTTTCAAATTCTTTTTATGATTTCTTTTTAAATGAATATTTTTTATTCATGGTTGATGAGAAATGCTAAGAAATCCATCTAATTATAGCATTTGTAGCTTATGCATGCATAACATATGACAATTTAAGTCTTCAATTATAAATTAAAACATACCATTTTTATTGTGGAGGATACAATAAGATGTATTGATTTCAATTTTAAATTTATAAGTAATGTATTATTTTAAAATTTATTAAATCTTGTTTCAAATTACCTGATAAATGATTCCATCTAAAACTTGAAAACTATAGATTATCACATAATTAATGAGGATAGAGAATAGTGATTTTTTAAGCTAACATTGAATTTTAAAATCCTTTCAATGTTTTTTCAAAACATAAAATTATTTCAAACCTAAAAGTATATATATTTTTTCATTATTAAGGTTATAGATTAGTTTGTCATTAATATAAATACCAAAGTATTAATAATTATGACCTATATGAAGAAACTTATTATTGAAGGATGGTATAAGGTAGGTTAAATTGTTAGATTTGATAAACATGTTTTTTTTTCAACATTCATAGTTAATTTGGATTTTTTGATTTTTTTGAATGAAGTTTAACTATTTTCCCACATTAAGTGCTTGGAAAATTAGAATAATAATATTATAGTAATGAATACTAGTATTAGTGAATGTAATTTCCTTTACGTATTTATGTAAACATTATATGTAAATATGTAGACACATAATTTAACATTTAAGTTAAAACAATGCACTTATGACCACTTTCTTAAAAATTTAACACTGCACCTATCCTAGGGCCATTTTGATGAAATTTGACAACCTTTTGCATGGAATATTCACTCTTTTAAGTTGATTGATGACCACATACTATAATTATCCATCATTTTATTAAACTTATAAATAATTTAAGCCATGCTAGACCCTTATCACCATTGCTTGTCCACATTGTAAAACAACACCTTATTAGATAGAAGCACCGCATTCTATTATCAAATCCCATTATCTTATCTTCTTACCAAATAATGATTAATTTTAAAAATTAAAAGTTATAAAGATGTTAGATTATGACCTTAGTAAGTCCAATTTCAAGTAATTTAAAAGATACAACTATATCAACACATTTCAAACCATTTTTCACACAAGAGGCTTCCACACTAAAACACAAAATTATAATTAAACATCGAGAGAAAATAACCTATTTCTCCCAGTTCTAATTACATACAACCATAGTAGCTAAGAGATAAAGTATGAATACCTCTCTAAGGTCACAATTTATGGTAAAGGAAATTAATGCCTCTAATATTTCCCCAATATATATCACATTAAACCAATCATTCAAACACCATCATAGCATGGGATAACTCCATGATTATTTATCCCTCTTTAGAGTATTGGTATATAGGTAAATCTCAACATATGGGGTGTTGAGGTCATTCCCAAATTCAACCAATGACCCATTATTTTCCCATTGATTTGAATTTTTCTTCACATGTCAATTTAATATGGCTTATAAGGAAAAAAAATCATACATTGGTCTTTGTATTTGATCAAAAACTCTAACATGAAATAAGGAACATACAAATGAAGGCAAATGAAACTAAGAAACCATAGACCCTCATTATCTTGGATGAGGCTGGTGTCATAGAAGATAGGAGAACCATCCCTCTCTTATCCATATTAGGGTGATGTTTTCTAGGGTTTATTTTAGCTACACACCTAGTTTCATAGTCACCAGACCCAACCAACCTACCACTTTCAGATTTTAATTCATCTCACAACACTATTTTCCATATAAGTTATAGTTTTCTATTGCACTTTATTTATTTATTAAATTTTCATATTCAAAATGTTCAAATCAAAAAATGATTTATATTTATAGTATTATTATTCCTAATTTTACATAGTAGTTTGTCACTTAAGGTAAACTACATATTCCTAGGTTTTCCCAAATTTGATATAACATATTGGTGAACTCACTTGTTATTGCATATTAAAAAATAGAGATTGTCATTAGGGTTTCATTTTATCTTTTAACTTCTATTAGGGTTTCAAATTTAATTTTTTTATATTTCATATATTCACATGATTATAATGAATAAGTCTATTTATCACATTTTATTGCAAAGTTTCTTGGTGATATTTACATGTTCCCTACCTATTATTTGTATAATATTTCACATGTATGTAATCCCACTGATACATAATGTTAATATGAATATTACATCATCTATTGGTCCACCACTTATTTTTAAACTATTATATGGAGATTATTATTATATGGATCAGTTGAGTTATCATTGGTTGCTAATAGATGTTAGAGAACTCAAGTGGTTCCTTTTGTTCCTCTTGCACCTATACCCTCTAATTATCTTATACAATATCCCACATCTAATATTCACACTAGGATTATAATATAATAGTAGTCTGAGCTTTTGGTACTATAGGAGGGTAGGTTCATCCTTAGCCAAGATAAGAAGAACACATTCAGATAATTCCTCCTTACCCAAACCTAATCCAACATGACTAGTGAATAAATCTACAACATGTGATATTTTTGATCAGCTAAGTAATACACCAATCAAGTTTCTCATGCTATAATTACTTAAAAACCTACTATTTTCAAAGATATTATTTACCAATAATTGAATTAAACATATATGCCTCATGACATAGAGCCTTCATATTTTAAATATATTGTAAATACTATAAAATATATTGATGATGTTATTTATTTTGGTAGTGATGGTATCCCTTCACATTCAACCATTGATATAAATATAGAAATATTTATAAAAGACCAATTCAACACTACAATAGTAAAAAGGGTCATAATTGATAGTGGTTTAAGGCTTCATATTTTTAATCTTACATTTAAATAAAAAATGGGCATTAACATAACATCCATTGAAAATACATATAAGAATATCAAAGGATTGGATGATGTTCCATGTGAAGATTTGGATTATATAACATTAGATATTAAAGTAGGGCCAAAAAATCTATATATATAGTTCCAACTAATGCCTAATCATTTGCATTACAATTTGATATTATGTAGCCCAAAGATCCATGCCATGGAAACCGTACCTTCTACCTTAAATGGATGTGTCAAGTTTATACATGATGGATATGCGTATGCTTACCCAATAATTAATCGACCCTTTAGTTATTTTAATATGATGGAATATACTACTTATATTTCATCAACATTAGGGGCACACCAACCTAATATATTCCACCAACACATATTATTACAATAAAGCAATTGCACATATATGAAGTTGGTGAGTCTAGTACAGATATTCCTTAACCACCTTTAAAAGATAAATCCACACTATATATGTCACCAACCAAGGTGGAAAATGAGGAACATGTGAAACAACTATATTTATTGATAAATTAATAAAACCTAGAATAATTTTACATAAATAATTCTAATATTGATTTTGAAGCTACTTCAAAAAAATGACACAAATGCAATAGCAACGAACATTGATGATTATTTATGTGGTTTGAATTTCACACCAATTGGACCATGGAATACAAATATGATTCTAAGACCATAGTTAAAGTACATATAAATACATAGAAGTAATTATTTCTAATGTAGATAAAGGAAATAACATTTATTTCCAGCTAGACACTACTCCAAATCCAAATTTTTCACCTTTACCATAATTAGTAAATAATGTTGCATCTATGGAAATTGAGCTAGTTATTAGAACAAAATAAAATAGTGTACAATATAGACCACATATGATGTTATAAATACTACTTGATAGGGAATTAATGATATTGCAAATAATATGCCATTTATCCACTAGTCAATTTTCAAATTAGGAGGGCATGCCCTTTTGTAATTTTCATAGAATCATAGGAGATGTGATTGATAGATACTCAACATTAAAACATAAAATTTATAATTAGAAGGATAAATACCTATACAAATTCTATAACCTACACCTCAAATGACTAAGGATCCACAATAGAAGCATACATGACAAAAACACAAGCATTCAATAAATAATTCTATGAATATTTAGGTTTTCATTGAGGATCAATAAAAAAAACATATAGAAATTGATGATGAAACATATCCAAATACATGTACACTTGCATTCCTTCAGCACATGGGGCATGACTGTAATGAGTTACAACATGTTATATTTTTCCAAGACTCTATAGGCCACATTACAATACCCATTGCATGTGGTCCCAAGGTAGTGGATACACTAATCTTCATTATAAACACATGAAATCAAATAAAGGATAAATTTGGTAACACATGGTTACAAAAAATGGAAAATATAGTAGACATTTTACAATGATGTCTTATATTTAAAGATTAGGAGGGAAAATATATATTATGCATGATAGTTTTAAAAATGATCACATATTCCAAAATGAAACATAGAGATCTAACTTGGTATATCCCAAGATGTCACATGAGGCCTCATACATAATATATCAACATGTTATATGGATGCAAAAGATTCAAAATGATGACAAAGACAAGGATACATTTATAGAGCATGAATGGTAGTGTTGTCATCTAAAAATGTCATTTTGGTGCAATGAGTGTTTCTTTAGACCACATTGTCCTTAGCTTAGCCATAGACCTATCTTAGGGACTCTCTTGATAATTTTACAACTTTTTCATGATTTTAAACCATTCCTAGATATACCAAAAGTAGTAATAAGCCACCTCATAGGCACTCAAGTCTCATTTTTGGTTGTTCCTTCCACCTGGACATTAGCATAGTCTTTTGGACTATAATATACTACACTATTGACCAAAGAGTAGCACTAATGTCCCCTTACTCTATATTCCCACAAAAATATCTTTCCATTCCTAAAATTACTCCTAGGTTGGCCTAGACATATTTCAAATCTTGACAAGCATCAAAATGCTATATATATAACACTTTCATTCATGTATTCACTAGATGGAAATTAGATGCAAATACTCATAAACAAACTCAGAAACAATTGTAAAAATCAAGTTAATTGATCCCTATTCTACCCTAATTATATATACACCCATATACAATAAATTAGATCTCATATTACTTAGATTTCTAGTCTCAATTCAACTTAAAACACTCAAATTGGCATTCATAATAACATTGACTTGCACTTGCACTAACACTTAGATTGGGATATCTACATCAAGATTGATACCCTTTCAAGGTATTGGTATCTAGGTAATGCTAAACACATGGAGTGTTGAGGTCATGTCCATCATACCCTACTAATGCCACTCATTTTCTAATTGTGATCCTCAAATACCCTCAAAAACATGGAGGCCTAGGGTTTCCCATTAAAATTAGTCAAAATAAGAAACAAATAGTAAACCAACATTTATGCACACAAGTACAGACTCTTTAGAACTAGGTGAAGGTCCAACTAAAATTTTACCATCCCTATTGCCACAAGGACACCAGCATAACATAAAGGACATTATCAAAGTTCACTATTATCCATAGAACCATGATATTGTTTAGGAAGATTTTTGACTCTTGATTGTTGTTCATGACACCTTAAATAGTCATTATACCATGTTTTTAGCTTGCCATTTGTCTATCTTAGTTAGTTTTCAACTAATTAAATCCATTGTAGTTCAATTTATGTTTATAAATTAATCAGATAAATAAAATATTATACAAATTAGAGGCTATAATTATTACATATTTATTCCCAGATTTATAAATACAACACTTTAGCAACCTAGGGTTCTACATTCCATAATCCCCTTAAAGTTAAATAATTTGGTGAACCTAAATTACTTTGAACATATTACCTAAAAATCCTAGTGTACCATTAGGGTTTCCCTTCTTACTTCCATAATTTTCCCAATTTAGGTTTTCAACCTTTCATCATGATTATTATGATGGAAGCAATTTTCTAATTTTTAGTACAAAGTTTGTGGGTTTTCTTGCTTGTATATCAATTTATATTTGTATAATGATACACATGTATGTCACTCTTCTTATTGATCACACTATAATTCAACTTAATTCACATACTATTCCACCTCCTCGTCAGCTCCCCTTCTATGGAAAACAATTATTTATTACCAATTCTTAGCTACCTATAGTTACTACTTGACAAAAATGAGCTCAAAGGATTTATTTTTTTCCTCCTCTACTTAGATGAATTGACTACCTTTGCTTCCATCCCACCTCCACTACTCACCATTAGCAAATAATAGGTCATATTGTTTAATTTATTACTATATGGAATAATATGCATCCTCAGCTTATATAGGAATAATGTAATCCCACCATCACTCCTTATCCCCAAAATAATACAATGGGACCTTTGGATCAATACATAGAATATGATAATATGGATTCATTTTGAAGTATGCCTATTAATATTTCTATATTGGAATTACTTCAAAATAAAACCATCTTTGAAGATATTGTTTTTTAAAACACACAATCATACATCTTTATGTTAGGATACAAAACCAAATTATTTTTAATCTATCATGAACACTATCAAGGACATTTAGGATGTTGTATATTTTATCAATGATAATGTGCCCTCGTACATAGTTATCGATCAATATATAACACTCTTCATTCAATCACAAATCAAAACCACCACTATTAAATGAGTTACAATCTATAGTGGTTCGGGTCTTAACATATGCAACCTCAAATTTATATAGACTATGGGGGTTTATATACCATCTATTCAAAATATATATATATATATATATATATATATGAGTTTTTTATGACATTCCTTAATAGACATTGGGTTATATTACGTTGGATATCATGCTTGGGCCAAAAATATTATCCACACAGTTTCAAGTGATGCCTAATCATTTGCATTACAATTTATTACTTAGGAGACCTTGGATACATGCCATGGTAGTCATACAATCTACCTTTCATAAATGTGTTAAGTTTTTACGTGAAGCATATTTATACACTTGTCTAACTAATAACCAAACCATTCATATATTGTAGAGTCACCAAGCTTACTACCTAGAGTATGTATTTAGATGGGAAACCTCATGTTATCATAGATTACCCACCTCATATCATTCTTATAAAATAGATGCATACATATGAATTTGGGTAATACAACACCATTATCTTCACACATGATGTATAATGATCCTATAATAATATACCTATCCCTTACCATGGTGGCCAGTAATATTCACATAACACATTTACCATTACCTGTTAACTCAAAGGAAATATACATAAAAAAAATTAGATATAGATTCAAAGATCACAACATAGGATAACATAACACCCATGAATATTTATGATTATTTATGTGGATTGAGCTTCACACTAGTAGGCCCTATAAAGTATATAAATAATCCTAGGTGACTTATACCTTTACCTACACAACCATCACCACAAATTAATAGCTCCACATATATAGTCTTAAACATTGACTTGTAGTTAGATGTATACTCTTCTATACACACAATACATATGGTTACATCTATGGATATTGATCCAGTTACCCAGATTCAGATAGGTAGTACACAAGACAAACCACACCATATTTTATAAATATTACTTGATAGAGGATTGATGGAATTACCCATAATATGCCATAGATCTATTAACATATTGTCACAATAGGATGATAGACGCTTTTATCATTTTAATTGGATTAATATACATGATAGTGATACATGCTTAACATTATAACTAAAATTGAATAAATTCAAGGCTCATGAACCTATCCATATTACACAACCTCTACTTCCACTAGTATAAGCACCATGATAGACTCTTCACTGACATAGACATTCACAAAATGATTTTTTTAATATTCAAGCCTTCATCAAGGACTAATACATCCCTCATGTTTATATAGATGAGGATTTTGATCCCAACACTTGTACATTGGTATTCTTACAATACATATGACATTAAGAGAATGAACTACATGTTATACATTATTGGGACTCCTTAGGACATATTGCTCTACTAGTTGTATGTATCCTAAAGGTGGTAAACACACTAACTTTCATCATGAGTATATGCACTCATATATAGGTTAAACTTGGTAGTATATGGTTATAGGCATTGGATTCCATAGTTGATCAGATAAATAGATGCTTAACTTTCAATTATGAGGGAAACACAATTTGTATTCTACATGATTTCATAGATGAGAATCACATATTTCATATATATACTCAATAGTCCAATGTGGTCTACCCTAGGAATGCGTGGGATAATTATTATAGAGTTGAGCATCATGTTATTCAGATGCACAAAATTTGGACTAATGCTAAGGATAAGGCTACATTTATACTGATAGCATGGTATGATGATAATCATTATGATGATTTATTTGATTTTGGGTAGATTTAGTATCTGACATTAGATGACCTCCCACCATATCCACCATTTGAATAACCACATCCTATGGATGTGTTCCTAGGTCTATAGAGGAACCATATTTCATTTCTAAATAATTTCATTTAATTACACATTACATGTACATAATTTCTCTTACCTTGATCCTTATATATAGTTCTATTTTTATTTTTCTTGTACATAAATTATACTCAAGAAACATAAAAATAATATAGCATATTAAAAAATAAAAATAAATTCAAATATTTTCTCATAAAATATACATTTTAGATTGTATGGATTTCTATATTTACATTCCTTCTATTTTTTGGGTATTACATATGTTATCTATGCTAGTATAATCAAATTTATCATACATACATGCTTCACTTATTCTCTTCAAGTGTTCTCAAATAATTACAAGACTAAGGTGAAATTTTTTTGGGATCACTGGAGCGATGGTGGGGAGCGACGGTCTGAAGCTGGGCAGCCAACATGATGCTAGCAGGAGGGAGCGACCTCTGCTTGGGGGATATGAGCAGCAGGCAGAAAGGAGTTTTATAGCTGAGAACTCCAAGGTGCAAAAGTTTAATGGATGCCTGCCCAGAACTCTGGATAGACCGGTTCTGGTAATTCCTCAGGATGCTGTGCAAGAGGAGGTTCAATATTTGTCGGCTCATGCCCTTATTTGCAAATTCGTGGGAATTCATATTTCACTAGCAGCATTAAAAGCCTGGATTAGGAGGACTTGGTAGATTGATGGGATTTTGACATTCTGCTAGCTGGAAACAATTACTTCATGGTAAATTTTTCTTCTGTAGCAGACTGAAATAGGATTTTCAAAGGTGGGCCTTACTTTTATGATAGAAATGGCCTCTTCCTTAAACCCTAGCATGCGGGTTTCAACTCGGCGAAAGATCTCCCAGCTTGTGTCCCTGTATGGGTTCGTTTGCCCAGACTGCCCCTAGAGTTTTGGTGGGAGGATATCCTTCGTCAGATAGCGACCTTGCTTGGAACACCGATGGTAATTGTACACCAAACGCTGGATAAAAAGGTAATTTATTACGCCCATATTTGTGTTGAGATTAATCTGAATAACCCCCTTCTGGATTCTCTTGAGATTTGTCTGGGAAGCTCATCTTGGATCTAGCAAATTGACTACAAAGCCATTCTGTTTTGCTGCCGCATCTGCCATGTGTATGGCCACTTGCACAAACAATGTCCACAGGCAGTCAAAGAGAATGATTTTCAAGGAGAAGGGGCTGGGTCTCGGGGGCCCAATTGGGATAGAGGATCCAGACAGCCGAAACATTTAGGGACAACCCATCTATAATCAGGTGGATTGAATAAAGGAAAAAACTCGCTTCAAACAAAAGGTGTTGAATAGGGCATAAATGGCTCCAAGGGTCCTGACAAGGATGGATATACCACAGTCAGGCATCGGGGGAAGTCTTAGAGTCAGAAAAGGGCAAATTTTGATAGATAGTATGAGGCTGATTTTAATAGATTTGAAGTGTTGGATAGCATGAATATAGAGGATGGTATTCCGAAGCCATTACAGATGAAGGAAGAAGGGAATTTGGAACCATCTACCCCTAGAGGGGAAATCACAGCCTTAGTTAATCGGCTAACATAGGAGACTGATCGGGTTATGCAGGATGCACCCAGATCTGATCTACTGTCCAAAGGGGATTTAGAAGTTTGCTAGGCCGACCTGGCAAAGGAGGTGGAGGCATGTAGAACTGAAAAAGGTTCCTCCTCGAGCCTAGGCATTATGACAAGACCATTTAAGAAGCCCACTGGCCCCAATCCTTCACGAGCTGGGTGTAGGAAGGATCAGGAGAAACTAAAAATTGCAGGGGATCTTCTAGTAGAGGCAGGGCATGTTAAGCCCTTGGATGAACATTTCACACACGTTACCCAATGATTGTTCTTTCTTGGAATGTGAGGGGTCTGAGTAGCTCTCCCCAAGAAAGAGTTATAGTTAAACTGGTTCATGCTAATTCTCTGGACATCCTATGTATTCAGGAGACAAAATTTTTAGTTGATTCGTGGCTCTCTTTTATGTAGAATCGTTGCTTCTTTAATCACAGTCAATGTGTTAGGGCAGCTGGATCCGCTGGTGGGCTAGCCGTGTGTTGGAACCCAGATTGTATAACCCCTCTTGGCTGGGTGGCCAACAACTCTGCTCTTACAATGATAGCCATCTCAAAGGAATCAGGGGAAACCATTCTTGTTACTAATGTTTATACCCCTGTGGACCTTCCTGGACAGCGAAAATTGTGGGATCATGTTTGTTTTGTCAGAAGCTATCACCCCTACTTGCCATGGATCTTGATAGGAGATTTTAATGTTGTCCTTAGCTTGGAGGAGAAGAGAGGTGGTCTGGCTCGGCTTGGGCCTTCTTTAGAAAAATTTCAGCAAAATATTGACCTTCTACGCCTCTTAGATGTTAAACCTCTCAATGGCACATTCACCTGGTGTAACAGGAGGAGTGGCGGGGATGGTATTTCGGAACACCTTGACAGATTTTTGGTATCCTGCTATTGGCTCTATGGTTCCACATCCATCACTTTAGAGATTCTTGACTGGGGTGGATCGGATCATTGGCCGATTAAGATGTCCACTAACCAGATTTTGGGCCCAAGGAAGCCTCCCTTTAAGTTTCAATTAATGTGGCTTAGAGAGCCTTCCCTGCATGAGCTCATGGGCCAATGGTGGCGCTAGGGTGGACCCAAATTTGGTACAACCATGTTCTCTTTTGCCAAAAAACTCTAGTACATCAAAGGGCGGCTTAAGTATTGGAATCTCCATAGCTTAGAGAATCTTCATACTATGAGGAAGAAGGCCTAGGACCAGTTGAATGTGATTACTAGGTAGATCAGAGACAGCGGCCTATCTGAGGAGCTTCATGAGGCTAAATCCCAAGTGGTGAATGACCTTGCTGAGTGGGAACTCAGAGAAGAGATCTTTTGGAAGCAAAAGGCAAGGCTTGACTGGCTTCAAGAAGGTGATAGGAACACTGCCTTCTTCCACAAGTCTATTCAGGTAAGGCGTAATAGAAGCTATTTAACTCACTTGGTGTGCCCAGATGGATCTCGATTGAGCTCTTTGCAAGACATTTCTCGAGCAGTGGTTACCCATTTTTCTAGGTTGTTCTTTGTAGGGTGGCACCCCTCTGAGTTAGCAAAAAATACAGTGCTGTCCTGCATCCCTTCTATGGTGACTCCGGAGTTGAATGAGTACCTGATGAGGCCTATAGCCTGGACTGAAGTGGAGGGGGCGGTCTTTAGCATGAAACATGGCAAAGCCCCTGGGCCTGATGTCTTCCCAGTGGAGTTCTATCAGGACTTCTGGGATGTCATCAAGCATGATCTCTTTACTGTTATACAGGAGTCCTTTACCAAGTGAGAAACGCTGAGGGCCTTGAACGCTACCTTCCTTGTCCTTATACCAAAGAAAGAGCAGGTAGACCAGTTAGACCAATTTAGGCCTATTGTGCTCTGTAATGTGATATACAAAATTATTATGAAGCTCTTAGCAGAGAGGCTTAAAAGTTATCTCTCATTGGTTATTTCAGAGGAGCAGGGCAGATTTGTTGCTGGCAAGCAGATCCTGGATGAGGTGGTTATTGCTTCAGAGGCTATTCACTCTATGAGCACTTCTCAGAAGAGGGCCATGTTTATCAAGCTTGACCTCGCTAAGGCTTATGATAGAGCTAGCTGGAGATTTTTGGGAAGAATCATGTGGGCCTTTGGTTTCAGCCCTGCATGGATCCAATGGGTCCTGAGTTGTGTTACCATGCCCTCCTTCTCGGTTCTCCTCAGTGGATAGCCAACTGAACTTTTTGGGGCAGCTAGAGGCCTGAGGCAAGGTGACCTGCTGTCACCTTATCTATTCATCATTTTGGCAGAGGGATTGGGCTGGCTGATCAAATTCTAGGTTTCGTAGAACATAGTGTAGGGTTGGCAGTGGGGGAATGGCCTTGTCACGTCCCACCTTCAGTTTGTTGATGATACTATGCTGGTTGGGAAAGCTCACATCCATGAGGTGAAAGCTTTCAGAGACACCCTCGACATGTATCTTGATGCTACAGGGTAGCAAATCAATGACCATAAGTCCTCTGTCTATTTTTTCAACACTCCTGGACTGATACAGAGAAGAATAGCGGCCATTCTAAGATTTCAAATTCATGTTCTCCCAATTATTTATCTGGGCATTCCTATAGTGGTTGGCCGGCAGCCATGCCTCTTCTGGCATAATGTTCTAGATAAGTTGAGACAAAATGTGAATCACTGGACACAAAGATGGCTCTCTACTGCTGGGAGAGTTACTCTGCTGCAATCAGTGATTCAAGCTCTTTCTATGTACCATTGCATGGTGCTGGCTGCTTTGATCTATTTCCTCAAGGAATTTGATGCCCTATCCCGCCAATTCCTCTGGAGTGGCAACCTTTGGTGCACCAAATGGAGCCTGGTCAAGTGGGATACAGTTTGCTGGCCTAAGAAAGATGGGGGGCTTGGATTGTGGTCAGCCATCCTGGCTAGCCAGGCGCTAGCTGCTAAACTATACTAGAGATGGTGTTCTAACTAGTTTCAAATGTGGGCTCGTATCCTATCTCTTAAGTATTTTTTGGGGGTGGATTCCTCTGTCATTGCCTGGATGCCTCTTGAGAGGGGTGGTTCCATGATTTGGAGTACCCTCAAAGTGGGAGCTCAGCTTATTAAACAAAGCCTTTTTTGGATTTGTAAGATAGGGGAGCAGGCTCTCTTCTGGGAAGACTCATGGGATGGGGTGCCCCTGCTCTCATCCTCTCACCCACATCTACAGTGCCTTTGTGAGGTTTTCCATGAGGCTGGCTAGACCAATGTGGCACATTTCAAGGAGTATAGAGTGGGCCTGGCTACTAGCTTTAGATGGAAAAATTCTTTGGATTGGCCCCCTGGCGGATCCTTGGAGAATAGGGCTGAGCTCTCTCAGATATTAGCTTCTAGGAACTGTAACTCTCTTCAGGGTCAGGATGTGCTCGCTTGGGGAGGCAAATCTACTGGGAACTACTCTATCTCAGCGGGATATCAGACCTTGTCTAAGCAAGTTCATGGAGAAGTGCATTTCCTCTGGGGGAAGAATATTTGGAATTCTGTCATTTGGCCCAAATGTAATTTCTTTTTATGGATGCTTGCATACAACAGATGCCTCACATGGGACAACCTGTGCAAGCATGGTTTTCAGGGGCCTTCCAAATGCGTGCTCTACTGCGAAGAGGTGGAAATAGGGGCGCACCTATTCTTTTAGTGTATTTTTGTCAAACATATCTAGCATAGATGGTGGCAAGCTTGGTGTAGACCCTGCTGGCATGCCTCATCCTTAGTTGACTTCTAGGAATGCCTTTGCCTTCCCCCTTCCAAAGCATCGGTCCTCCAGGTGGCTTGGTTTGATGGACCAGCCTTTATTCTTTAGAATGTGTGGAAAGAAAGAAACATGCACATTTTCTGAGAGGAGCAGAGGATGGGGGATGCCATTTGGGAGCTTGTGCGCTCGACTCTGCTGGAGACTCTCGCTGCCAAAGGTCTTAGTTCGGTTGGGCTGGGAATGAAGGAGCAGAATATTCTTCTTAACATTGCTGGTAAGCTGTTGGTTGTTACTCCCTCCGCCTCTCTTAAGAGTTCACTGATTAGAGATAGGTGGTGTCACAAACCTATTAACAGACTTGGGTGATGGACTCTTCCTCTTCCTGGCTGCCTGAAGATTAATACTGATGGCTCCTCGCGTGGGAACTCAGGGGATTCGGGAATCAGAGGTGCTGGGCAGGATAGTCCTGGAAATCTTCAATTCATTTTCTCTGTTTATAAAGGCTGGTACTCCAATAATTATATGGAGGCAGTGGCCATCCTTCAGGGGTTGAAACACGGTTGTCATCTGGGCTGCAAAACATTATCTGTGAGTCGGAATCCCAGGTTGTGATTGATCTGATCATTAACCATAATTTTGCTTATGTCGAGTGGCGATTGGCTGAGATTGTGCAATAGGTTCTTCAGCTAAGTTCTATGTTGGAGTCCGTCACTTTCAAGCATATTCCTCGTGAATGGAAAGGGGTGGCTGACTGTTTGGCCAAGTGAGCTTCTGAACAGGGACCCCAGTGGGAGATCCTAGATTATAATTTGCTGCCTTTGCAGTGCTCCCAGACGCTGAGTCTTCTGGTGGAGCAGGATAAGGCTATGTAATGGTTGGTTTCTCCTGATTATGAATAAATTTTTACCCCAGTTAGTTAAAAAAAAAATTACAAGACTAAGGTCCTATACATAGATCCAAATTTACTACTATATACCCATTAGGGGTACATACATAGATACACAAACTCAACAATGATACATTCACCTATTGGGGGCATCATACTACACAACTTCCAATTTACCTAGTTATATCTTTTTATGCTCCATATCATATATTTTGCATTTCTTATATCTTGATATTTATCATCCTATAATACAAAGTTTTTTTTCTAACTAATACTAATATAAACTCAGATTATTTACATCTTTTCTCTTACATGAATTTGTACATCATGCTATACATACTTTCATTTCTAACATTACTAGTCTAGATTTGATTGTGTCTCTTTTCTTCTACATATACTCAAGGGAGTTTAAATATGACATTATTCTATGGCTCCAAGACAATTCCTTTTATTGTGTGTATGCTTTGGACATGTGCCCATGTTCTTGTGTGTGTGTTCTTGATCATGTATGCATACATTTGAACATGTCCTTCCATATGCCTCTGATCCAACCTTGTTTACTCTTTGTGTATGTGGAAATTTGTACATGTCATTATATGTATTGATTTCTTATACTTACTGACATCTACCCATGTCCTTTGTATTGTGTCCCCTTAGTCTATTTTGCATGCCTCATGTGTTTGTATGTATGCTTTCATTTATGCATCATGACCATGACATTTATCTCTTACTTGTTGCTTACACACTTAGTTTACAAAGCCACGAGGGACCTCATGTATATCCCTTTCCTCCTTTGATGTCTTGATGGACATCATGCCAAATACCCTAGGTATTTTACCCATATTATACTTAGATTTGTTGTTAATATACATTATTACATTGACCTATATATATTGAAAACCTTGTGAATGATAGATCTAACATAATCCTACATTACCAAATTATGATCATATTATTTTACATTTTGATGTCATGTATAGACATTATATTGGTTTATCATTAAAATATCATATGTTTCCAGTCTAACACACATGATGCACAACTTTTCCTTTGAGGATAATTATTGTAGAACTTCAACAAATCCCCTCAAAAAAGGGGACATTCACATGAGTTTATAATAGAGATGAGACCATCCTAGTGCCATGAAAATACTATTTTAATAATGAATACATAGATTAAAAATTCTAGACTTAGGAAAACATAGTGAAAAATAGTCACATATAGATTAGTCTTAGTTTTACATAGAAACATCACATTTGGTCAATAACACAACAAATATGACACTCACAATACACTATTGACCAAAAGACTGTGATATTATATAGTATCCCCAAAAATATAAAATTATGGAGTCTTTAGAAATGTAAAAATGTTACAGTTCAAATTTTCATAGTCTCAATCACATATTACCATACATGTTTAAGATATACTAAGTTTTTACATAGATTACAAAATTTTGCTCAAATTAGGGGCATCATGCATGGATGATCACTCTTATTTCAATTTTAGATTCTTAGACACATATTATTAATACTCACTATAGAATCCATATACATATATATCATAGTTGGGGGCATGTGTGCATCACATTTTTTCCATATATTCAATTTTACACTAGTAGTCTCAGATAGAATGGTAGTTCCATATCATTCTCCATGTTGTTAATCTAGACACCATTTGCATTAGGTTTACACCATATTGATGACATATTCTATTTGAAGTGATTTGCATTGTCAATTATCTCATGAGGTACATTCTTGAGTGCTATAGTGGTCTATGAGCTATTTTAAATTTTAGAGTTTTTAGAGTAGCCCCAGAGCCATCTTACATAGTTTTGGTTACATAACATAGTTTTAATTACATTGCATAATTTTAGTTTTAGGTGCATCTACTACACATGTGTGCATAATTATGGAGTCATAGGCTACTTGATTCCCTATTCCACCTACATAGGAGGGTTGGAAAATACATAATTCCAATCCAATTTATTCATAAATTATGATACACTGAGCATGGGTGGGCATTGATGGAGTGAAGGCAAACTTGAGTTATTTAGCCACCCACACATGGGGATTGAATAATACATCAATGTATTCCATGTTATTCACCATTTTATCACCATATACGTGTGCATATAGGATGTCACTAGGTTTTAGCATTAGTTTATGTACCTAACAAGGTGTATTTGTTCATTTACTCTCTCTTTATCACATCTCTTTACTCAATTTTGTATTTACTTTAGATGTTTATTAAATAAGGATTGATTCATTCATGTTTCATTTGTAGGACACGTAATGGAGCACACTTTTAATAATCAAACCCACATTCATGAGCTTCAAATCATATGTAAGTCCAAGTACATTTATTTTCCTCTATCCTAGTCATTTTGATTTGTTGCATTTCTAAAATAAAGGGAGGGGGGAAATGTAGTTATCTAAAATGTAATTTTGGTGTAATGAGTGTCACTTGAGACCACCTTGTCCTTAACTTATCCTAAACCTATCTTAGGGCCTTTATTAATCATTTTACAAATTTTGTGTGAGTCCAAACCATTTTTAGATATACTAAAATTAGCACTAAATCACCCCCTAAGCACCTAGGTCTCATTGTTTCCCATTCCTACCACTTGAACATTAACATGATACATAGGACTATAACACACTATGATATTGACTAAAGGGCAATGATAATGTATGTTTGATCTTTACTCCCCTAACAAATATATTTTCATTCCTCAAATCA
>JARHVA010002305.1:2325000-2342500 GCA_037957365.1 Torreya grandis
TTATAGTCATATAGCTAACTTATTCTCCATCACCTGGGTGAGAAGAGTCTTCTTCACCTAATTTTGCATTATTATCTTTCTCAGAATGTAAGAATTTTTATTTAATTTCATATTTATGAGATCTTTTACTCTTTTTATACAAATCATCATCACATGACTTGACTACTTACAATAATAATAGATATGTCTATTCCTTGAATGTTTAGAATTTGGCTTACATTTGTTTTGGTCTTGTGTAGACTAAAACTCTTCCTTTTTAAGATCAAATATTTTTATTTGATTCCCCTCACTAGGTGGATTTGAAATTATCCTTTAACACTAATATTCAATATTTTTGAATTAAATACCAAACTAAACTTTTCCATTTTTATACACCCCCATAAGCTAGATAGAACAAAACAAGACATTAATTTCAATTGAGAATGCATCCTTTACGAATAGATAAATACCAAAAAAAAATCTTCTACTAATTAAACTGATAATTTAATTCTCATATTATAGAAGACATAAATATATTGAATCAAAACCATATGGTATAAACTAATAGAAATTTAGCAAAATAACATACCTAAAAATCAATCAACCCTATAAAACCAAAAACTACCTACCAAAATCATGTATGTATTCAATGTTATACTATGTATAATTGTGAAGAAATATTGAAATGGACTGGATCATTAAATTATGTGTGAACAAACTAGTTCCATAGATAGAGCATAAGATCAAATAATGTGTGAATGGACCATCAAGATCACTATCAGATCTCTATGAAAAGTAATGAATTATTATATAATGATGCACCCAATAAAATTATTGTTAATAAAACGATGTACCCAATTGGTGAAAAACTATTAATCTTCTATGAGGATGTTGATAGTAAGATCATCAAGAAAAATTATAGATGGACCCCTTCCCTTTGGATCAATGAAGATGCATATAGATTATGCTCAAACAATATAAAATAGGCTTCAACCTATCAAGTTGATTACTTATTATTTGCTAATGAATACACTACATGGAGATATCACTACATATTTGATCCAATCTTCAAAATTGATGATGCAAAAATATATAATTAAAATACTAACATGTCATGCACCATAGATAATTCTCCTCAAGAACACTAAAATTTTATGGAGATCACCTCAAACAAAACTATGTTACTCCCACCATGATAATGAATTCCTCACTCTAGTACCAAATGTAATTTCAATTCGAGATGGTGAAATTAAAATATAGTATTACATTGAGCAAACAATAATATCTTAGACATGTTATAATCCACCATAAATAACTATAGGTATATATACAAATATATAGGCAAAATATAGTCTATGAATATGCATCCAACAACCCATCAATCTCTTTTAGAATCTCTCATAGGTTATTAATAAATAACCTATATAATTAATATTATTGTAACTCAAAACAATATCACAACTCCCTAAAAAATAGATATTAGTGAATAATTATTCACATAATAATTCACAATGCAATATTCACTCATTAACAAATTCAAGTGAGTGTTATTTTTTCTAACAAATATACTACTGGTTATCTGAATTACTGAATCTACTCATGTTACAACTTACAACTTGTTAATCAATCACATATTATCATTCATGTTTTTCATGTTTCTATCATAGCTATGTTCTTATACGCACTCTCACTTTTCCATTGAGGAAATTTGAATTTATCTTTTGTGTATGCCTCTAAGCTTACATTCTTTGTTTTTATGTATGTGAGGACATTTTAGTATGTCTTTGTGTGTGTATACTATTTGTGTGCATACATTTGAACATGTGCTTCTATATGACTCGAAGCCTTCATTACTTACTTATATGAATGTGAGGACATTTGAACATGTCCATGTGTGCACTTATTTTTGAGTGAGTGAAATTTGAACATCTCCATTTTATGTGGCCCTTTGGCCTTCTATTGTGTGATTTGTGTACTTTGTGTGTACTCTTTCATTCTTTGTCATAACCACGAAACCTTGCTTGCTACTTTACACAAATTTTGATGCCATGATGGAAGTCATGCATATAACTATCTATTTTAAGGTCATGATGGATATCATGCATTCCTCCCTAAGTAGTCCTATTCATCATTACATATTCACTTTGATCACTTAACTACATTCCTAAATGCTAACATCTATCTAGACACTCTTGTTATTAATACTTTTTCCTACATGTATCCAAAATTATTATTACACTTATTTTATATATATGATGATGCCAAACTTTTACATTTTATTACTATTATAAAAATTTACATTTTTATGTCATAACATTTAATTGCATAACTTTTTATTTTGAGTTAAGTTCATATTCTTAGCATTTCACCTCACAAGTGGGGGCATTGAAAGAGGTTTGTCTTGGATACTATAACTCCCAAATAAACACATAGGCTCAAATTTTCAATTATTACATAGTTAGCAAAATTTTAGTCTTAAAAAATGCACATAAAATTATCTTGGTTAGGAGTGATCTATTATTAAAAAGAGAACTACTCTCATGTCCTTCCCGCCAATGTTATCCAAATGCCTAAAAAATAGGCATTTATAGAAACTCTTAGAATCTAAATTTATCCAGGATAATATGTAGAAAATTTTAAGTCTTAGTTTTCATTATTACTCAGGTTGGTCTTAGATATACTTAATTGAGGGAATAATGAAAAACATTTTGTTCTAGGTTAAAATGGAAGTTTTCTCATAATGATAATTCTTATCACTGTGTTTCATTACTTACACACACACACACACACACACACACACACACACACACACACACACACACACACACACACACACACACACACACACACACACACACACACACACACACACACACACACACACACACACACACACACACACACACACACACAACAAATAAAAGTTTGGGCTCATGTGTACAAAACATTGACTCCTTTTTACTCAAAATTTCACCAATTTTGTAGATGAAATGGAAAATCCATGTCATCCTCCATGGTGTATATAAAAAACCCAAATTATACTTAATTTCACATAAAAAATAAACATTATTATTTTTATATTGGTTGGTTAACCATTTAAACAATTTTTTGCACAAAAAAATCTATTATGATTCATACAAGATTTTTAATTTACTTCATTGATATGGGTATGTAATGATAAATTCAAGAAAACCTTGAGTTAATAAGTATTCTATCATATTGATGAGGATTGTGGCATGCATAGTCCAATCCAAGATATTCAACACATAAATTTTTGAAGGGTCCTACCCTCTGTAGTCACTAATTTTCACCATAAAAACACAATAGTTCACATACTAAATCAGGTATATTCATTCCTTGTCATTTTCTATTTTCTTTTCTTTTGATTTCTTATATCAATATTAATTAAATAATGATAATACATATGTTTCATTACATATTTATGTGGAACACAATTCATTAGTGTGAAATATATCTAGGACTACACTTTATAGGTAAGTTTAGATACACGCTTTTCTGTTTACTCTAGTACTTTCACTTTGTTACATTACTATAATACAATGGGGGAAAAAGTAGACACATAAATTAAAATTTAATATTAAACAATGCACTTATCACCACTCCCTTACACACTTAGCTCTAGACCTATCTTAAGTCCCTTTTGATCACTTTCAACCACCTTGCATGTGGAAGAGTCACTCTTATAATCTAATTAATGACCCTAAAATATAATTATCCATCATGTTATTAGCTTGAAGTATTATCTAGGCTATGCCAGACCCTTACCAATATTTTGTATCCCCACAAGATGGAAATTCCCTATTAGACATGAGTAACACACTCTATTATCTAATCCCCCTTTCTTGTCCTCCCACCAAATAATGAATAATTTATAAAATTCAAAGTTATGAAAATGTTGGCCTATAACCTTAGTAGTCCCCATTAGAAGGAATTTCAAATATAACACTATATAAACACATTTAAAACCATTTTTAATGCATGAGGCTTTCACACTAAAAAATAACATAATTATAATTGTACATTGAGATAAAATTATGTATTTCTTCCAATTCTGATTACATATAACTCTATTAGCCCAAAGCTAAAGCATGAAAACATATATAAGGTCAAAATTCATGGTCAAAGTACTTAATCACACCATTATTTTACCAATATTTACCACATTATAGTATTTATTCACACACCACCATATCATAGAGGAACTACATGAGGTTTGATCCCTCTTCAAAGTATTGATATGTAGGCAATACTTAGCACATGGGGTGTTAAAGTCACACCCAACTTCAACCACTGACCCCTTTTTTCCATTGATTTTAATTATTTTTTAGATGTTAATAAGATAGGGGTTTAAATTAAAAATGGTCATATATTGATATCTGAAGATGATCATAAGTTCCCACATGAAACATATAACATACAAATGACGTTGAATAGAACCCAAAAACCTGAGATCCTCACTACCTCTTGGATAGGGCTTGTATCACAAAGGAAAAGAGAACCCCATCCTATCTATATTAGGGTGATATTATCTAAGTTTCTATTTTACAAGGTCCATTTCAATTGTAGATCAAGTTTCAAGGTCACCAAACCTAGCCACCCTACCATTTTTAACTTCTAATTCATCCTACAACATTATTTTCTAGCTAAGATATAGTTTTCTATTACACTTTCCATATTTAGTAAGTTTAATTTTTTAGCAATTTTCAAATTTGATGAAAAAAATACAATAAATATTAGAGGACAAGTTAAAACTTTTTCTAATCAAATATTGTAATAATTTTCATAAAATAACCTTTCCTAATTTTAATTTCAGTAGTGATATGTTCATTAATTATAAATACTCTATGTCTTGGTTTAAATATAATTCATAATTCATCTATACATTTTAAGACTTTCCTCTTGGTACGGTATGAAAATATTTTCTAAACAAATGAATAAAAAAGATAGATCATATTTATTATTACATGGAAAATTTTCAACAATAATTGTAAAAGTGAGAATGTGATCAATAGTTTGTTTATTTCTTCCGAAGCTAGTTCAAAATTCATCTCCAAGTTCATTTTTATCTATCTAACCACTTATCTTATCCTCTAGATAATTTCCAATAAGATTGGATATTAAATAGAAAATCATAATAGTTTTATAATTATAAGATTTTTCCCCATATTTACAAATTGGAATGAAGGAAATTTATCTTCATTATTCAAGGAATCCTTTTCCAAGTGCAATTTTTAAAATGTTGTATATATGTATGGAAAGGATATAGCTTCCAATATTAATAATTTAAACTTTATAGTTCAATATCTATAGCTTTAGCCTTTCTTTTTGTAGTTTTACTTATCCATGTGTAGACAGATAAAAATGGACACGATCTATTTTCTACTCGTAAAATTTCATAATTTTAGTATACTTATATATTTTTCATTTATTTGACTAAATCAAGTTTCATTGTCACATTTTTCAACTTTCAATGGTCCCATCGATCCTTCTAAGTTTTTCCACTTTATATTTTTCTCCCAAAATTACCTATTTTTATACTATGTATTTTGGACCATGTTCTATAATCATTGAAAACCTTATGATACCTAGTAAAAGTATATGAATACTATAATTGTTTTCTATTTAGTCTCCATTGAGTCAAAGTATACTCACTCCCTTTGTATATGTATTTTTATATTAGCATTTAGATGTCAATTTATGGACCAATAGAGTCCTAATTCTAATCCAATTGTCTAAAAAACACAAATATTTTAGTTCATTTATATTTATAAAATAAACAAGTTATTATTATCATTTTACTGATCATTAATAGGAATTTTAGGAGAAGGCAAAATCATCATAATATTTTTCATTTTTTGAAGATAATAATTTAACTAAAAATATTTTAATGCATGTTCTATGATTTAATATATATCTAAATATTGTTTATTTAATTTTGACATATTTTATCATGTGATTTACACCATTTATGGTCCTTATAATTATATAATGCTTATTCAAATATACTAACCTTCAACACAATCCTCTAAAGCTCAAATTTTCCCTAAATTTTAAAATATTGAGTTCATTATAGGTAAAGTAGAACAAAATATATTTTCAAGTTATAGGTATAACAACATGCAAATAAATAAATTAAATTTGAATTTGTGAGAAGGAAAATATAGCTTTTGGCTCACCATACATGTCACCTATAAGGATCCCAATGCTTTTAAAACTCAATCATTATCAAATTCAAAATTCATTATGTTCTTGACACTTATTTTTACACATTCCTATATTTATATTGAGACAATTTTTATGAGATTATTCATTATTAAAACCCTATGGAATTCTCCACTACTAGATTTGTTGATAATTAATTTTTTATTGATATTTTATTTACTATATTTACATATATTTAGAATGTGTGATTAAGTTTTTTTGCATTTAGTGGTCAAACATTTAGTATAATTAATCTATTTTTATTTTTTTACAAACTAGAATTATCTTACATATCATTAGAGTTTCATATTTTTATGAATGAAAATTTTATTATACCACTTAGAGTTATATATATTTCATACTAGGTTAACTCTCTATTTTTTTCATATTTCATAGGGATTAGTTGCATTCCATGCTTCTAGATCTAAAATCCTTATGTTTTATTTTATTTTACTTGCTTACTCTCAATCCCTATATTATTTCCATTGTTTAAAGTCTAAAAACCTGAGGGTTCTTGTGCATGTGTTATAATGGTTCATATATCTCTAAGGGTTTAGTGTAAATTTTAGATTTACATTTACATAAATAATAGCCATTGGCCATTATAATTATTATTGATTTTGGCATCCATAATTTAATTGTAAACCCCTTATACCATTCATGATATAAGATCCTTTCCAAATTTATTATTTCCTTCAATCTATAATCCCATAATGTAAGACATTATAGTGGTCATTTTATTTTTTATAATGTCATCCTTTTTTATAAAATGATTATGTGTGTGTCCAATGCACTAGTTTTTATAATATGTGTGTCATGCACTATGTATCAATAAAAATCATGAAATTATTAAATTAAATTATAATGTTTTACAAATACAAATAATTAATAAATGTTCTTACATAAAAATGTTTCACGTGCTCATTTTTAGTGTGCTTCATTTATTTGTTATTAATTCCCTAATTCAATTAGTAATCCTTATATGATGATAATGAAACCCAATGCCCTATATCAATTTAAAAAAATATCAATGAATGATGACATAATTTAATGTTAACAATAAATGTGTAAGTTACAATATGTTTCATGGAATAAATTGAATTTATAATAAGAAATTATACAATAATAAAATGTGTAAGTTACATGTTTCATGGAATAATTTGAATTTATAAAAATCTATAATTTATATACGTGTTTAAAATATGAAAATGAAAAAATTATTTACACATGTTTACATAAATTTTATATTTTTAAAATGATTTATCTTTAATATAACTTACTGCGTAATTAAAATATATACAATAAAAACACAATGGGACCCAAAAAATTTATTCCAATCAATCAAGAAATATCATTTATATTTTGGTGTGGTAAAAACACTAAAATTTAAATAGTAAGGGTAGGAAACAGATAATAGATGTTTGTTGTCTCAAAAATAATATAGGTAAAATTGCTTTCCTTGTTAAAAAATTATTTAGAAATATGAATTTAGGATTAAACGTGTAAAAATCATGGATTATAATGCCAAAAAATTGGGTAAAAGAGAACAGCAATAATAAAAACTATTGATGAGTTCATAATATGAATTATAATATCAAATTAATAACATCTTTTTCCCCATCAAGATGTTAATATTAAAGCTCATACTTTATTTAAAGTAGAATATGAGATAGTTATCTTGACTATTATTTGAAATTTATTGTCACCCATTTTGTTAATTGAGTTATAAAATATATGTGGAAAAAGATGCCTATTTTTATGTACAAGTAATAATAATTTACTAAAAGAAGTTAAGTATGTTGTGGTCAACAAAGCTATCTACCAAGAATAATTTTTGAAGAGATCTCTGGAGCCTACATTATTAGAGGCTATATATTAGCTCATATCTAGAGATAACTAGAGTAGCTTCAAAAGTCCCCAATCTAGTTTTCTTTAGCTTATGGCATACTTCCATAGGTTACCAAATGGCTATGTAGGTCACAATAACAACTCTAAATGTCACCAAAACAAATTTTAAAGTTCCTAATAAAAAAGTATTCCAGTTCTGGAGATATATAGAAATTTTTTGGAAAGTGATTTTGTAAATGCTAGACATAGATATCTCTATAAATAAAAATGGTATTTATATTATTCCTTAAAGTGGTTGTGAATATTGTATCCTTTCATCATAATAGGATGGGTAGAAAACCATAATCACCAGGAAGTTTCACCAAATTATCAACATTAGAAATAGAAGATTTTGAAAATCGTAATATTTAGTACTCTCCACCACTTCCTCCTATAAACGTGTAAAATGTCATTGGTTTACAATAGATCTTGGTTAGGATTATATTTATTAGAATGTTATTCTAGTTTTGAAAAGCTGTTCTAAACATTATATTACAAATAAAACATCATAAATTATTAGATAATAAGGATTTTTTTGAGTCAAGTAATATCTTTTTTGTATTAAAAGTGTCAGACTTATGTAAAAAAATCATATAAATAATAATATGAAGTTGAAAAATTTAGAATATCTTGATATTTTTATAGTTTCTTCAATCTTATTTCAAGGAGGAGCAAGGGCACACTCATTCCAAGGAATAAGGATCAATCTAGTATTTGCTACATTAAAATATTTTTTAGTGTGTTTCAATGTTTACCTACTAATTTATTTGTTTAAAATATTATTTATTTGTTAACCTACATGAGTGCACGTATGCCTAGAGTTATTTTTTATTTTTAAAACTTCCATTAAAAACTATCTTTTTATTATCTCCAAACATATGACTTGATATTAGTCAAACTTTCAATTCCAAGAAATTTACTTCTAGGTATCGTGTGATTGCAATTTCAATTAAAAGAGACATCAAATTCAAGAAATTAGACTAAAGGTTCAATTTACATCCCAATAAATAATATTAAAGGTGTGATTTACATTTAAAGTAATTTAAAGTTCAACAAGATGTGATTTTGTTTGAAAGTAAATCAGATTAAAGATTTGATTTCATATCAACAATTTGAATTCAAGTAAGAGTTTGATCTAGTTAGTTTTTCATCAATTAAATTTTCATAGATAATATTGTTAGCCATAACTATTCATCACTTATTGCATACAACCTTTGGACACCACTCAAATTGACATGATTTAACTAAATGAAGAGGACATAATGAACCCCATCAATTATTATCCCATATTATCATGCATTAAAGGAAATAATTTACTATAATAGTGATGATTTTTGGTGTGAATATATAAAACATAAATAGTGCATTTAAATCCATACTATACCTTGTGGTGTGGAAAATGGATATTTAGGTGCTAAATATAATGAACATATTACTAAGTAGCCAAATAATTTTCTTAACAATTAATTTAAGGAATTTGAAAACACTCACTTTGAAGAGATTTATAATATAATAGATATTTATAATATAATTAAATTTTATCCTCATTTAAAAAAAAATATATATTATGTAAATAGAAAGAAAATTAAAATTAATCTTATTGTAGACACCTAAATCTAGTCATCGATAACCACCAACTAGGTTTTTGGCCAATTTCCACCCAAAACACATAATTTGGCCTAAAATCACTAAAACACACTATTTGATGTGAAATTGACATATTCAAGTGCTAATTTTGGCTAGGGTATCACAAAATGGGGAAATGCAATTTGTGGACCAATTAACATTAGTCAGATCATTCTGAGTCAAAATGCCAATTTTGCACCTAGGTGCTCTGGATTGCTCTTTTCTGTCAAATCCCTTGTACGAGACACATTTATTCATTATTTTTTTGTGACAACATCATAAATTTTAATATGGTTACAATGCATCTAACATCATCTTCCAATTCCAATGCAGTCAAATTTTGGATGAATAACAAGGTATTCTTATCAATTTGAGTAGTTTGTGCACAAAGTGCTTAAACATACTTAAGAGATAATTAACCAAAATCAAGGCCTATTCAAAAAATTTCATATAAAATTATTGAATACTTATTTTTGGAAATGAATATGGAATATCTACATCATCAGGTGACCTCATTTCTTGGGAAGACATCTCTAGGCCATAAATGCCACAAATATCAAGATTCATGCCCTCCATGCCTCATCAATGCCTTCCATTATGCCCTCCATGCCTCTTAATTTACAATTATTCAAATTTCATGATGAGGATAATTATAAGCTTAATTCCAAAAATTTAATCAATCCTCAACCACACATCTCAATCTCAACATAGATGATTCAGGTTGATTATAGACATTTGCAAAAATCTATAAATAAAGAGGCCATGAACATCATTTTTAAGCTATTTTGATGCAAAGTTATAATGTAAAAATATCTTCAAGAATCCATTAAAATTAGTGTTACCATGCCAAATTTATTCCAAGCCAAGCCAATCCATAAGTGAAAGGTACCAAGGAGAGATGGAGGTAGCCAAGCTTCCATTGCCAAAGACTTCATGAGCATAAGCTGAGAAAACCACTACAACAAGCATTTTGGAGCATCCAAGAAAGGTAAAAGAGGGTTTATTTTGCATTCTAGTTGTGTGTTTTATTCATGTTTGTTATCTAAGCTCTCCCTAGTTTTTAGGCCTATAGATTTTATGCTAGTTAGTGTGTTTCTTTCATTTTGTTTTCATTTTAGAACTAACATGATACTAACCATCCTCTCTTGAGTCAAATTCTTAGATCACATAATGGCAAGCCCAATGGGACTTGACACATCTCACACCTAAAGGAGATCATTTCACAACTTTAAAATATTCATTTGGAACCTTAAAACTCTTACAAATTGATTTTCTAACTTTGTTTTTCCATATTTTTGTCATAGTTTTACACAATAACCAATGTCAGCAAGTAAGACAAACATCGATTACATAGCTTAACCGACGTTGGTTATAAAAATTGACATTAGTTAGAAAAACCAACATCAGTTATATAATTTTCAAGATGGTCACATTGGTATAACCAATGTCAGTTAGATAACTGACATCAGTTAGCAAAAGTAACCATCGTCGATTGTATATAACTGATGTCGGTCACTATGTTTTTCTTAAAACATAGACCCAAGAGATCTTTTTCTAAAGTTCATTATTTCAAACCAAAAAGAGTTTCAAATCTAAAGGACATGCTAACATTTTTGCTATAGGACCAAGCTTGAAATTTGATAAAAACATGTTTAAATCACCTTTTGCATGCCTAAAAATAAATTAGGAACCTTGTTTTGGTGTTTAATGAAAAATTTAGATGCTTAAATGAATGTTTTCAAAGTTTACAACTAGGACCAAGGGGTCAAATGAACACCACCTCATTTTTTATTTGGGATTAAAAATGAACTCACCTTTTCAAAGCTTTTTGTATTTACTTAGTTGGTTATATTAAATCTTTTTTTGCCAAAAAGAGGAATGTTGTGTTTATGCTCTTCCATTTGTCCCCTTGAGGAAACCTTTAGAATCAAAAGTGCCATTCCTATTGCAAGTGGCCTAGTCCAAGGCTTAGAAAGCACTCCCTAAAAACTCATCAAAGTTTGGGTGACCTTGAAAATGACCCTAAAGTCTTTCTACTTTCATGGTTTCTTTGTTTTTATGCAAACTTGGCTTGTGAGAGGGAATTCATCACCTCCCATGAGTTATTTAGGGAAGCTTTGACCTAGGGTTTCATCTCCTAAAATTGACTTCAATTATTCCTTTTGAGTTACACATGGGACATAGTGGCACTTTGGACATCATACTACACTAAGCGAATAGCAGGATGTAGTGGTTGTAAAAAGGACTAGACCATTTTACAACAAGCTAAGTGATATAGACCCAAAATCTATGATTTTCTTTTGAATTATTTGGCATGAAAGTCATTGTACAATTGATTCCCCTAGCAACATTTGAAATCTTGCTAGTTTAGTCAAACCCACATTGACATACCCTTTTTAAGATTTGGATGATTATACTTAGTGTATTTTGGTCATTTTTGCTTGTATGTTTTGAAATTAAAACTTGTTTACTTTCTCATAAAGCCATGTTAAAAACCACTTTGTCTATACATCATTCTTTTGTCTAAAAATGTGTTATGCTGGTCATTTTACACCATACTTGTGCCTTGAATTTTTTTCTAAACTTGTTTGTGTGTGTGTGTCATTTGAGTTGCAAAGGGTAGCATTATGCTACCTAAATCATGTCAAAACATTTTGAGCCTTTTAAGTCTTTGAAACATAACATTGAGCACATTATTTGAGTATGCTTACACCATTAGGTAGGCTACTTAGTTTATTTTAAGAATTTTTTACCATTATATAAAAACCATGTGTTTCAAACCATTTTGTGTATACTATTTGGACCTTTGTCTTGTGTCGTCATGCTGTCTGATCTTGTCTAGCTTATTTGGTCAAATCCTAGTTTTCATCATTGATTTTTCAAATAGCCTTGTTAAGTTTGGATCTAAACATTGATTGATTTTTGTTTAAGACTCAATTTGTGAGGCTAATACATAGATATTTCTCTTTTGGGTTGCATAACTTTGGTTAATCGATTACCCAAAATTGAAAACTATTGATGGTGTGATTGTTCAGCAGCTATCTCGATCATTGTTTGTGCCTTTATTTGGGAGAACATGACCTTTCTCAAAGATACATTTGTCTTATATCTTATACCAATTTATCATCTTTATGTTTGATTATGTGTGCCAAGTCTATGTTGAAGTTGTTTCCAAACTTGTTAGATTAAATAAAATCACATCAGCCTTTATTTCAAGTCTAGCTTTTGATGTTGTTTGCCCAAAAGTCCTAGCACATGATTATTTGTTTGAGCCTAGATTTTGACTTTGTATTTGGACAAAGAACTAGTAACTTAACTTTTCCCTTTCCTAGTTTAGACCTTATTTGGAACACTTTGACCTAGATCTTTGACATGCCAATTTTTGTTCAAATGCTTGACCTTTTGTGTGTATGACATTTGATGTTAGATGTTTGACATTAGGATATTTTATGCCAAGTCTTAGCATAAATCATTTTGGAGATACAGATCCACTTTCAAACCATATTGGAGATACAACTCCACCTTTTGACCATGTTAGACTAAGCTTGAACCATTTATCCTTTGGACATAAATATTTAGAGTTTGTATAACTCTAAGCCTTTTTGTTTAGGAGCTTTCATAATTTATGTGGATATGTCTAGATACACTTATGGAGTCACTTAAAATCCAACTTATGATAGAATGGCCATACAAAATGACTTTTATGGCTTTTTTCAAGACCCCAATGATGCTAATATGGTTTTCAAGAGAAATTTCTATTCACCTCATATGAAACAACTTATGATCTAACTCGAGACCTTGATTAGTATGAAGAGGCTTGTAAAGAGGACTTTTAAGACCCAATTATAGATAATGTTGTTTGGGATATGAATGCATAACCTATTTTCAAAAATTAGTACATGGAACACAGTCAAGAACCAACTTATGAGCCAACTCATAACTGGGATGATATGGTTTATGAGGAAGACATAGATGCTTTGGCTTATGTGAGTAATCAGGCTCCACCACATCATACCATTTCTATTTCAAGATCACAATGTCACATTATTTCCATACCAAGACCTCATACTTTAGTTTGTGTGAGCAACCAAGCTCTACAATGCCCAAACATTTCTATACCAAGACCTTGTCCTTTGGTTTGTGTAAATCAAGGTCCACCATGACCCTTCATCATTCTAAGACGTAGTCCTTTGGTTTATGCAAGCACTCAATCCCCATAATGCCTTATTGTTACCATCTAAATACTTTTTCCTTTGGCACATGTGGATAATCATGATCCCCAAGGCCCTACCATTATCTAACCACAAGTCATTCCTCATCCAATACCAATCTCATCCAAACCTCAACCCATCCAATCATTCAAAGATCAAGATATGTTCAAAACTAGTACTTTCCAACTCATTATAAACTAAGGCCAAGAGAACCAACTAATATAAGATATTTCTATTGAATCAATCATTTGTGATAAGTCAATTTATGATAAATTACCTATTGATCTTATACCAATTGTCAAGGAGTCTCACTTTAATGAGCCAATCTTTGCCGAGTCACTTTTTAATGACTATAACTACCTTTTGGAAAATAATTACCTCAACCATGTGTATATTTTTCAAGAGCCTCCTATTGATAAGCCAATATTTGAGGAGTTATCTTTTGACCTATTTCCCATCCTAGAGTCTCACTTTGACAAACTAGTTTTTATGGATCCCATTATGCCATCACAGGCTCTTACTTGTCCACTACCAAATATTCAACAAGACATGATTGTAATAGAGTATCCATTAGGTGAATAATAAAAATTAAAGTTAGGTTCTATTCTTTAACTGACATCAAATTTAACATCAAAATCAAAATCAACATTAGTCTCAACATCATATTCAGAGTCCCTTGAGTTAGAATTAGGTTCAGAAGAAGAATATGTTCATGATTGTTACAACATTGGTTATGCATTCCTCATAGATAAATTTGAATACATTTATGATCCTTCTAAATTTTTTTAGGATGAGTAATTTAACTTCAACACAAGTTTTCATAGTATCTTCTACAAGGATTTTGATGCCAACACCCATTCTATTACCATTCCACAAAGCATTACCATCAATCAAAATAGCCATATTATTGACATTCCATCTCCCACAAGTGTTGATTGGGATCAATAGAATCACACTTTGTTGAACTACATCCATGGTGACATAGTAGTTAAATAAGAGAAAGGAGGTCAAGACCACATTCATATAGCAGAAGAACACTCTCCTAGTGAAACCTTTTCGAAGGTGCTAGGGAATAATCAAAATCACAACTCAACATCTTCTAGTGAATTTTTTTTATAAGCATTAGAATAAAATCAAGTTCAAAACTCAACATTCCTTAGTGAAACCTTCTCAAATTCACTACAAGATAATCAAGAAAACTTCATTGGTGAAAACCTCTTTGAAGCACCAATAGCTGAGCACAAAAGTTCTTCACTACTTGATGAAGACAAAATCAAAGATCAAATAAAAATAGCTTCCAATCTATAGCCTAATCAAATGGTAGATACTCTCAATATCAAACAATAGGATAATTTGGTGGTCCTATCAAGAAAACATTTATTTAGCCCCACCACAACTAAAATTATGTCGAATCCAACATTAACAACATTACATGTGACTGAAATTCATGATATTCATTTGTTTCCCCACCATTATACATTCGATTATCATCAACCATTCCATTTCAAAATCAAGCCTACCATCCATTATTTGTCCTTTTTTGCTATCCATGGCCATACTTTCCTTTATATAGGCTATAAAGATACCTTGTCTCAATGTTTGAAGGAATCAAAATCAATGACCAATGAAGATCACAAAAGCATTCTTGATAACCAAATATACATCGATTTCTTGATAGAGTAGATTTTTAGATGAGGTGTGGGATATAAATTAACATAATTGAGTATTTTTTTTATATCATTTGTTGATTAGGATGCGCATCTACATCATTAGGAATAATAGAATCAAAAACCACACCTAGGCTAACAACGTGTACCATAACATTTCACATTACCATGTCATTATTGTTGTTACATATCCTTTTTACATTATCATCTATCCTTCAATTTACCCCATCACTTGGGGGAAACCCTCATACCATTTTAATCCAATTATCAAACCATCATTATCTTAAGCAAGACCATACCATCCTATCATTCCATTCTTATCTAGACCAAAGCCTATTTTTAGTTGTCCTATCCAATCCTATTTTGATCTTGGTTACTTTTGTTCTTCCTAAAATTTTTATGAGGGGATTCTGATCAATTTTAAATAATCACTCCAATTCATGTTTCAATGATAGTCTATGAAATTAGTCAATAGTTGATCTAGAAAGATATCTTTCATCTTATCAAGTTTGTTTATGTGAACCTGATTATAACCGCCTATGGGCAAATCAATGTTTCACTCATCTTGCTACTAATTACAACCATCTATGGGAAAATTATTATGATTGACCTATGCTATTGTATCCTATTTTTAACTACCTATGGGAAAACTAGGGGCAACACTTGTTTATCATGTATTGTTGCATCATCTTTGCCATCACTATTTTTATTTGACTAGCCATTTGCCAATTTTGAGAACTTGTTGGGACCTAGTTGGTTGTCTTCAACTTTTATGTGGATGGAATTACTATGACTTGAGGTCATTTCAAGACTATGTTGGTCATGCTCAATTCATGTTGAAGTGACCTCATTCCCCCTTCCCATGTGCTCTCACCATTTTTTGAGAAACCTAAGCCAAACACTCTCACCATTTTATGAGTAGGTATCTTGTCATTATCAATTGAGTTAAGATACCTCAAAATACCAAAAACATTCATAACATTTCAAAAATATAGAAATATTTATCCTGTCTAAGCCTAGTCAGTTATCCTTGATCCATCTTATTGGGGCATGGTCATTGTTAAGATGTTTTATTTTGATTTTGTTTTTAGGCTTTCTATTTGTTTATTTATTTTAATTTGTTTATTTATTTGTTTGTTTGCTTTCCTATTTTTTTTCTTTCAGCACTGTTGTCTTGACTCAGTTTATATGTATGCATTGGGTGATTCCTTGCACACATTATTCTTGAGTCTATCCATATTCATACATCAACATTGTCATCATGGTTTCTATCATTGTTTCATTATTTTCAAGTGTTTATTGGATATTGAGTTAGTCCTTACACATATTTTGGACAAGTCTTCATGGTGTTCTATCGTGAAGCCTACCATCACATGATACAACAAAAATTAGGTTCACAAAGGTCTACAATCAATGGAGCTATAGAATTTTCTCTTTGGAACTTGGTAAATCCTTCGATCTCACCTTTGATCAAATTAACCCATTGTCTATTCTAGTTGTATCATTACTAATAAGGATGAGTATCTCCTCATTGGTAGGTATAATTGAATCATTTCACACTGATCAATCTTATTCCTCTATCCATCTCTTTCATCACTTTACACCCACTCATATTTATTTTGTATTCCAGATTATATCCTTGAGTTATGATTGCTAATCAACCTTAACTAGGGCACAATCATCTTTAGCCAATTAAGGTCCTCATAATGATTATAACCGCCTATGGGCAAACCATTATTTTGACTTTTATTCCTATTATAACCACCTTTGAGAAAATTAGTCTCCTTTCTCCATCAATGCGTGTAAGCTATTTCTCATTTGGATTAAACTCAACCATGGGTTAATTTCACCTTTCTTCTTGTTTCTTTTTGAGGTACCCTCCATCAACAAATGTGATAGTCACTCCCT
>JARHVA010002305.1:2347500-2640000 GCA_037957365.1 Torreya grandis
TTAGAAAATGAACTTTAATTAATGGGTATATTAATATGCATAAATGAATATCTTGCATCATGCAACCTATAACATATATAAGTAATGATATATTCATTCATATATTTCATTTACCACATACATGGTACTACATGTAGGTATTTGATCACTCATACATGACATCTTCATGTGGTCATGATATGGTCACTCATATTAGACATGAATACAACTAATAGCCCTAGTGCACTCGATTTCCACCTAAACCATTAACCCCTAACCCTAAACACTAAAAATTAAATCCTTAACAATGAAACATAAACAATAAACCCCAAACCCTAAGCCATAAACCCTAAACCATGAACACTAAATAATATACCTAAAACCTAGACCCTAAGCCCTAAACCTTGAAACCTTAACCCTAATACATTATCCTTAAACCAAAAATAACAATCCATAAACCCTAAACTATAGAACCTAAACATATATAATTAAAACATTAAAACCTATACTTTATACCCTAGACCCTAAACCCTAAAACCTAATTGTAAGCCCTTAACCCTAAACCCTAAACTTAAAATCCTAAATCTTAAACCTAAAATCCAAATGTAATACCTTAACCCTAAACCCCAAGCCTAAAACCATAAACCATAAGTCATAAACATTAACCATTAACTCCTAAACTATAAATTCTAATTCCAAATTGAAAACTGAAAAACCCAAAACCTTATACACTAAACCTAAATCCCTAAATTGTAAACCCTTAATCCTAAACCCTAAACGTAAAACCCCAAACCCCAAACCATAAACCATAAACATAAAATCCTAAACCCTAAGACCTAATCCTAAAACACTAAATCCCAAACCCTAAATACTAAACACTAAGTTTCAAACTCCAAACCCTTAACCAAACCCCCAATACCAAATTCCTAAACCTTACACCCTAAAACCTAAACCCTAGGTGTGAAACCATAAACCCAAAACCCTAAAAGTTAAAATATTGGTCCCTTGATCCATAAACCATAAATAACAAACATTTAAGCATAAAATATAAATTATAAGCCCTAACTCCTAATCCATAATCCATAACACTAAAAATTAAACCCTAAACACTAATCCCTATACACTAAACCCTAAGATGTGAATCTTTAACCATTAACAATCAACCTTAAACACTAAATTTATAAATCCTAAACCTCTATCAATAAACCATAATTTTGAGTTATCACCTATATAGAGAAAGTAGAGGGGGCCTTGGTTAAGCCATATCTTGAAAGGATAGGGGCCATTCTAACCTATATAGAGAAAGGAGTGACTAGAGACACCTGTATAAAAGTATTGAAGGTGGCTTCAAGATGAATTCATAATAATTTGTGGGTTTTTTAATCAATGGGTCTATCAATATGCATAAATGTCTATCTTATATAATTTAACCTATAACATACATATAATAATGATACATTCATTCAAACAATACATCTACCCCATAACTAGTACTACATGTAGGTATATTGCCACTCATACATGACATATTCTTGAATTCATGATAAAATCACTCATACCAAAGACACATATAACTAATCACCCTAGTGCACTCTATTTACACCTAAACCATTAAACCTAAAACCCAAACCCTAAACCCTAAACACCATAAACCTTAAATTTTCAACCCTAAACCTAAAACCTAAACATAATAAACTTTGAACACTTAACCCTAATACATTATCTCTAAACCCAAAACAATAATACCTAAACCCTAGAATGTAGACCCTAAACATAGCACCTTAAAACCTTAAACTCTAGACCCTAATCCCTAAAACCTAAACTTTAAGCCCTTAACCCTAAATCGTAAACCATAATCCTAAAATACTATATCCTAAACGCTAAACCAGAAAATCTTAAACCTATATCCTTAATATTTACCACTAAACCTTAAACACAAAATTCAAAAACATTAACCTTAAACCTTAAACATTGAACCCCAAACCCTAAACCCCAAACCTAAAACCTTGACCCCTAAACTCTTAACACTAAATCCTAATCTTAAAATCCTAAACACTAAACCCTAAACATTTAAAGTTAAACCTAGAACCATAAAACCTCAAACCTAAAAATATAGACCCTAAATCCTAAAAATTCATAAACCCTAAACCTTAAAACTTAAATACCAGAACCTAAACAATCAACTCTAAACATTGAACTATAAACTATAAACTTTAAACCCTAAAACCTTAATACAAAAGCCTAAAAATGAATCCTAAATGGTAAAACCTAAACATAAATTGTTTAGACTCGACTACAAAGAAATGATGCAAGCATTGGTAGTTTAGATAAACCCCCTCTCCACTTTCCTATCATAATTCCTACATAAGTGAAAAAGTTTCAATATAAGGAGAAAACTTTCCATAACAAAGTCAATGGAATAAATGATAATAATTTATAATCATGAACCACATAATTTTTTGAGAATAAGTTATAAACATGAGAATATCCAAAATACGCTGACCCTTTCACTTAATGATTTGGAAATAATTGTGTCTAGAATAAGGATTTCACCTCATACAAAATAAGTACAAAGAGGTAATTTTTTATCTATCATCATTTTTCATCATCCTTAATCATTAAAAAGGAATTTTTTCCATGGTAGTGAAAAAAGGATATTATCTTATTTCCACCATGTAAATCATTCAACAATCTCCTTAGAGTAATCCATCATGAACCTATCTAATCTACTAGACATGAATGAGAATAATCACCCTAGTACACTGCAATCAAAATAAAAGGAATTGAAACACCATTCAAGATTCATCTAAAAAAGATATATATATTTTTTGAAATAAATTTATACTAACTAGTATATTGGAACACACTCTACTATAAGGAGTGACTAGGGATGAGGATAGAGTGATTAGGTATGATGAGGGACAATGAGGGATGAGAAAAAATGAGGAATGGGTGATTAGGGATGATTAAGGATGATAATTTTTTATGAAGGAGTTATTAGGGATTATTATGGGTCAAATTAAATATGATGAAGGATTGATCAGGGATGATAAGAAATGATGATGGTTAATGAGGGAGTAATTAGGGATGATAAGGGATGATAAGAGTGTGACTAGGGATGATGCTCAAGATGATTAGATAGTGATTAAGTATGATTAGGATTTATGAGGTTTTATGAGGGAGTGTTTAGGGATGATCAAATACAATTAAGGATGATGAGGGATGATGAGGGAGTGACTAAGGATGCTGAGGGTTGATGAGGGAGTGATTATCAACAATAAAGGATGATGATATCCAATGAGGGAGTGATTAGGGATAATGAGGGCTAATGAAAACTAGTGAGGGAATGAATAGGGATGATAAGTGAATATGAGGATTGATAAGTGAGTGATTAGGGATGATGAAGGTCAATAAGGGAGTGTCCTATGTGAATTTGGAGTACTATAATATGACTTTATTCTACGTGACTTTGGAATAATACATGAGATTAAAATTGAAGAATAAATGGATTGACCATCTATATGATATTTTTTTAGAGTGAATGGTATCTTTTTAGAATGAATTTGAATGGTTTTTTGATTTATTATGTTTCTAATAGAGTCTCTTAGGGTGATTAGCTACATTCATGTCTATTATAAGTTATCATATCATGATTATAGGTAGATGTCATGTATGAGTGAGTGCATACATATATGTAATAGGTATGTGATAGATGTCATTTATGAGTGACCGTATTATGACTATAGGTATGTTATAAGTTACATGATATAGGTTAGTCATTTATGATTATTGATAGACCCATTGATTGAAAAACTCACATATTATTTAAGAATCCACCTTCAAGCTCATGTATTCAATTGGGTAGGTAATACTCAAGTAGGTAAAGTAAGTAGGGCATACTAAATTAGGTAAAATATGGGGCATAATAAATGGTATAATTATATTACATACATAACATGACTTGTAACCTCTTTTCTCATTCTATCTTTTGATCATGAAATTATGAAGACTATGTATTGACTAGAATGGAATTTCAAAAACTAACTTCTAAATTTTAACTGATATAGCTCTATAATCAATTTTAGAAGATGCTCAATGACCTTAATTTGTTATATTTAGTAAGATAAATTTAAAGTATGGAAATATAAAATTAATATAAAATTATATGTAAACTTATACTTAACATCTATTTTACTAAATTATCCTTGTAAAACATCAAACATGGAAAAAAATTGTAGTCCAAAGTGCTTAACAATAGCCTCTAATTTCAAATACACACACGCACGTGCGTGCGCACGCACGCACGCACACAAGCGCGTGCACGCGCGCGCGCGCGCGCACACACACACACACACACACACACACACACACACACACACACACATCTTTCAACAGCCTTCAATTTCAAAAAAAAAATTAGTCTAAAAATGGCGTGTACCCTTTGCAAAGGGCATGCATCCTTTACAAGGGGTGTGTATCCTTTGCAAGGGGCATGCATCATTTGCATAGGGCATACGTCTTTTACAAAGGGGATACACCATTTTAACATTTCATTTTTTTTTTGCATTTTCCCTCCAAATTTGCCTTGGGTATAGGCTTGGGGAGGTCCAAACCTACCTTGAAACTAGTCATGGAGTATCCCACTTAGTTTCTAGGATATTTAAGAGTCTTTTTCATTTTTGTCAATGCATCTGATCAAGTAGCTTTTATTATTTTTTAAAAAAATTAATAGGTTTGTAGAGGAGAAAGTGTAGTTTTATAATATATAATTTTTTTTAACTTTATAATATTATTTTCTAATTATTACTTAATTTATACATAACATACCTCATTATGGACTATATACATATCATCACAAATTCCCTTATAACTTTTTGAATATTAATTGAAAGTTTATAAAACTTATATCTCAACAATCTACACATTATCAAAAATAAATAAATAAAAAATTCATAAAGTTAAGACCAAAAAGTTATTTTTATACACTTAAAGTTTCTATTTTTTAGCTATCTTGATTTGTAAAATTATTTAAAAATTATATATATATATATATATATATATATATGTATATATATATATATATGTATATATATATGTATATATATATGTATATATATATATATATATGTATATATATATATGTATATATATATATATGTATATATATGTATATATATATATATTAATAAAATTTAAAAAACATATTCTAAACAACCTTCAACATTTCACCTATCCATATATGAATTTTTATATAAAACTTCAATCGTTTACTAAAAAAGAGTGTGTTAGTACACAAGTAATCTCCTTATCTTTTCACAAAAAATGACAAACCTATTGTCATAAATGCATATATTTTTCACACTTTTATCATCTAGGTATTGGAAAAAATTATATATTTAGAAACTATATTCCAAATTACATAATTCATGCTCTTACATAATTGTCAAATACCTTTTCGAAGTGTCTCTAAAATTCACCCCAAATTCAACTATTATTATTTTCAAAAAAACTATCACTTTATACCCCACTTTTTCCCCCCATTATCCTACATCTACCCATCTATTTATATGGATGAAAATACATACAAACCCAATATCCTATGTTAAAACTCCAATCACTATAGTATATTATTCTATTCTATGCCATTACTTAATTATCTCACAAATTAATGAGTACATCCTGTTGATGGTGACTATGTTTCTCAATAGATCAAAACATGGGATGAAACTTCAAAGATGGAGTGATGGATGTAATGTGATACCCATATAATTCCACAAAGGGAAAATTTTATAAAAAGTGTGAAAATAATTTCTATGCCACCATTCTACAAGTGGTAGCCAATGAACTCATTTGTCTTGTTTTTCAAAAACAAAATAATGAAGATACCCTTATAGATATTTTTTGAATAACTTTGTTTTTTCATCATATTGAGTATGATAGGAAAAACTATGAGCCGACTTGGTTCCCAAGCATGCATAAATGTTAGACCAAAAATTACTATTAAATATTGGATATTGGTCACTTATAATGATATTTGGATTATCATGCAATTTCTAAATTGTTTTGAGTGACGTAAAAGCTACTGTACTACAAAAAATGCTTGTGATAAGGAAAAAATGATAATAATTAGTGAGTTGATCCAAAATTACCAAGATAACCTTTTAGCCCTTAGACTATAGTAACCTAGTAATGAAATCCATGGAAACCTCCTCCCACTATTAGCTAGAGATGGATAAAGGCTACAAAAGAGTTGGGGTCTTAATGGTTTCACCTTTGTTCTATTGACATATGATGCAAGTATACTCCTTAAGTCTCTTGATTTATATCTTCTAGGTCTGTATTTAAGGATTTATATCCTGCTTGGTCTTACAACACTATTAATACCTTCCAAAAATAATTTTCAACCAAAATTGATGTAAAGAAACTTATAAGAGACTTCTTACCTTGTTTAGTTTCTTTGGTGTCTTGGTGACCTTTTAACCCTCTTCTACTTTGCTTATTCCTTATTGAAGATATCTATAACTCCATCAGAACTCTAATTCCTTCTTTATGTGCTTGATAGTCCTCTTTTCTTTAAAAACTTATCCGAAACCTTCCCTTCACTTTGATCTTGGTTTCACAAACATACTCAAACAAATTAACAAATAGGCTTAAGGGAAACAACCTTATTCAATATATTATAGTCCTCAACATGGATCTTGACCTCATATTGAATGTTAATGGCCTTATTAGGGTTACAAGGAGTCTTAATAGACTAATTTGATTTTAGATAACTTAATTCAAATCTCCACTACCTCATTAGACAATTTTACAAACACATTATCGTAAAATACTACAAAACTAAAGAAGGATTAAATAACACTTTTAACGATATGGGACATAAATCAACATTAATATCACTTTATCAGGTTTCTTATATAATAATCAACATGATACAATACAACTTGCATTGTTATTCTCTCTATTTGGTATGAATATACATCAAATGCCTCAAAGGGCTATTAGGCCTAATTTGGCCTAATTGGATTTCAAGACAATAAATCTGACAAAGAGTTATATTTTAATTATTATTAGGATTTTATTAATCATTTTCATTGTATCCACACATAACTCAATAGGTTTTATCCTTTAATTGACCTTAACATTTACCCAACACAACTTACGAGGGTTTTAAGGCTTATTTCCCAAAATACATGGACTAGCTTTTAGCAATAAATTTTTATGTATACCTCCAATAGTTATGATAATTTATTAATATTTTAAATGACCATAAAATTTAATTTACCAAAAAAATTCATGATATTTTTAATATTATTTAATAAAAAATTATTCAATTATCTCTAAAATCACAAATGTTTGGTTTGTGTATAGGTTGAGAGCACTAAAAATTCATTTTTGATATTTTGGAAAGGTTTAAAATCAACCCAAGGTTTTTTTATGGTATTTAATTCCTCCATATACCCTTAAAATTCTCAAAAACCTTCATGAAACATGACAAAAATTATAAAATGATTTTTTTCTATCATCCCATAACCCTGCTTTACACTATTTAGGTTTGCAACTTATAGACGCATGTTCCAATGGTATAAACACTTAAAATAATATTAAACCACATAAAAAAACATTAAATTAATTTTAAAAACATAATTCAATGGTATTTGATAATTATTTAATCAATATGCATTCAAACATACAAGGTTACATATGGAGTTCATCACTTTGTTTCCTCATGCATGGATTCTTTTAACAATCACAAGACTTCAATAATTCTACAAATCCATTCCTTATTTATTCAAATAAAATAAAAAAATATATTATAAACACTTTCACTTCATATTCATATTATCAAAATCCTAGTAAAGGACTAAAAACATACTAACATATTCACAAATCCCTTAATAACCTTACAAAAACCTATAAAACCTCTGAAAGATTGTAGATTTTAGACTTTTATCCTTTCCTTTGTTACATTATTAGCTTATATTCTTCATGAATTGAAGCCTACTATTTATAAATATATGTCCTAAACTTAGTTTCTTGTTGTTTTATATTCCAAATATCTCTCCACCACCTAATAACTTTTTAAAAACATCCTTCTTACGTAGCATACAACTTATCTTGAATTAAATACATGTTTGAAGACTTTTCCCATGGGGTAAACAGTTAAAATACATTTAATAATTTTTAATATAACCTATATATACTATAAAAATGGCTCAAGTCCTTCAAATCATAATAAAACCTTTACAAATATTGTAATTCTTGGGGGGAAATTCCAAATTACTCTAAAGAGACATTTCTTGAGACATATACTAACTTCAATGACTCCAAAGAATCCAAAATGAAATTTAAACACATAATTATGATTTTTATAATACGAAATGAAGCATGGCATAAATTCTTAGTAGCATTCAAGACAAAACATAGACTCATTAACTTCAAATTTACATAAATTTGATTATGCTCCTGCATCAACATACCATGTATTTAGCCACATATTTATGGGCATCTCCCTTGAGCCCTTCCCAAAATAAATATTTATTGATTATATGATATATTTTTAAAAATATTTAATGACCTCCTATTAGAGATGCATTTAGTTCCTAAAGGATTTTATGTTTGAGGAGAGAATGCTTACAAAGGTATAATTGATCTTTATACCATAATGTGTTCCCATTCCATGCAAGTCTTTATGACACCAAAAAAATAAGCTTTGGATTCTAAATCAAATGTTAGGTATCATTATCATTTTCCCATTTTAATCTTTTTTCCTATATACAATTTTCATTCCAAATGGAAATTGCACATAATAATGCCTAAATTATTTATTCCTACCTTAATATTGCATTTTCCACCACAATATATATTTTTATTTATTATATGCAATTTAAAATTCATGTCCTAATATTTTTTTAACCCATTTATATTGTTCTTCTGATGAAAATCATTGTTTCAAAAAATATTTGAGGCTATAATGACCAATATTTACCTGAAAGTGTTGACCCATTAGATAAGGTTTCCATTGCTTGACTACATGCATAATAAGCATCATATCTTTCTCATATATTAGGTTGAGCCTATTTTTTCACTTTATTTTATAAATATCAAATGAAAGTGGTCTACTCTATTTCATGATCATGATCCCCATGCCATGTCTTGATGTATCACATTAAATGATATTTATTCAAAAAATAGGGATAGCCAAAACTGGAGTGGTGCACATAGCCATTTTCTACTTTTCAAATGACTTGGTAGTTGTTTTAGTCTACTAAAAGGAGTCTTTATTAAACAAATAGGTGAGTGGTACTACAATGCTATCATAATTTCTTAGAAACTTGTGATAGTAATATTTTAGCCCTAGAAATCCATGGAGATTCTTGAATATCTTGGGCACCTACCACTCTATTATCACTTGGATTTTTTTAGGATTAAATTTCATGCCTTTATGAGAAATAATATGGCCCAAGTACACCTATCTAATTCCAAAATAAAAATTTCAAGGTTTGGGATAAAGCTAATGTTGTAACAAAACTAAAAGTACCTATTTCACATGCTTCAAATGGTCTTCCAATTTTTTTTTGTAAATGAGGATGCCATTAAAAAACACCAACACAAAATTTATCAACAAATATGAAAAAAATATTCAACAAACTCTAAAATGTATATGGTGCATTTGTGAGAATAAACGCTCGATCAAAAACTCATAATGGCCTTCATACACTCATAAAGTTGTTTTAGGTATGTTTTCTTCATAGATTTGAATCCAATGATACCTATAATGGATATTTAATTTGGTAAAATAAACAATGCGATGTAATTCATCTAAAAAATCATAAATTACTAGAATTGGAAAATTATCTTTGATTGTGTACTTTTTGAGTTATTTAAAAATTTGGCACATCCTCCTAATGTCATCCTTCTTAAACACCATGACCATTAGGGATGAATATTCAATTTGGTTGTGTTTGATCATTCTTGTCTCTATCATATCTTATACCATATTTTTAATTTCACTCTTTTGGGCATAGGATACTGGTAGGGTCAAATTTTGGGTGGTGTACTGTCTAGAATTATTTGTATGGCATGATCATGCACTTTATTTGGTGTAAGTATTTTGACATGAAACCAAAAAAAATAGAATGATCATCCAACACCAGTTATAAATTAGGATGGGTAGACTCCTTAGTTGATTAAACTTCTATGGAAAGCAATTAAGCAATAAATTATTTAACACATTTTATGTATATATTAATCATCTGGTGAGATTTAACCAATTGTGGAGATTTAGCCCATAAGCTTCTAATTAAAATGTCATACCTTTTGAATGAAAGTGCATGAATAGTTCCATTAAATTCATCTCAATTGTGCCTAAAGTGGTGAGCCATTACACTCCCAAAAAAATGTTATCCCTACCCATTGGAATACCAAACATGGGATAATATAACATGTAGTTTCCCATATCAATCTTAATACTATGGAATTTTATAGAATAGTTGATTCTACCACCATATGTAATCATGACCCAAAATTATGGAGTTAGATAAATGAAATAGTTCAAATGAGTAGCCAGCTTAATGTTGAGGAATTTTTGTGTAATCATAGATTCAATCAGCAAATTGAACTTATATTTATTGAGGAAACTAGCCACCTTAATAGTTTGATCAGTAATGTTTTATCTTTATATGGTTTAACTATGTAAATCTTATGTTTGATTAAAGGTATGAGTACTCTAAATCAGTGAAATTATATTGCATAAATAAACACTAAGTTGTTATATATTTTGTCTTGCTTTGATTTTTTAAAAATAGTAATAAATATGTGAAAATACAGACTTATGTGTAAAAAACCTGATACAAAAGATCTGAATGCTAAAAATTGAGATAGGAATAGGTTTGATTATCTTCAACTAGATCCCTATCTCAGATCCTCTCTTGGAATGTAGTGATACATTTGGATAATATCTCTAGTGTCTTGAAAATGGTATTAGTGTCCCTTATGTAGGACTACTCCTAAATTCTAGGTGTACCTATGTTTGTGTTTCTAAGTTTTGTTTTTGTACACATGAAGTATGAAACTCTATATTATGCCTATATCTAATTTATGATGCAAAACATAATCCACATTGCAATTAAGGCATGAGATAAATTTTTTATTCAATAGTAGGATAGGTTGGACATCCTTAACAACCACTGTGAAGAGAGTTGACTACACTCCAATACTCTAAGGAAGGATCAATCCTAGTTTATTTCTCCCCACCTAAGTGATAGTGTATATGCAAGTGACTCTAGAATGATAGTGGTCTTGAATGCCTTTGAGATTTGGAAATTTATAAAAATGGGGCTTAGGGTAGATGTATATAGTAGTATAAAAAATTAGGTTAAACTAGGGATTAATACCCTTGATTTTGCTCAACTTATTTAATGTTAGAAAAGGTATTTTATGTATAATTTACATCTAGTGGATAGAGGTCTAAAATTCATGCATTTATAGTATTTTATAGCTTCTATGAATAATAAAATATGCTTATGCTAACCTTACAAGGGTATTACTTTTGACAATATGTCCATTTATGAAATTTTAGGTAAAAAACACTAACACCATTTTGGGGACACTAAATCCATGTGAATCTAGTGTTTTTAATGTGGTGCTAATGTCTAGCTGGCAAGCTTCTAGGCATGAATGGATAAGATCTAAAAATGAGGGTTTGAAGCTATGTTTTAATTGACTAGGTATTCATGTGATCCACATAAAGGCTAGAAAAGTGTGAAAAAGGCTCTAAGATAGGTCTAGGCATAAGCTAGGGATAGGTTGTCTCAAGTAACACTCTTATCATTAAAATAACACTTTTAGGTGATTACATTTCCTACCCCCTTTATGATAGAAATGAAGCAAAGTGAATTGACTAGTATAAAGGAAAAAGAAGCATACCTAGACTTACCTAGGAAGTGAAGCATGTGTATCTCAATTTAAGTATCTAAAGTTGGGTCTATGTATGTGAATCATGATCTAAATCATGACCTATAATGAAACATTCATAAATTTGTCCTTACTTAAGAGATATAAAAAGCAAGAGACTATGTTAAATAAAGAAGTAACTAAGTAAAACTAAGTAAAGAGATGGGAAAGAGGAAACAAATGAATACACCTCATTGGGTACATAAAATGATGCATAAACCTAGTGATGACATCTATGTGTGTGAATATAGTGATAAAATCATTGAATATCTTAGATTGAACTGATATCTTGATCAATCCTCATGTATGGGTGGCTCAAGGATGTAATCTAATTTTTGACTCCATAATTTCCCACCCTTGTTTAGTGGATCATAACCTATGAATAGCTTGGATTGTACTGAAAGTGTGTCCATCCCTCTAATGTGTGTGGATCAATAACTCAAGTAGGCTATGTCTCCATCATTTACCACCCATGTGTAGTAGATGCATCTAGAACTAAATTAGATGAAGTTTTATAAATATTAATCAGGTACATCTAACTATGTATGTTGACTCTACAACCACTTGGGTACATTAGGTGACTATGGGACATTAGATAATGCTAACCACTATAGATGGAGTAAGGAATGAAATTGGTGACAACTTAGAATATGATGTCAAGTGTATATAATGTAGATAATGACATGGGTTTTTTCATTCCATCTAATCAACCTATGTGTAACTAAGAATATGGAAACAATGTGTCGTACACATGGCCCAATCAAAAAATTGAGTATACTAATTTTAAACTGAGTTATAATAACTATATTAGAGTATCTGAACTAAAATATGGGGGAGATGATGTTATACATGATACCCCCAATCTAAGCAAATCATATGAATCTAAGCTAAACTAGAGTGAATTTGATCAAATTTTGAGCATAACTATAAAATCTATAATTGAATTTATGTAAACCTATACTATACTTAGTGTAGTATTCTAGACAATTTGAATTGTTTTGATATTAGGGCTATTGGATAGTAGTGCCATGTGGTTCTAGTGTCCTTATTTAGCCACTAATGTCTATCTAGTATGAAATCTTAGTCACTATACTATCTATTATTCCCTATTTTTCATGTGTTTTACCTATGTCTAATTTTTTGAAACTAAGTCTATGTGCTAAAAAATGTTTGTGAATGTAGTGTAGGAGACAAATCTCTATGACAAACCCCTATGAACTCCCATTATTTTAAGTTTATTTTTTGAACCTATGTAAGAACTATCCTCCAAAGAAATAACGTTGAAAAATGTTTTTTAGTTAGAGCATATATGATAACTACATGATTATCCAATACAATGTGAAAACATAACATCATAATGAAAGATAAGATGAGCATAAGTATGTAATGTAAGATGTATGTTATGTCTAAAATTCCATAAGGGTGTCAATATATATGTAATAAAAATGTATAACATCAACTTTGAGTATCTACCTAGGGGAATGGGGCATTATGTCCATCACATCACCTAAGTAGGAAGGATAGATGCATGAGGTCCCTCATGGCATCAAGAACTAATGTGTCTAAAAAGTAAAGACAATTGTCATAGCCATGATTCATACAATAAATCATGCATATGAAACATATGAGGCATGCAAAATAGTCCAATGAGACACAATACAAGGGACATGGGTACATGTCACTAAATCTAAGATAAGAAGACATACAAGGACATGTTCAAATGTCCACATGCACAAGAAACAAGAAAATTGTCTTAGATCCACATAAAAGGACATGTTCAAATGTCCACATACATAATTAGGAAAACACAAATGAATATAAGTGGCATATATATATATATATATATATATATATATATATATATATATATATATATATATATATATATATATATATATATGACATCTTTACATGCCCTCTAATAGAAGAAACACATAAATACAATCAAGTCTCAATTAGTAAAGATAGAAATGAAAGCATGCATGAATTTGATAGTTGGAAAAAAAATTGAGTATGAGTAGCAACTATCAATATCAAGATATAACAATGCTAAAACAGGAATATATAGAATGTAAGGATATAACCTAGTAATAAACAATATTTATAAGATATCCCCAAGTGGGCAGATGTATCAAATGAATAATATTGAATCAATGTATATGCCCCCAATGGGTAGATGATAACAAGTCTATATCAGTGTCATGGACTTGAGTCCTATAAGTAATCTACAAGCACTCAACAAGAATAAGGGAAGCATGTAGTGTGATAAAATTGACTATACTAAGATAGATAGCATATGTAGTGTCTGACAAAAATAGAAAATGTAAACATAACAATGCATACAATTAGTAAATTTTATGTTTTTGAGTAATATTTGAATCTTTTTATGTTTTGACATGTTATATTATTTTTGTATTTTATAGATATAAGCTATGTACAAGTAAATGGAAATAAACTATGTACAAGGAACAAGAGGGAATAAAGTATGTAAAAAAAAGTAGGGACCATACTAACTGACGAATCTCATGGGAGACTCACTATCACTATGACCTATGTCAAATAAGGGAACTATGATCATGCATGTTATGTGAAAGGGTAAATGTGATCTAATAATCCATTATAGTTAGAAATCAATGTCTATATCTATTTGTGTAGTGGTGTTATGAATCTATGGCACTGACTATGGTGAATTATGAATTGTAGGGATTTTAGGAAGCCATTTGGTAGAAGAAGCTATAGGTGACATAGGTTCCCTATGATAAGAACCCAATAAGACTGATATCAACATAAACTAGGTGGATAAAGGACATCTAGAATGTATGACATGTCTTTGATGTAAGGGTCTCTCTAATAATGGTATCTATGGGAGAGTATGTGTACGTGTCAATAATATAAGAGCATACCTTGCATACACTAGTGGTTCTACTAACTTATATGATTGATGCATAAGAACTATGCTCTGAGCTATAACTGATAACTATGTTTGGTGATGGAACTATAACTAGTGAGTGTGTTGTAAGTATTTGTGGGATAGGTAGAGGATACTCATATGGGAAACCCTCAATTTTGACCACTTGATTTATGTGTATGTATTTCAAGAATTTTTCACTATAGATGGGATGGCTCAAAAATTCTATAATCATGGCTTAACCAATAATGTATCAACAATGCATGTACTAGGTACTACTAGGAACTTAGTGGCTATATGTGTTGTTCCAACTTGTAATATAAGCATAATATCCTCGATGGAGCTATGAATGTGACCAATAAAACCATTAATGACTATATTTGTGGGGAATTTATCCTTCTCTAAGTACCTCAAATGTTATAAAAGTTTCATATTACACATTCCAATGCTTGAACCATTTTCAATCATAACATTTAGGATATGATGCTTATCTATATGCTCATATAAATAGTGCATGTAAATATGTATCATCACAAAAAACTTCTCTAAGAATGTGATGAGTGGTCTAGGTGGAACTATAGTATGGTACATGCCAATAATGTTGTGAAATGGGTGTGCCTCCTCTATCATAGTATGATATGAAGTTGGTGTTGGGTGTGCCTAATATGTGTAGTGAAGACCTGATGTGTTCCCTACATCATTCATTGTGTGCTTTGAAAATATATCTAAGAATATTTTTAATGCCTTATATTTTATTTTTGTACTTTTGATTCCTTTATGGGTGTGCCCACATCAATAATGTTAGCCTCAATCAAATCTTGTATATTATGTTTCAAGCTTATGCATCTGTTTGTTGTATGGCCTTGTGCCTTGTGATATTTGAAAAATGTGTTAGAATTTTAGTTCTTTGGAAGAGTCTGTGTCATATCAACATATTTAATAGGAGGGAGAGATATGACATTAAATTCCAAGAGATTCTATAAAAACCATGTTGGTGACTCTGGAAGGTTGGTGAAGATTTGACATTGAGGAGTGGATAAAACTAATCTAGGAGATGGCTTGAATGTTGTGTTGAATGTGGCCTTTTGATCACTCTTATTCTCAATGGCCCTTACCTTGTATGGAGGCTTATTTTAACTCTTAACATTTGATTTTGATCTATTGGTATACTTTAGTTTTCCTATTGATATAAGCTTGACCTCTCTTTCCTTTATTGTGTGGCATAAATCTGCAAATGTAGGAAACTTATTAAACAAGATAGCTTCATGTAATGTTGGTAAAATAATTTTTTTAAGTATGTCTTGAATATCTTTGTATACCATGAGGCTAATCAAGTTCGCTAATATAGTCTTGTATTAAAATACATACTCTTCTAGGCTTGTTTGACTTCTATTTAAACACTACCACTTGGGCATATGATATCTTGTCATTGATATTGATGAAGTGTAATAAAAACTTATCAACCAAATGATTGAATGCTGTGATAGATTGATTTTTTAAATCATAAAACTTTTATAGGAATAATCTATGAAATTTCATGGAAATAACTTTGTGAGAATCGAGTCATTAGACATGTAGTCCAAACATGCTACATGAAAATATATGGGATGGTGCTCTAGGTCACCCTTGCCATCATATAATGTAATCTTAGGTGCCACAAAATAAGATGGCAAGGGAGTTTACACTATGTGATTGTTAGAGTTATAATCATTGAGAGGGGGGTGAATCAATTATCTAAAATTAAATGAAACTTTAATTCTGATCTTTGCAAATACTTAATCATCTAAAATAATCATTCATGAATCATAATCAACATTCATAGAAATGAGTAAGAGAGACAATGCAAGATCAATCACAAGACACATAACATATGTGGGAAACCCTCTTGGGTAATAAAACCCACTAGAATAAGCTTTGGACTCCTCTCCTATAAAATAATATCTAATTTATAATAGTTGCAACTGATCAAGGGATTACAATCCCTATTTAGTGAGACACCAATCCCAAAAGGTGTTATAACACCTGTCTATTTGAGCTACAACAACAACCAAATTTTTATCAAGATTACATTACAATATAGATACAACCATATTAGATATTGAGATACCATAATAATACATAATAACAAATTCACCTTTGAACTAATGTCAACAACACTTGATGATGGTCCTCAACTTATCTCACTTCACCTTCACTCACATTCAAACAACAAGCTCTCTATTCTACCAACTAAATTATAACCAATAGGTCATCCTAATAGTCCTTAATATGATCTACTCTTCAACTCATCCTTAGGTCACTCTACCCTTCCTTTGATTCCCAACACACACAATACACTCTTAATTCACTCCTTGGTCTCTCTGTTCAAGTCTAGAACCCATCTACTTTGGTTCTACTTTTTATAGAGAAATGTTGATCAATACTACCTTGGTCAGCCATTAAGAATGTCTTAATCCTTAATACATCTATCATATGAATATAAATATCACTAAAATATACATTAGTTGGCCAAAGTACCTATGGGCCACCCTTAAGAAGCTACACCTTTTAAACAAGGTACTTGTAGCTCTTATAGGTCTCATGGAGACATATTCACCCATATAGCTCACCCTCAAGCAAAAAAATGAACATAGAACCACTTCAAATTACATAGGTCCACTCTTTATGTCCAATATGACATCTTTAAATGATCATAGAAAAATTATCTAGTCTCTGCATTTGCTTAAACAACTCAAACACAGACTTAATGCATATAGTCACCATAGATGAACATACAACCAACTTCTTAAGCATTTTTCATACCTAAGATAGATTGAAACATCTCCAAAATCCACATAAAGTTACTTAATGGAGTATACAACATTATTAAATATCTAATTCATCATGAGACATCAAGAAAACAATAATACAATCTCACATATCCTTTTTAGGTCACTTGCAGAACACACACAAACACACAGTCGACATCTAGGCTCAATATCTTTGTCTACACACACTTCTAGATCTTAAAATTAGGTTTATTAGATGTGACATGGATTCCTATACCAATTTAATTTTTAAAACATTAGTAAATTAATCTTTTAGATAAATATATGATCCAAAAACTAGACTCTAGTTTTTCCTATGAAAAATTCAAATATTTGAATGACAATGGTCACAATTAAACTTAGGAAACTTTGATTTCTTCTCATGTCATCTCACCATCAAATCAAATACAATCCATATAATATTGATTCATATTTAACACATAGGATCCAAGGCTCAAACATTAAACCTCTATCACTTTGACCTTATCTCATGCAATCTTGAAAATTTGACTTCAAGCACTCCATCAATCTATGTCAATAAGTCAGGTACATATCAAGCACCGTGCACCATTCATTCAAATTATAAAAACACCTACTCACCATTTGATAAAAATCCTATACCTTTTCTTAGATTTTAGAAAACTATTACTTTGACCTCATCTCGTGCCTTCTCAAAATGTTGACTTAATGCACTCTATTCATTTTTACAGATCAACAAGGTCTTTAATGATTATTGCTCACTATTCAATCACATATATGAATACCCGATCATCATTGGATCAAGATCCTATAACTTTGATCAAAATAAAAATGTCATTCACCTATCCTCATCTCATTACATCTTAACTCATTGGATCATTATGCACTATCGATCTTGTTTGAGCTTTAACATCAAAAATTTGAATGACAATGATCACATTTAAATTTCAAAAACTTTGATCACATCTCGTGCCATCTCATCATCTAATCAAATATACTCCATTGATATTGATCATTTTGAATACATAGGTGTCAAGGATAAAACATAAAACCTCTATCATTTTTAACTCATCTTGTGCAATCTTGAATCTTTGACTTCACTTACTCCATCAATCTCTATAGATCAATCAGGTTCTTATCAAACACCTACATCGTTCGATAAAACTGTAAAAACACTCACTCTTCATTGGATAAACATCCTATAACTTTTCTTAGATGTTAAATAAATGTCACTTTGACCTCATCTTGTGCCTTCTAAAAATGTTGACTTAATGCATTCTATTGATCTTTGTAGATTAATAAGGTATTTAATGATTAACTCTCACCATTTAATCACATAAATGAATTCCCGCTCATCATTGGATCAAGATCCTATACCTTTGATTAGAATTTAAATATCATGAACCTATCCTCATCTCATTTCATAATATATCCTTAGAGAATTACACACCATCAATATTTTTTGAGCTTTAACATCTTCAAAACTGAGTATGGGAACCTTATAAATATGTATGAGTAGCCATTTTTGATCCTTAATAACTTCTACACTTCAATATAGGAAATCAAATTTAGACCAGATGATCTCCTTTATTATGAGAATATAACCATGTGACCTAATATACCTTTAAATCTCATGCATGCAATATTTAATTTCATGAATAATTTTTCTCATCAACTTCTATCATAGAGCCAACAATGTTTAAATCTGGTTGAGAGGCCATGTTTGAGCAACCATATTATTTGTTTCAATATAATGCATGATGAAATCAAACTTAGTAAAAATGATCTATGATAAAAATTGAAAAAAATCATATGATCATATTATCCTCTCACCTTCATACATGTAATATATAACATTAACAAAAATCTCACTCGACACTTTCTACCATACTACAAAATTGCCTATGGGAAAACATAGTCAATCTAACTTAGAGACAAACTTTGTAAAAACATATATTTAGATACTCTACATCACATTATTTATAAATTAACATAAATAAATTAGGTCAAAAATAAAAAAAAAAACTACTTACTTGGTTCTTTCTGACCCCTTTGTAAATTTGGCTAAGTATGGGAAAATAGCGAAACCTATCTTAGAAGCTAACTTTGCACCGTCATATCTTTGACCAAATTTTGGTGAATGACTTGAGATCTGGTGAGTAAAAAATAGTTACTAAAATTATCAAAACCAAATGATCATTTCCTATTGACTCCTTACCACATGGTAATGGTGACATCATCAAACTATCAACTCATCTTTTCAACAACTGGACCTAAAGTGTCTAGATGAGAAATTTGATCAACCAGATGATTTCCATGTGTACACATAAGATATAAAGTTATGGATAAAATATTATAGGACTCCTTGAATATTATAAAACCATTATACTCATCCCTAATCCTATCAAGCTATGTCAATACTGAACATCATTCAACCATACATAGAGCACACTAGAAATAAACACATTGCTCACTTAGCTATTCACCTTGCACACTTTGTCAATGTCACATATACTATCAAGGATTCTTCATCCACTCACTAGAGCACCTCCATGATGCCATCATAACATCACTATGACAACTCTCTAATAGTGATGTACGAAAGGTGTATGTAAGAGAATATTAGAATCTAAGGTATGTTATGTCCTAGTGGCTCCCTTCTCGAGATGTAAGGTTGTTGAATTAAAATTTTAGGTTGTGCTAGCTGAGTTGGCCCAATTGTAGGTGTAACAACATTATTATTTTGGGGAGTTGAATATTGACCATTATTTGTTTTTTTCTTGATTCTTAATATGGCCTATAGTATTTTTGCATGATCCAAAGGACATTCCTAAATTCTATCTCTGAACCCCTATAATATCTCATGTTTGTTGATAATCATGTTGTCAATATTAAGTAGAAAGAGAGTGTCCTAATTTTCAATGTGTATATCATCTTTTTCTTGATTTTATTATTCATATTCAGATGCATTATCCTTGAAATCCACATAATCAAGGTGTGAAGGATGAATATATGAAGTTATGATAGGTCCCTTATCCATGTTATAGGTTTGGATAGCAAGAATTTGAATATTCTCTATAATATTACCACCTAATATAGCACTTCTTATTAATGGAAGAGAGATGGATTTTTTAGATGGAATATATTAAAAAGATTGGAATAGATCTATTAAAAAAGAATATATGAATTCTAATTTTTTTAAAGAAGCTAATTAAAATAAGAAACAAAAGGATATAAACCCTAAGAAAATCTAGGGTTAGGTTTTTTGAATTAAGGTTGATTTACAAAAAAATAAATTTACTTAAATAAATGAAACCCTAATGTGATATTGATTAAGTGAGTTAGGTTATGAAAAAAAATTATAAAAATAGATGTTTTAACCCTAATTTAGTGCATGACATGAAATAATAGGTTGAGGATCTTCAAATTCATTCTCAATTATTCTAGGCATGAAGATGAGGTGCCATCATCTTATTCATCCTCATTGGTACCTTAAATGTAAAATTAATTATTTTGAACACATCTATGTCCTATAATCCATTTTATATCATAGCCAAAACATAACCCATTTTTACACTTCTCTTCAATTTTTTAAGGGGTCAATCATATAAGATGAGAAAATGATGGGGATAGAAAATTGTGTTTACAAAAAATCACAAAAGTTATTTATTTGAATAGAAAATTTTACTCTATTATGCATACCATAGATATGGATTTAGATACTAAAATGAGACTAAAAATTTAAACCCCTAATTGGATTTTATCTTTGAAACAATGTAAGAATAGGTCAATAAAATTTGCCTTAATGATGTCATACACATGTAAGGAGAGATATGAATATATTCCTTCATGTTCCCTATTTTATGTAGTTTGTCTAGCTAACTAAAGTAGTTTTCCTAGACACTATTGTAATATTGGATCTTCAACTCCTCATAAAATATAGACTAGGAAACCTGAAGGCCCTTCTTTTAATTTTGATCAAACAATCATTTACTCCAATTTAACTTCTTAGGTTCTAGATGTAGAGAAACCATGATTAATTTATTTTCAAATGAATTATGATGTATATCAAATAAATTTTTAATTTGATTGATCCATTTGAATGGATCATTCTCATCAAATTTGTTCAAGTCTACTTTTGGCAACAACTACTTTGGACCAAGTATAGAGGTGTGATTGTTTGAAGGGGAGAACTAAACTAGGGTGTTGGAGTATTATTTTACAAAGTTTTATCTATAATAATGGACAATTTATAAATTATAGGTGTCAATTTATCCTTTAAACATTCATGTCCCCTCTCACCCCAATGATGTTCCCTTTGACCACATAGAGATCATGTTTCTGCACCATGATTTGTAAATCTAATTAAAATTAGTGAAACACATAAGAAATAAATGGATCAGAAGTCTCAAAATCCATTTCATCCTAATGAGTATTTTTTGGAGTTTATTACCCTTTCTCACATTTGTGAGTGTTAGGACTAGCCATGTACAAATCCTAAGATTGAGGGTTCTATCCATGAAAATAAATGTATTTGAAACTTATACCATTTTGATCATATCACCAAGATGAAGCCAATGGTAGCTAATGTTCACAAGGGTGAATGTTTTTGGATTGAAATGTTTAATAAGAGATTATACCATTATGATCATCTTACTGAGACAAATACAATGACTACTAATTTGCACAAGGTGATTTTTTTTTGAAATTTTATTTTTTACTATTTAAAAAAAAAATTTAAACAATACTATAGTGATGGACAAATTAAAATATTACCTAATCAAAAGTTATGTTTTTTAGATCCTTTGACTCATAGGAAATCCACAATAGTAAATAAAAAAAAACAATGCCATAGAAGCTTGCCTAAATCAAACCTCTATTGCCACTTGTAATGAAATTACTTAGTTGATTACACAATATAATATTATATTGTATAAATAGGCAAAGAATATGTAGATCCATAAAAATAATTGATAGAAGAGTATTATGCTTGATAAATATAGCTAAGCCACTTCTAGGGGAAAACCTATAAAATAATTCAATAAGAGTAGAACTCATAATATGATGATCAAATACTAACCACTACCATATATATATATATATATATATATATATATATATATATATATATATATATATGTATGTGTGTGTATATATATATATATGTATGTATGTATGTATGTATATGTATGTATGTATGTATGTATGTATGTATGTATGTATGTATGTATGTATGTATGTATATATATATATATATATATATATATATATATATATATATATATATATATGGTTATTCCATAGGCCAAAGTTACTAAGAACATAGATATATATGAAAAGACAATACAAGTGTTATGTAAACCACAAGTCAACCACACATATCCCTAAACACACCATAGGTTATATATATATATATATATAACTCTACTTATAAATGGTTATTCCATAGGCCAAACTTACTAAGAACATAGATATATATGAAAAGATAATACAAGTGTTATGTAAACCACAAGTCAACCACACATATCCTTAAACACACCATAGGTTAAGTGTATAACATACCATATATGAGTATCTTTATATTTTCCTTATTTATCTTCTTATGTCCAATTTTTATAGCCACCCTATATTCTTATTATTCTAGATTTAATGATTCAATCTATTTTTTACTTGTATTTACTTCTATTATATCATCCTAGCCAATAAATTTATGTGTCTATCCTTATCCTTCATACTGTATTATATTGATTGATGTAGTTATAAGTCATCTAGCACCCATTTTATTATATCAACTATGCTAATACAATAGACTTATGGTCTCAAGTGGGTTTTGGCTTTAGATTTACACATATATGGGTCATATTAATAATTCCCAACATATAACACAATAATCTATTCTAAATGAACGTCTATTTATACCATGAATTAGAATAAATTAAGGATTTATCGGTTCAAGTTTTTTTAGAGGTCTTATCTTGGTTAAAGAATATTGAAATAAATAGGAAACATAAAAATAAGGATGTACACTTGGTATTTGGAGTTCAAAACTAAGGATATATAGGTATTCATATTATAACATATATTTCAAAGAGATGTAGTTGAGGTGAGTGGTACCAATGAATGGAATCCATACACCATGTATCCCAACTCAACATACTAAATTTTCCTCACAATACACACCTATATAAGCAACACCAACTTTAATTCTATATTAAAAATTAAAAAAAATATTAAAAATTAGTTACCCAAGGAAATATATAAAGACATTATTGGGTTAAGAGATAAGATAAGAAAGCTTTAAAACACAATAACGGAGTCTCTTAGATATCCATGAAACTCTCTAAATCTACTAGCATTCTTCCTTTGTATGTGTGTGGAAACACACATGCATGTGCACATGTGCATGAATGCATGTGTGTGTTCCTTTAGAACTTATATGAAATTTATAATCTAGTATATTTTTCCTATCTTATATAAAAAACTCTCTAACAAATAGACCACTTCACATCTATATATAAGCTCTATAGTGATAGTTTGATTTATGCAGATTATAGGGTAAGTGTAGGATTTTTTTTTTTTTTTTTTTGGGGGGGGGAGTGAACATTTTTAATGAAAGCATGATTTTAATTTGAGCCTAACTAAAATCATGTGTACACATTATTATGTATATGTATTTTTATGATTTATGCTTGGATATAACCAAACCTAAATCACACTTGCTATAACACATATGCATAAAATCACATGCATGCAATAATACATGCACATTACTAGAATTATGTAATTTTCAAGGGTTATAAAGTATGTAAGTTGAATAATTAAAAGGCAATGAGGTATTTTACTAAAATAAATGTTAAGTATAATTTGAAAATGAAATTGGTAAATTTTTTCAAGAATAAATGTAATAATGTGAATGTCAACTTATACTTCAAATTTATTTTAGTAAAGATAACAAGTTAGAGTCATTGTGTATCTTATATATCTTTTCTCACATCTCCACAACTTTGGATTTAGAATATATTTTTTACAAATATAATCCAATCAATACTTAGTCATCTTCAGGATTTTAGTATTAAAGATAACAATTTTAAAGCATTAATTTTGCAATTGATGTCCATTTTGGAAAAAAATATAGTCATTTTAAATGTTTTGGGCTTTTTTAGATTCCTTATGACATTTAGAGGATTTCTAGGTTTGTAAAAGTTAATTTTTATAAACCAAATCACACTTAGCCACTCCTTTATGCTAATTTACTTATGATTAGGTCCCTTATAAGCCAAAAATGACACAACACCATAGTCATTTGAGACCATGGTAAATAAAGATATTTTAGGGCACATTTATGTGTGGTCATCCCAATTTAGTTTGAATTAATGCCAAAGTGGTGTTCATGGGGAACCATAGCTCTTGTTGTTGACCCACACACACCCAACCACCCCTTTACATTGATTTTAATTTTGAAGAGGTCCTTTATAGGCCAAAAGTGACACAAAAACGTTATATCCACTAATGACCAAGGTAAATGAAAAAACATTTAGACATATTTGTTTAAGATCACCCCATTTCTGTTTAAACTCAAGAAAATGTATAATTATGGTAACATAAATTGCATTGTGAACCTTGCACATATAACCATAAATTTATGCTAATTTTACTTGTGATTACTTATTTAAAATGATAAAAATGACAGAAAAACATTATATACATTTGTCATAATGGAAATGTAAACAATTTTGGGCAACAATTGTGCATGAACACCCTAATTTACTTTAAATTGAAGCCAAAGTGGTGTGATTGGGGAAATATAAGACACATTGATGAATTTTACACACCCAAATACACTTTGTGTTTATTTCACTTGAAATTAAGTCCTTTATATGCCAAAATACACATGATAACACCATTTCCACTTGTGACCAAGATAAATGCAAATGATTTGGGGCACATATATGTGTGATCTCCCAAATTCACTTTGAAATCAATCCAAAGTCATATTATTGGGGAAAATTATGTGGCATTGGTGACATTAAAATATACAACCACCCATTTATGTTATTTTTAATTGATATTATGGGGATTATAGGCCAAAATAAACATAATAACACTATATCCATTTGCAAAAGAGGAAAAAATAAATAATTTTGGGCACATTCATGCACAATAACCCAAATTTGATAAAAAAATCATGCCAAAGTGGTGTGATTTGGGTAAATTAACTCACACTTGTGACTAGGGAACCCCCAATCACCATTTTTTCCTTATTATACATGTAGTTATGTACCTTATAGGCCAAAAGCAAAAAAATAAAACACTGTATCCACTTGAAACTAGGGCAATTATGAATATGTTTGGTTAAATATATTTAAGACTATCTCAAATAACTTTGAATTGGAATAAAGTGGTATTATTAGGGAAATTTAAGTTGCATTAGTGACTCACACACACCCAATGACCCCTTTATGCCAATTTTGCTCACAATTTAGATTAGTTTATGCCAAAAGTGAACAATAACACCATATACATCTGACAAAGAAAATTTTGAATAATGTTGGGTAAAATTGTGTAAAATCCCCTAATTCACTTTGAATTTAGTCCAAAGTGGTGTGATTTTAGATACATAGGTTGAATTAGTGACCCACACACACATAAAACAAAAATCTATGTTAATTGATTCACATCACTTTATCTTAAATTCCAAGTGAATTAGGGTGATCATGGAGAATGTATCTCAATTTATTACTCATTTACTTAGTCACAATTGGATATAGTGTTGTTTTATCACTTTTGGCCTAAAAGGACCCAATAAAAAGTCAAATAGATGTAAAGGTGTGTTTGGATGTGTATAAATCACCAATGAAGCATACATTGTCCTAATTAAACCACTTTGGCCTATATTCAAAGTGAGTTTGGGTGGTCATGCATAAATGTTCCCAAGTTTATCTGCATTCACCTTATACATGGACATGGTATTTTTATGTCACTTTCAACTTATATAAGGAACATAATAGTAATTAAAATTAGCATAAAGGAGTGGTTGGGTGTGTGCCAATTATGAATGAGACCTATATCATCCAAACCACATAAATTTGACCTCAATCAAAAGTTATTCTGGTTAATTACACATGAATGTGTTTCAAATCTTACATATTTTTACTCATTAAAAGTAGTTATAGTCCTTTTTGTTGATTTTATCTTATAAATGGTCAAATTATAAGTAAAAATGACATAAAATGGTGGTTTTTTATGTCCAGGTCATCAATTCAACTTATGTTACCTCAATCACACAATTTGGGCTTGAAATTAAAGCGAATTAGGGTGATCATGTATACATGTGCCTAAAATTATTCACATTTACATGGTCATAAGTGGATATGGTTTTGTTGTGTCACTTTTGTCTTATAAGGTAGCTGATCATAATAAAAATAAAAATAAATTGGTTTAAAGTGAAAGGCTCACAATGAAACTTACATTGCCACAATCGCGGGGTTTTTGCTTGAATTCGAAGTGAAATGGATTGATTATGAAAAAACATGGCTAAAATTATTTGTGTTTACCTTGTTCATAAGTGGATATGGTGTTTTTTGTCACTTTTGGCCTATAAGTGACTTAACTACAAGTAAAATTGGCATAAAGGGGTGGTTGTGTGTGTTGATCATCAATATGACATATGTTTTCCAATCCACACCATTTTGGCATGAATACAAACCAAAATGGAGTGACCATGCACAAATATGACCCAAATTATTTCCATTTACCTTATTCATAAATGATTATGGTGTTGTTGTGTCACTTTGTGCCTATAAAGGACCAAATCATAAGTAAAATTAACATAAAGGAGTGGTTGGGTGCGTATTAGTTTGTAAATTGTTATATGGAAAACTTAGAACTCCTAGAGTTTTATAAACTAAATTCAAGTACATAAATACCTTAAAATGATTATATATTTTCTCAAAATAGATATTAATTTAAAATGTTATGCCCTAGAATCCTTATGTTCAATATTAAAATCTTGAAAATAACTAAATACTGACCAGTTTGGATTTTGAAAAACTATATTACAAATCATAACTCATGGAACTATGAGACCATTTCTAAAAGATGGAGAGTGACCCCAAATTAATATATTCATCAAAATAAATATATAATATAAGTTGACATTTAAAGTGTTACATTTAATGGAATACAAATGTAACAATGCACATATCAACAAATATAGCAATGTAAATGTCAACTTATACATAACATTTATTTTAGTAAGTAAACCTGCTTACATTTTTTTATTCAAATTATTTGATTTATAACTATTAAACATTACATACTACTAGTAACACATTTGTGTTATAGATCAAACACATTATAACACATGGGATTTTTACTTCTATAAATTAGAACACATATATAGGATCAAAAATGGATTAGATTATTGAGCCTAAGGAATAAACCTACACACATAGATAAATATGTGTTTTTTTTATTGAAAAACAACAATATCAAATGTCCACCATGATAAACACCATGAATCTCACTGAGACATTTCCTAAAACTAATATTATGACATCAAACACTCTCACTAATTTAAGGGTTCCATCTATATTGATTTATAAGTATGTATTTATATGCCACTATATGTTGCAACTATATATGTTTATATTTGTTGATGTATTTTTATTATTATTTTGGCTAAAAATATATATGGTTGAAAACTAGGCCTAATTATATAAACTTTAAAAAAATGGTTTTTTTGAGGTAGTTAGGGTGGGCAAGGTGTGAACATTGAAATATCTATTTTTTAAATCATTTTTAGGGTTTATTGCCTTATAAAATGAATAATAAAATGAATTTTATTTAAATAATTACAAAATATATAGGTCATAAACTATATGATATTATGTAACATTCTACCAAGGGTTTCAAAAATACTAAAGGATAATTACAAATTGAGTTGGTGCATGGCCAACTTATAATATATTTTTATAAAAAAAATAGGATTTCCTCTTTAAATATAAAAAGTTTGACATGCTTATACTTGACCATTTTAAAAATTAAAGAGTAGTTTAGAGATTAGACTTAAAATAATCATCTTTAACTTTTGAGTGTATCCTTCTCAAATAATCTATAGAAGTTGAGGTTTGTTGGCTCTTAGGAAAAAATATCCACTTAAGACCACAATTTGGCCTACCAATTAGATGCACTTATCTTTCACTTGATTAAACATGCTAGTTTGATCAAATTAGGTGCATCATGCATGGCATGATGATTCTTAGTTCAATTCAGAGACTTAGATACATATTATTACAACTCAATCTATAATTCATATAATTAAAGACCATATTTTAGGGAATGTTTGTTGTACATTATTTATGTATGCTCACTTATACATCAATTGATCAGATACATTATATACATCAGACACCATGTTCTAGGTTACATACCAGATTCATGCCTTACTCCATCTATAATGGATGGCATTCACTAGTGGCCAAGAGCCACCTAATATTCCTAAGTGGTCATAAAGCCAACATACATAATTTTAATTACAATTACACATCTTCATTTACATAGCATAATTTTAGTTTCATATGTATATACTACACGTGGATAGGCAATGATGGAGGCATAGTCTTATTGATTTATTGAGCCACTTATATAATAGGGTTGGATACAACATCAATCAAATCTAAGCTATTCATAGGTCCTGATCCACCAAGCATGGGTTGGCAATGATGGAGTCAAAACTAGATTAAGTTCTTGAGCCACCCATGCATGGGGATTGATCAAACCATCATCTCAATCTATGTTATTCATCGATTTATCATTATCTACATGCACATGTATAGGTTATCACCAATTTTTTGTATTGGTTAGTGTACCTAGTGAGGTGTGTTTATTCCTTTCCTCTCTCTTATCTATTTAATCAATTTTGTCTTTTGATTTAGATATATTTTTAGTAAGGATTTATCTATGCATGTTTCATTTTTAGGACATGAAATGGAACATGATTCACATAATTAGATCCATATTAAAAGGATTCACCTCTTAGGTAAGTATAGGTATGATTATATTTCTTTTATCCTAGTCATTTATATTTGCTACATTTCTAGAATAAAGGGGGGATGTAATCACCTAAAAATGACATTGGAGTGCCAAGCTTGTTACTTGAGACCATAAATCCCTATCTTATCCCTTGACCTATCTTAAGGCCTATTTAGAAACTTATCTATCCTCTATTGGATCCACACACAACCTTAAACATCCTTAAAGTAGTCCCAAACGCTCACTCTTACATCTTAACCCCTAGTGCCTCAAGTTTTGCCACTTGGACACTAGCACCATAATAGCGATAATAGTGCCTCATGTTGTTAGTGTTACAAGTTTTGTGCTATTGTTTTTTTCATTTCTTTTAATACCAATGAATATATTTTCAAATGACTAACCCCTAGGGTCAGTCTAGACCTATTTTAAGACTTGCATAATCACTATAACAATATATATTCATGAACTTTAGCCCTCTAACAACTAGATGTAAATCAAATGAAAATTACATAAAAAAACTTAGAATAAATTGTGCATAAGTAAGGTTATTAAATACCTATTCTTCCCTAGTTTTACATACACCCATATACAACATTTATAAGCTTAGATTACTCAAGTTTGTAGTCTCAAGAACATTCAAAGCTTGAAGACAATATTCACACTAGCTTCACTTGCAATTTCACTATCACTTAGGCGGGGAGAACTACATCGGGCTTGATCCCTCTTTGAAGTATTGGTATTAGGAAAGTATCATCACAAAGGGGTGTTGAGAATGTACAACCTACCCCACTAACAAACACACTTTACTACTTGTGCCAACTAGATAACATAACAAAATGGAGGTTAGGGTTTACATATAGAGTCAATCATAATAAGTCATTTATAGATATTTAGAGATTGTGTGCATAGGAATAGGCTTACTAGGACCAAACATTGGTGCACCTAAAAGCTTAGAGTATTTCTACATAGAAGATACAAGCACCAAAAAGAGACACTAGTACCACATGACACTACTATCCAATTAGAATGCTCCTATCTAAGAAGTGTTTTGACACTTGTATCCTATCTATGACACTCATATTAACCACTATCTCATTTTTAGCCTCCATATCTCTTATTTCAATCATTTTCCTACTAAGTAATTATTTACATTAGTTCTTTCTATTTTTAGAAAGATCAAACCATGTTAATTCTATTATAAATTAGTGGATATATTTATTTCATATTTCTAACTTGATTTAATATACTCAAAAATTAAAAAACCTAGGTTTTAGTTTCACTAAGTCCTAAATAGTTAAAATAATTTAGAGATCCACTCTCTAATATAACATGTCCTATATTGATATTACAAGGCATTAATAATGTTCCAAAAAGAACATAAAAAAAAATCTTATACTCCACAATGGGTTTGAATATTCATAAAGCTCACCATGATAATTAAGACACACAACATACTAGAACTTATAATCATGATAGTGGAATTTCTGTTAAAGAGATAAATCAATTTTTAGAATATGAGTTGAGACCAATTAATTCATATTGGCATGACACTTTGCATTTTTTAGAGATCATCCTTCTTTTTTTAGATACAAGACCTATTAATTGTGAGTTTGTTTTAGGAGTTGTTGGTTAGTATATTCCTTTACCAATTACATATATTTAAAAATATGAAAATATAATAGTTAAAAATTTCTAAAAATCATGAACTATGCATGATATGTGAAGCTAATTTACATTTTTTACTTTTTGATTCATTATATTTAGTACTTATCATTATTCAAGTTTATATAAAATTTGATTGTCACTTTTAGATGTATTTTTAGGTGGTGATATTGTCTCAAACCTAGACAATTTTATATACACAAAATTAATATTTTTTAGACAATAACACACTACACTCTTGTTTAAATCTATCAAACTTGTCCTAGTGAGCACAAGATCTAATTTATTAGATCTAAAATAATCATATACATTCTAAAGCTTATTTTCATCATAACAAGTTCCCTATGGACATATTTTACTCATGTTTTTCCTACATTAGTACACTACATTTTATGCATCCTTCCATGCTTGGTCATCTACTTTCAGCATTATATCTTACTAGATGCCTAAGTTTATGAATAAAATAATGTACCAAATTAAACATGTAGATTAATTTCTCTTATTCATGATGTTTATCCTAATTTCTTCTTTGATTCATGCTTTATGTTATTCATTACACTAGATTGTTTACATTTTAACATGTCCTTGTTTTAAACATTATGCCTTATTATGTTTTTTATGTGTGTGAGTGATAATTTAGCCTATCCATTTTATGTGTCTCCTTGTCCTTATTGCATTTTTTTTTTTCATTTTCTATGTTCTCTTTTTGTATGTGTCATGGCCATGACTCTTTTTTGTGATTATTTGCTCAATTGGTGATGCCATGAAAAATATCATGCATCTCCCCAATATTATGATACCATGATAAATATCATGCATATTCCCTTAGTATATATATCTTAATTTAAAGTACTGAGTAAATGCAGATTTATTTAATGTATGTCAAATTTATAACACCTATTTAGACATGAAATTATGCATTCTTATTTATACGTGTATAATACATTATTATTTTTCTCAAATTATCAATATGATGTCATGATTTCTAATTTTATCATTATTACTCTATATTTCAATGTTTTATATAACATTATTTTCAAAGAATTTTATTTTGAGATATGTTTTTTTCTAGGCCTCACAATTCACCTTAAAATAGGGGGATACATGATGGCTTGTATTAGAGATTAAGCTACAAAAAATAAACTATATAGATAAAAAATATAGTACTTGCTTAGTTAATCATAGTGTAAACACATTTTTTCCCCATTAAGAATATGTATATATAACAACATAATTTATACAATAGTATAGGATATTATTCTCCAAAATAGTACGTTTTTATCCCAGGAATCATACAAATTATTTTTCAAAATTATTTGGATTATACTAAGCCTGCAAAACATTTTCCATTGGCTATTTAGAAATAGTTTTCACATTTATATAAAGGATTATCATAGTATTTTTATTGATTATGGGCATCATGTGAGACACGCGCTCCATAAATTTACATAGATTTATTCAAAAATTTCATTGGTATTACATATGTTATCAAATCAATATACTTAAATATAAGATTCATGGCATATACATGACAAATTATTTCTTTCTTGCTATTTTTTTTCACCATTTTTCACATAAGGATTGGGAATTCATGTTACATAGACTAGACTAAGATAATACTATTTTCCATTAGTTTTGCACCAGTTTTATACCAAAATGAATATTTTTTCTTCTATAACAATTAATTTATATTTTTACACAAAATTTGTATCCATTTTACATTTAAATGATCTGTAATAATTCATATAGGTATTCCAAGTTACTATGTTACCTTGAGTTGTGAAATGATGGAGTCAAGTGCATCTTTAGTTCTTTAACATGTTCTCCTACCAATGAGGATTTGGGATTACATAATCCAATTCAAGTGTATTAATGTAAATAAATATCCAAGGTTTTCACCCTTTCTAGTCCCTAGTTTTTCACTAGAAAAAAAAAATTAACATACATTAAAAGGTTTGAATAAAGAAATATTCAACATATGATCTACATCCAAGCCTACTAAACACAAGTAACCTTAGGTATAGCTCTCTTTATTTCAATCTAATAAATTTTAGTTTTTTTAAAGTCTATAATAGCGGGAAGGGGGTGTACTCACCAAAATTAATATTTAACTCTAAAACAATGAATTTATGACCATCTTCTATAAACAATTAGCCTATACTCAATTCCATAATTTTAAATTGATTTTATTCTACTTCTACATATAATACCCTATACCTTAAATAAATTGTGATTATTTATCTTCCTATTCCTCATTCCAAATAGCCTAAGCTCATATATTGGATAATTCATATTGCCATTTTGGTTTTCTTTGCTCCTTAGATGAAACTGTGGTTTCAAGATAATCCCATTATCTGGTGGTTTCAAAATTTATTAGTTTAGTCCTCTTGTCAAGTAATGACTAGTTTTTAAAATTTGAAAGTATGCTAATGGGTAATCCCACATGATTTTGCTCCCTAATTTGTATAACTACCAAAAGGATGACTATATAAACATATTTTATATTCATTTTTAAATAAATTCCACTACTATTAAAAACTCTATAAATATTTTAAATGTGTATGGAGAGGAAAACAAATATTATTACCAATTTTGAGTACATATAATTGAATTATCCTAGATCTAGATTTGATTACACAAACAAGGTCACAAGTCATTGTTAAAAAACTTAATCATATCAGGATTGCACTATAACATAAAATTTCACCATCTTTTCACACACACCACTAAAGCATGAAAGAACTACATGAATTTTGTTCCCTCTTTTAAGTATTGGTATGTAGGCAAGGCTTATCACATGGTGTGTTGACATAAAGCACAACTTCAACCCCAAATACCTTTCTCCCATTTTATTACATTTATTCCACTTTGTCATTGACCTAGGGTTATAATTCAATAATAAATCACACATTAGATCATGTTGTGAATAAAATGAATATGATCGTACACATAAGACCTATAAGTTAATTCTCACCCATCATAAGTCATTGAGATGTCAAAATCCCTAATAAATGTCAAATCACTATATAGACATCAATGCAATATGACCTTGTTTAAATAACACGAATTTATACTATAATCAAATTAATCTATGTTCCTAATTAATAGTGACCTCACATAATATGATAGTTTATTATAGTATATTTTTCAATCGCTCAAGTCTAAGTGCCAAGTAAGTTATTTATTTTTAGTAATTTCCCCTTTTAGCACATTTATATAAATAGTGAGTTGAAAATTAGCTACATTTGATAATTTAATAATTTACACTTTATAATTTACTTATAATTTTTTCATATTATATTAACACATTGTTTATCTCCAATTTTGATAAAACTATTTTCACACAAGACTCATAATATTTAAGATTGAAAAACTTGAATTTAACTTTACATTCATAAAGCTATAACTTAGAAACTTAGAAGTAAAATTATAAATATAAAAAATAAATTCTAATGTTAATTTAGAATTGTATAATTATATTTTAAACCACATATTGGCCTCTCATTTCATTCATATCAAAGGATATTAAACATAGACAAATTTATGTATGGTTTAAAACATAAAATGAATAAAAGTCAATAATTACATTATTTAGTTTAAATTCGATTTTGATTAGTGTTATGTGCATAAACATTCAATAAAATAAATAAAAAAGATTTCATTAATTTAATTTCTATCAGCATCATAGTTTCATTTTTATTTTAAAAGTGTTTGGTTCAAACCCAAACAATCCCAACAAGAAATTTCATTGCAATGATTAAACACCTAAAAATATATTTAGGGGGGAGTGTAATGGGATGAGCTAATTCAAATCACCCCTATGATACCTAAACACTCCCTATGTATTTAATTATCCAAAGAAGGAGTTTAAGGCACATATTTCTCCCACATAGAGTAATTTCTATAATTGTTGATGAGGTTTATCAGAGTTTGTGCAAGATTAAGCAAATGACATTCATGAATAATGGAACCAAACACAGGTAAATGGAGAATTATTTCAAACACCATATACTATGTTATTTCATGATCTATGAATAATAAATAATATGAGAAATATAGATTTATAAGAACATTATTATTATATTCTATCCATCTATTTATGTCCCTAAAATCTCTTTGATTATATAAATCCTATATAAAATATATTTTTATAACTCTTTAACAATATATCTAAATAATATATATTCTAACCTATATCATAATATTGTTTATATAAAAATATTTTGATTAACAAACTAACTAATTATATTTACATATCGGTAAATATCAACCTATAAATACTCAAACTTACTATTTACCTCTTCGTAAATACCCAAATTCACATAATGTGAAAACTAATCCTAACATCCCCCCCATAGTTTTTACATGGTACAATATATATCTTTTTTTTTGGAGTGTGCCACCTCCATGTGCTCATGATCTTCTCTACATACATGTGCCATCCCACATCTCTTCCTTCACACTCATCTACAATTAGTTTTCTAGGTTCACCAATAACCTTCCAAAATAGTTTTCATAGGTTCACCAATAGCCTTATAAAATGGTTTTCTCAAGTTTTCCACTAACCTTACAACATGGTTTTCTTAGGTTCACCACTAACCTTACAAAATTATTTTCTTAGGTTCACCACTAACCTTACAAAATGGTTTTCACAGGTTTACCACTAAATTTTCATCATGATTGATATAATTCTTTTTAGATCAACATTATCCAATGTAAATATATAAAAAGGTTACATGGGAATATTATTTATAAGTGAACATGTACAACTATTCTTATTTTTCACACATGCTAAAAAATATATGTAACTACCACACCACACTAAAAAACTAAAATCAACACAATTAAGAATAACACACCACACAAAATGTCACCACATCATTGATGCATCCCCTTCATTGGTAACTAATGAGAGGTTGATGAAATACCTCCATCCTCCATGTATCCTCTAGCCTCCAGTCGATGAAGCTACTTACTCAATCAAGGATTCCATGAAGCTGAAATACATATTATTTTTAAGGGAATAGATTCCCATCGATAATTATGACATATGACTCAAGACATCTCATACAAGTGATAATGCATTTGTAAGGATTTTTTTTTTTTTTTTTTTTTTTTTTTTACAATTTTGACTTTTGATGGAAGATGACATAAAATATTTTTACAAAGGACTATACTTTTGTTGATAGACAAATTGATAAATGTTTTATAATGAACCCAATAAAAAAATTAGATGCTTTTGAATTTTACAAATTGACTCTTTTTAACAGTAATGACTTTTATGAACATTTTAAACTTTATGACTTGAGTCTTAAAATCTGCTATAAACTATTTTATTTATTGACTTTGACTTTGATTAAAAAATGAAATAAAGGACATAGATAATAACCTATTTAATAGGACCTCTAATTAATATTATGAACTTATTTAACAAATACCATGAATTTTAATTGACTTGATTAAAATAATTAAAAATATTATAGACTAACCAAATTGTGATGGTGACAAAAATTGCAGATTACATATGAAAAATTTATATTGACATTTTGATAGCAAGTTAATATTGACATAAACAACTACAACAAAATACTAAACAAACTAAAATATTTGAAAAAAAGAATCACTTAATTATGATCATGTGCATGGGAAGATATGTAGTAGTTCAAATGATGCAGATCATCCCTTGGATGTCACCTAGTTTATAGAGATTGCTTTGAACAAATTCATGCTGAGACTAACATTAAAGTCACCTTTTTGAGTGCATGTAGGATCAAACATAAAGAAATAACATGAGGCACAAGTGGACACTAATTGTCTAAGTTTGATGATGAGTCAAAAACCTAGATGTAAGGATAAAACATGGAAAAACATTGATGTCGAGGTAAGACAAGATTTAAACATGAATCTTTGAGTAATCATGTTTGTATAATAGATCATCTAATACTTTTACTAATAGACATAATTCTAACTTTATTTTCTCCTTTTCAAGATTTCCAACATCATTTTTCTTAGTCTTATAAATTTATAGTGGTAAAATTTGATCATGCTTTTATAGATGCTAGTCACTCCACTCATTTGGTTAAACTTTGAATACCAAAATGAAATTATTTTCACCAATTATCTCTAACATCTTATTTTTCAAAGATGATTCTTAGACCTCTCTTACTTCCTTCACTATTTTAAACTTGATGCAATCAAAAAATATGCCAAAGAACAACTACATGACTCCTAATACAGTGCACAAACTATCAAATTTATGCCAAATATCATAACTGATACAAAATGAATAGTTCTCATTCATATGGGCAAAGCAACAATAAACCTAGCCCTTAGAGAGTCATTATGTTTCCATAACACATAGGCTTATAAACTTCTCTAATACCAAATGATGAGGTTTATCAAAGTTTGTACAAGATTAAGCAAATTACATTCATGACTAATGGAGTTGAACATAGATAAAATGAGAATTATTTCAAATGCCCTATAATATATTATTTCATGTTCTTTGCATAAAAAATAATATGGGAGTTACATATTTATAGGAACATTATTCCTATATTCTCTCCATCTATTTCTCTCACTAAAATATCTCTAATTATTTAAATTTTACGTATGATATACTGTTATAACTCTAACAATATATCTCAATAATATATATTCTAACCTATATCATAATATTATTTATATAGCAATATTATGATTACCAAACATAATAATTATATTTACCTCTTGATAAATATCAACCTTTAAGCACTCAAACTTACTTGTTACCTCTCTGTAAATACCTAAATTCACACAATGTGAAAATTAATCCCAATAATTATGCCCATTTGACTATATGAATACATCTACAAATTATTTGTATATTTGATCATCATTTACTTTAGCTTGGATAAAATATAATATTTACATGTATGAGTACTACTTCAAGTGATTAGAATCATATTTTATAATAATAGGTAATATTTTATCAAAGTGAAATTGTATAAGTATGCCTTTGTGTTGAAATTGACAAGTGGTAGAGAGTTAAGTGTACCTTTATAGAAATCAAAAAGGGAAAACCTTGCATTAAAAATCCTTAAAACATGGATTAATATATAAGGTAGGGTTCAAATTTGAAAAATTACCATTGAAATACAATGATAGAAAAATCTCATAGCATAAAACTACATTTGCCACTAGTGTCCTATATTGGATTTTTTTGTCCTTTATGGAAACATGTGACTTTGGGTTTAGATCTATCAGTACAAATGTTTACATAGGGTTTTATTTATTATAAAATTTATTTAGGTGGTTGACATCAATTTAAAAATAAATATGTTTGCATAAGTTCTTAGGATAAACTGAGTTGGAAAAATAGATCACTATTAAGTGATAAAGTCAATTTAAATAGGGCCAAAACTAAAATTGTCAATAATTCATGACTAGATTTGTGTAACTACACACTTTCACCCTTATTATATATATTAAATCAGTAGAGTAAATAATAAATAGTAACTAAATTTTTACAACACACATTACCTTTGAGAGAAGCCCCAAGTCATGCAAGGTGTTCCAATGTGAAAACCTACAATGATGTAAAAGTAGTTAATGCTCATATATCAAACTAAAATTTTAAATATAACTTTAATTTGAAAATAGTCACCTTATCTCACATAAAGATGGTTGAGTCCTAAGTATATGTCATATTGCCTATGGACAAACCACTTATTCACGTGATCAAAATCAAAACCAAATATAAGAAAGGTTTATTCTTTGGTTTCAACATATATGAAAATAAAGCTATTATTTATCCTTGTTGAAATATTCTAAGTCATATGTAGAAGAACTACCCTATGAAGAATCATGTTCCTATTTCTCCCAAACAATTTTAGGCCTAGAAATATGTCTCACTTTTAGAATGAAAGGTTAAATCATATTTGAATATTAAAACACCCAAGACTACTCCTAGTGCAACAAACTCAAGAGCCCCAAAAGGTAATTTGTTTTTTAAAATCTCTTTCTCTTTGATTACCACTTCCTTTTGTTCTAATTCTAGGCTGACCCCAGTCTCCCACTAAAAGACCCATCCAACTATCCTCAACTTGAAACCCCCCCTCAGGCCCTCAACATTAGTTTAGATGGTGGTGGTCACTCCCTACAAGAGTCCCACATAACTTATGAATCCTATTATTGGGATGGATGACACCTTATTGGGACTTATCAATACCTTAATGAAGTTCCTCCTTTCCTCTTCTAGGTTGGGCCCCAAGTTGAACCCTCCTCTTTTGGCTAAGATTCAAAAATCATCTTATGTGACTCCTTATCCCCTTAACCTTGTGCATTCCCTTAATCATTACCTTGTTCAACCACATCCCCTATCACCCCTAGTGGACACTTTATTGATTTCTAACAAGCCTCTAAAACGTGGATCCTTCTTAGAGGTGGCCCAAGATTTGGCTTGTAGGATCCCTTTTTTTACTCACCAACTTATTTTGAAGATAGGCCTCCCATAGAGGAAGTCTTGAAAAAATATCTTAATAATCACATGGGGATTACCAAAGGCAAGGGATAATGTTCATCGAGTAAATCACCAATCCCAAAAGTTACTCAATATGATGGGTTCATAACACAATCCAAGAATAGGAAATGGAGAAAGAAATATGATGTTGGCATTATTCCAAAATTAGCTAGAAAATCTCCCTAAATAGTAACATGGAATATTGAAACAACAAAATAAATTGCAAAGGGTTATCAACAAATATTTAAAATCAAAAGAGATAAGAAATGAAGATTATTGTATGGAATGTTGGAGGGTTAAATAACCCCATAAAGTAGAAGACCCTCTATAATCTTAGAAAAAAAATGATCCTACTATTTTTCTCATCCAAGAAACAAAAATGTCTGAAAATGCTCTAAGTTTATGCACTATTAAATTTTGGAGAAAGCCTAATTTTATAGCCTCTAGATCTAGGGGAACATTAGGGGGCCTTGTAGTGTTTTAGAATCTAGAAATTCTATAAGGTGTTTTACTTTTGAAATGAATGACTAAGTCTCTATCTTTTTTAGAGACATAAATAGCAAAGATGAATGGATTTTATCCAACATATATGCACCAAACTCCAAAAATGCAAGAATGAAGTTATAGAAGGACCTCCTTTCATTCCAAAAAAAATTGTAAAAGATAGAATTGGATCATTGTTGGTGACTTTAATACCCCACTTACCTCAGGGGAAAGGGGGGGGACTAATTGATATCACTAAAAACATGTTAGATTTTAATTAATTCCTTGCAAGAGTGGGTCTAATGGATGTGGGTCTTAAAGGTAGCCCATACACCTAGTCTAATAGGAGGATGGAAGATAACCTAATTCAGGTTTGCCTTGATGAAGTCCTAATTTCTCTTAACTAGGTCATCTAGTTTACTAATAATCTCTCTTCATTACCTAGAATTGGCTCTAATCACAACCCCCTTATTTTTGAAGGTGAAAGAATTTGAAAACCAAAGAATATTTCTTTTATATTTGAAACCATGTGGATAAACCACCCAAACTTCATTGAATCTTTAAAGGAGTAGTGGAAAGAACTTTTCTCAGGTTTAGATATGTACATCTTTGTCAAAAAAATTAAACTTTATAAAAATAAATCTAAAAACATGGAACAAGGAAGTCTTTAATAACTTTTTAAAAAAAAAAGGCTATGGAGGAGAAATTAATATTTATTGAAGAAATAAAAACTTTGAAAGGAAACATTGAGAAGATACACCATAAATAAAAATAAATAATGTGTTAGTTCCATAATCTAGAGGTGAAGGAAGAGGCATATTGGTGCCAAAAATCTAGGCGCACTTGGCTAAAGGAAGGAGACAGAAACAACAAATTCTTCCATCACTTGAAATCTAGACATAAGAATGTGAACATATTAATGTAACCAAAAATGGAAAATGGCAACCTTAGCAAATAACAAGAGGAAATTATTTTCCATGCCATATAATTCTTCAAAACACTACTCACAAAATTTGGCTTCTTGGATGAATACCTAAAAGATAGACATTCAAAATTTTTAATGAGGTCATTACAACCTTTGATAATTCTACTTTAACCAAAATACAAATGATGGATGAGGTGAAAAATTAACTTTGTACTATGGAGGGGTTTAAGGCCCTAGTTCCTGATGGTTTCCCCCCTTCTTTTTCTAATTTTTTTGGGATATTATCCATACCTAAGTTGAAATAGCTACAGAAGTGTAATTCCAATCTAGAACTATATTAATATAAAAATACATTTTTGGTCTTTATTCTAGAAAAACAATGGGAAAATAATATTCAAGATTTTCACCCCATCAGCCTATGTAACACTATTTATAAGATTTGTTTGATCATTTTGGTTAAATAATGCAAACTCTATTAGATAAGGTGATGTGGGAATAATAGGGAAAATTTGTTGCTGGGAGACAAATAATTGATGTCATTATCATATTATATGAAGCCATTCACTCCATATTTAAGTCCTTAGGAAAATATATGTTCATTAAAATTGACATGATTAAATCCTATGATTAAGTTTCCTAGAGATTTGTAATGAAATTTCTCAATAAATTGGGATTCAATTAGGATTTTGGGAAAATTATTTGGAACTACATTTATACACCTAAAATTTCCATCATAATTAATGGATTTCCTAAAGGCTACTTCTTGGATTCTATAGGTTTAATATAGGGGGACCCCCTTTCCCCTTATCTACTCATCATAGTAGTAGAAATGCTAGGGAAAGTCTTGATGAAGGCATGGGTACAAGGCTTTATCAAAGGCATGTTAGAGGCTTTTAACATCAACCCAGTCACCCAAAAATAATTTGTTGATGATATGATTATTTTAGGGGAAGCCTTGGTGGAGGAAGATAGACATCTCGAGATCATCCTTAGGAACTATATGCACCTAAATCTACTTGCCCTAATAATCACAATAATTTTGTTGATTTAACCCATAATCACATTTCCTAATCAATTAATTAATATCCCACTTTCTATATGAAAACCCCCACATCCCATAAACCTTACCCCATCCTCGTTATCAATTAATCTCCTTCATTAGCCAACTAATCAAACCTACTTACCTACCAATCCACCTATTAATCCTACTTGCCAATTTAAAAATATATTTTATTCACCTACCCATCTACCAACCTACTAACCTATCCCTTCCTACACCCCTACTCCCTAAGGGATATTTTTGTAATTAGAGGATTCTATAAATATCATCCAATTTGACCCTTCTCCATATATAATCCTCTATTCTAGAAGTTTCCAAGGAATTAGAAATTAATTTAAAAATACCTAATCATTGATCTCAATGAGCTCAAGATTAAATTTGAGCCATTGATTTTCCCTCTCATGGCTTATATAAATAAGACACTACCTCCGTATCCAACTTAAATTTAAAGAAATAGAAGCTTATAGTCATAAGCATCCATATTTTAAGCCATAATCCTATCATCCATAAACCTTTTACAATCTATCAACAAGATATTGAATCCATTATCAAGCACAATCAAATAATTTAACAATCCACTTATCTTGCACTCAAATTGGTTTGGCAATCTTGGAGGGGATTTATAAGAGATAAAATGATGGTAAGTGATTCCATTTTAAGTATATAATTATCTCTTTATCCTTTATGTTTGATGTTGTTTTAATTTGGGGTTTTATTTCTAAAATTAGTAATATAAGAAGGAATCCAAAATACACTAAATTAGGAACTATGAAATAGTTTCTAACCAATGCACAAACCATTGAGGTATGTTTCTATTGGTATGTTTGTGGAATTAAGGTTATCATTTAATGTAAAAGGTATCTAAAGTTCATTTATGTCCTAGATGTGATCATGTGAGGTTTCATGGTAAGTATTCATGATAGCTCAAGCATGTTCTAGTAGATTCTTGAGTTCTGTATGAGGTATTGGCTCTATGTTGTGGTGTGAAAAACTTGTAAAAAGATATGAAGTAGTATTTGAGCATATTAAAAAGGTGGTTTGGAAGGATAATAAGTTTAAAATTTCATATACAATAGTAATAACATCTCAATAAGGTATGGTACCTAGTAGTTTTGGTTGATGACCTAGTTCCTTGAGCATAGACATGGCATGTAAAGGCATGATGATGATGGTACATATGTGTTTGAGCTTAAAGGTGAAAAATTAGTTGTGATAATATGAGAGTATTTTTTAAAAACTTTAAACATTTGTATAATTCAAATAATATTTCAAGGTTAGATATTAAGGTTTAACTCTTGCATAAGAAACCTAGAATTAAGGCACAAGCTTGGTAGCTTGTTGCAAAGAGAAGTATGAGACTTGTGTGAACAAAGTTGGTAGTTAATAAGATTGGTATTTTTAAATTTTAAATTTTTATTAATTTTTGAAATTATTAAAATATGTCCCCAAGTGTGTTCAAGGACAAAGCATAACTAGTAGTTCAAAGGCCTAATGTGCATAGAGATCTAGTGTGGCAAAATGAAGGGTCAAATTGAGTTTTCAATGTGATAGAGCACATGTGATAATTGATTAAGGTTTTAAATTTTATTTCAAAAAATTTTAACAATTATGAGGTCATGTATTGAATAATAAATCAAGAAAACACATTTTGATGTCTCATATGTTTGTAAAATAAAGAGATGAGAGTTCAAAAACGAAGTTTAGATGATCATTGGCAAGTGTAAACTTTGCATGGTGTCCTAATAATTTTGGGATAGTTTGAAAAGGTTAAAAATAGGATTTTCCAAGAATTATTTTGGCATTTAAGGGGCATAGCTATATAAACAAATGTTAAGAAGGTAAACTGGTCTAAAACCCTCTCAAAATGCTTGTAATAATCTGATTGGAAAGAACTTGTTGAAAATTTCTAATAATGGTTTTTTTGATCAATTTTTATGATTGGATATGATATATTAATCCTCCAATAATATCTAGGTGTTAGTGATATGTCAGGATAATGAGTAAAAATTAAAGGAAAATGCTTATTTTTAAAGAATTTGATGCTAAAAAAGGGTTATCTAAGTCAATGCATGAAATTGGATGGATTTTTAAGGTCAATACTTGTTATTTATGTCCATTTTATTATTTTAAATATTTATATCCTCTATTTAAACTATTTTGGTCATGTCAGATGACCTTTTGTTAAACTAGGCTAATGGTTAAAGTAGAGAGAAAAACTAGTCAAAGTGAGAAACAAATTAGGGATTGGTTACAAAGTATTAGGGATGAATCCAAATGATTGAGGTATTTTTTCAAGACCTATACCTATTTTACATGTTTATTATACTTTTTTTAGTTCATTTAATAGGGTTCAAATGGTTTTCATAAGATGGCTTGTATTGAGAAGATATGATAGTGAAACATAGGATAGTGAGTTTGGTTTTTAAGAAAACTTTTACCCTTTGAGCCTATGATTTGTATAGTAGAGATATACATAATAATATCATAGGATTATTTTCATGAATTAAAATATATTTTTTTTACCTAAGGGTATTGAAAGTCATGTTCACCATGGGTATTTCTTAAGACAAAATGGTAGCTCTGTGTAAGTAAGTGAGATTGGTAAGTTGAAAGATCTATGTACTTAACTAATGAATATAATTATCATGGTGTTATGTTTTATAAGATAAATTATCTATAGAATATTTATTAAATGTTGTTATTCAATTTTAGGAATTGAAACATGAAATCTAAAATGGCTTATTTGTTTGTGTTAAGATGGGGTAAGAGAGAGCTAGCAAATTGGTTTTTAAGACCAATAAGTGTCACTATAGCTTGATATATCTCAATTTGGTAATTATATATAATAATAATATAAAATATTCTTGTGAATTATAATTATTTTAAGTTTCATTGCAAGTGATTAAGATAAACTTCTACATGACCATGTTTTTTGAGCAACAGACAGTTTTGAGTAGTCATCTAGAATATATGAGTTTGATGTGTTTTGGAAAATTTGAATAATAAAATTAATTTTAGGATGATTATAAGGCCTAAAATTTTAATTATAATGCATTTAGAGTTTTTTTTGTCATTGTTCAAGTATGAAATGTCAAAAGTTTTTTATTGTGTTTTGGTAGTTTCTTATTGAATAGAGTGAGCCTATTATAAAGGTTTTGTTTATGCTTGAACATTGAGTGAAGGTGTATAATGAATTTTATGGTTAAAATTATTTAATGGTGAATATTCTCATGTTGTTACTTATCAAATTTGATTGTATATTTTATTTTTATAAGATAGATTTTTAGGTAGTGAGAAGGTCTAAAATGATTAGCCTAATAACATGGTTCGAGGTGTGAAATGAGCCAATTGGTGTTAGGGAACCAAGGAGATATCAGGATGGGTATATTCAAGTGATGTGAAAAATTTAAAGTGTTTGTTGAGGATAAATGTGGTCCAAATGGTCAAAAGTGTAAAATGTGCTCAAGACAGACCTAATTGCATTTGGTCACCTTTAGGCCTAATGGGTTTTTTGGCCATTAAGGGGATTGACCAACCTATGGAGTGATAAGGTCAATGGACCTAATGAGCCTAAAATATGCATGTTGAGAGAGTAAGCCTAGAAGGTTGTTTGAGAGGGGTAGAAGACTAAGGAGAGATGAATGAGTTGATGGTTATTGAGAGAACATCAATAGATTTATGATAAGTGTGTTCTAGGTGCATGATAGTGAGTTTAATATAGATAGATAATAAGAGATCCCCATCAGTTAAGAGAGCAACAAGGTGTCGTGAGGTGATTAAGCTTGCCTTGTTTGGGTTGGTGCTTGGCCAAAAGGGAGTTGGATGTACCTTACATGTTAGAGCTTGTTTAAGTGTCTTTTAAGTGTATGGTTTACTTCTAAGTCACTTATGGGGTTGGATCCTCCTTACATATCAGATCTTTCTAAAGGACTAGTTGGGTTGGTACTCTTTGTGGGGTTGGTGCCTCACTAAATGTTATCTCATTGTTTATAGGATAAGTAGTGCAAGTGATGTGATAGTGGTTTTTATTACCCATGAGGGTTTCCCACATAGATCTAGTGTTCATATGTTGATATGTTACTTCATGCTTATGTGATTGTCTTTTTATGCATTGTTATATCTCTATGCTAGTTTGAATGGGTAAAGAATGATGAATGGAACTAAATGAAATGTTTGCACACTAATTCATCCACCCCCCATGGTGTTTGTGATTCTAAAAATTGGTATCACATCAGGTCCTTTGAATATTTCTTGATATCTAGAAGGTGATCTTAGCAGCAAAAAATGGCTAGGATTGAGAAGGTGAGTTGAAATATCAATATGTTGTTCAACTTGTGGAAGAAGAAATATTGGTGGATGCTTGTTGAATCTTGATAGATGTTTCATGAAAAGAACATGTTTTCATCATAGGAATTCCATGGAGTTATACTTGGTCATATATCATCATATAAGGAAGGTGCTTCATAGTTTAGGATTGCACCGAGACCTTGTCATAGACCTTGTCAAAATTGTTAAAGCATGATGATCAATATACAAGCACGTAAGCTAGTGTATTATTCTAGTGAGATTTGACAGGTTATCTTGTAGGTGTTCATTAAGTTTTACGTTAAAATAATCTTGTTTTATCCTCGAAATAAGATGCTATGAAGTGATTTTTATCATCACAAATAAGTCTTCTTGAGAAGGATGAGTTGATCATCAAGCTATGGGGCTGAGTTGAATCTATGAAGCTATCATAGATAAGCAAAGGTTTGTTAGAAGTAAGATCATGTTGATGAGACCTATGTAAGGTCTATTTGAGCCTTCATGAGACATAAAAGTATGAACATTTATCCTTGTTTATTCATGTTAAGTATATGTATTTTGAGATGACAAGATCTAACGGAGGAGCTCTGAGAAGGCACATGAGTTATAGATTGGTATACATGACCAATAAGGATATGAAGATATAATAAGATGACTACATCCTATGAATATGATCAATAATGTACATGGTATGTTTGGGTGTTATTACAGGTATTTGAATCTTATAACTTGACTTGCATGAATATGGTTTTCAAGACTTCATGGGATAATGAGATGATGAAAAAATAGTGAATTATATAAGGACCTTGATAGAGTCTAATGATGGTTTGATAGAGGTATGTCATAGAGATTGAGGTCTCATAAGACTTAACTGATAGTTTGGTAGGTGGAAGCTATTTCAAGATGGTTAGAACTATGATAGATTATAAAAAATAAATTATTGCATGAAGAATCTTTTTTATATGAAACATGGAAAATTACAATATCTATGTATAGACATCTCAGATTGTTATTTAAGAATAATGTTATTATTTATAGATAGTCCTAGTATATGTAGGTCTTTATAAGATAAAATTAAAGAAGGTTTCAAGAAGGTGATTTATCAAAAAAAAGATTCCCTTCTTCAAGTGTTATCAAATATCAAGCAAGAAGATTGATGTTCATATGTATATAGGACAATTATGGTTTAGTTAAACTTGAAAGGAGAGTATGACCATATGGGGAACTTTATAACTTTGTGATAAATAAGTTTTCTACTATATTAGATATAAGCCTCTAAGGTTAGATGAGTTTCTATTTGGATTGATAAAAAAGAGATAAACAACATGAACATAGTATGAGGACAAAGGAAGAGATCTTGACATTGTTTGGAAGAAGTCTGAGTAAAGTAACATCTAGTGTTGTCATATGTTCAAAGTCAGACATGTGAAAATGTTGAATATCTATGCATAATAAATCAAAGAGCTTTGAGATACATGTCTACCTATCAAAGATTAAGAGAATGATGATAAGAAGGGAGGTTGTTTGATGCCACGAGGATTATATGGAGTTGTTAGAAGACCCATTTGGTTGAGGTGACCTATTGAAGGTGCCATGAGTTGAGTGAAGCCCTAGTTACTTGAGAAGTATGCTTGAGACCTATGGAGTTTTTCTTAAAGTAAGTAAATGTGTTATGTGTTTATTATAAACTAGTTAATGTGTAGTTTTGAATGACATGATCTTGGTAGAGAATAGACAAAGGGGGATTTTGATTATTCATTAAAATGATTAGGTTCAAGGATCAATGGACTATGTGTATATGATGTTTGCAATTAATGTCAAAGGGAGAAAAAGAATTGATGGGGAAAACAACTTGAAGAGATGAGAATGGTTTGTTACGTTAGAGTGTTTGCCATCAATGACAAAGGGGGAGATTATTGAGGTATGTTTCTATTAGAGTGTTTTTTGCATTAAGGTTATCATTGATGTTAAATTAGTTTAAGGTCATTTATTTCCCAGATGTGATCATGTGAAGTTACATGTTAAGTAGTCATGATGGCTCAAGCATGGTCTAGTAGATTGTTGAGTTCTATATGAGGTATTAGCTATATGTTGTCGTGTGAAAAACTTGTAAGAAGATGTGAATCAATAGTTGATCATAGTAAAAAGGTGTTTTTACATTTTAATGAGTTTCAAATTTCATCTATAGTAGTAATAATATCACAAGAAGGTATGGTACATAGTACGTCTAGTTGATGACCTAGTTCTTTGAGCATGTACATGGCTTGTAAAGGCATGATGATGGAAATATAAATGTGTTTAATCTTGAAGGTGAATAATAAGTTCTATATAATATTATATGATGTTCCAAAATGTGTAAGCATGAGTATAAATTAAAAAAATCTTTCAAGGTCAGGTATTGAGGCTTAACTCTTGCATAAGAAACTTAAAATGAAGGCACAAGCTTGGTAGCTTGTTGAGAAGAGAAGTATGAGACTTGTGTGAATTTTTTTTTTAGTTCTTGATATTTTTATGATGTCATTTAACATGTGTATAACTTATTGAGATCATTATAAGAGGTCCCTAAGTGTGTTCAAAGACAAAGCATAACTGGTAGTTCAAATACCTAACGTGTAGAGAAACCTAGTGTGGCCAAATGAAGGGACAAGTTGTATTCCTAAGGTGATAGAAAATATATGATCATGGACTGAGGTTTTATAGGTTATTAAAATGATTTTTACCAAGTCTTAGGTCATGTATTGAATAAGAAAGCAAGAAAACATGTTTTGAGGTCTCTTATGCATGCAAAATGAAGAGATGAGAGATCAAGAAGGAGGTTTATATGCTCAATGGCATGTGTAAAATTTGAATGGTGTCCTAAACATTTTGGGATAGTTTAAAAAAGGTATAAATAATGTTTTAAAATATTTTTTTTGGAATTTTAGGGACAAATATTTATGAACAAACATAAAGAAGGTAAATTGGTCTAAAACCCTCTCAAAACCCTTGTAATGACCTAATTGGAGAGAAATTTTTGTAAAGTGATAAAAGTTGTTTAGTTGATCAATTTTTATAATATTATGTGGTATAGGACTCCTATAGGCATCTCTAGGTAGTAGTGGTGTGTCAGAACAGAGAGTAAAAGCTACATAAAAATGCTTATTTCTAAAATATTTGATGTTATAGGTAGGGTTGATTGAGTCAATGCATGCAAGTGGATGGAGTTTGAGGTCAATAATTTTTATTTATGTATATGGTGTTAATTGGACTATTTTCATCATATAATATGACTTATCACTAAACTGGGCTAATGGTGAAACTAGTGATAAAAACTAGTCAAAGTGAGAAAGAGATTAAGGATTGGTTGTAGAGGATTAGGGATGAATAAAAAATATTGAGGTATTTTTTCAAGACCTATAACTCATGTACATGTTGATTATATGTTTTATAATTCACTAAATAGGGTGTAAATGGTGTTCATAAGATGGATTGTATAAAAAAGATATTGCATTCAATTAAAAATGCATCATGTCTATAAATCAATCTTGGCTCAGAGAAGATAGAGCATACCTACACTTCTGATTGGGGATATACTTGTTAAGCAAGACCATGACCAATATGGGGATCTGTTAGACTTGATTATGTTATTAATTTTAATAAAATATCATGTTTTTAAGGGTTCCAAATTCTATAGTCTAACACAATCACACAATAACCGTAATGGAGTCCTAAGGTTTGAAACATTCACTTATTATAATATCAAGAAATTAAATCTAATCTAGTGCACACCATATATTTTAGCACAAATTTGGGGTTATAAAAAATAAAACAAATAAAATAAACATGTATTAGAATACATATAATCATGTCAATGTATACAAAATCCTAATACATGGGAGAAGAATAGAAATACATTATCTATCTACTCTTACAAAGGAGGAATAAAGTTAGGAATACTTACCTTTAAAGATGATTATATTGAGCCTCAATCTCTCCCTTGGCCAAGGTGCTTCACAATATTTTTTTTTGTTATGTAAGGATAACCAAGATAAATTAGCTCTAGGCTACACAACCTATCTAAGCATCCAAACTACTTCTCCATAAGACAATTTCTGTATCTCCAAAGAAAGTATGGAACCCTAATATTTTTTCCTCAAGTAGAATGGTCAATAATCATATGTTAACTTAAACTTATTTAATAATAATTATTCTCTTATGGGAAATGAACTTGTATACATAGGTGGATCTTTCCCTAAATCCTCCCAGAAATGTCAGCTATACAGGGTCAACCTAGACGATCTAGTGTGTTTTTAGGAACTATTCACCAAGTCTAAGTTAGGTCAATTGAAAGGATAAAAATATAATAAAAGTGAAAAATACACCTAAACTATACTGGGTTGACGTAGTATATCTGACTAACCAAAAGGGAGTTAAGGCAAGAAAAGGAGGGTGAAAAGAGGGAAAGACTAGAATAGGTAGGACTGAGAAAAATAAGCTTATGGTTAACGATTTTAGGATATGAGTGTGTAGATGGAAAGTGGTTAAAGGAAAAATAATCTTATGAATAAATGATGGTCTTTCCACCCCTTTCTTAGTGCATCCCTTAAGGCATTCACTAAGAAAGATTGAGACTCGACAAGTTCCTATAAGATATAAAGTGTCAGTAATTAATAAAAGTTTAAAAATATTATGTGTATACATATTCCCCTCTCAAATCTCATCACATCTCACATAAGTGAAACATAGGATGGTGATTTAAGATATAACATGATAACATACAATGTTGATGCTAAGTAAAGTGTAGTAAGTAGCAAATAAGATAAATGAAAGGACTGAATTGAAAAACACATACCTTTAACTTACCTTAGTTCCATAGATAAATAATTAGACTGTAAGAAATGTGAAGGCATCTAATGTGAATAAAATTAGTCTAACTTGTATAAGTTAGTTTAAAAAATAGCCAAAAATCAAAATTTTGGGAATATAAACATTTGATAGTTAGGAATGACAAAGAAGATAATTAGCAATTTAGGATTGGTAAAGCAAGGTTTTTAGAATATTGAAGGAAAATAAATGACAAAAGAATGGTAAATGAATGAAAAATGATTGGAAAATGAATGAAAAATGATAATAAATAAACAAAAAATGATATTGGAAAGCATGTAAAGCATAAATGGCAAAAAGGAATGTCAATGCAAGAAAACTCTAACAAAGATATGTAAAAAACTAAAAATTAAGCTCATGTAAGATAGGCAAAAAGGAAAACATGAAAGAAAGAAATGAAATTTAATTGAAGATGAAATACAAAAATTAAGAAGGCATATATGTAATAATGGAAAAAGGGTGTTGACTTAGCTGTCCACAATAGAAGGTCAGCACAATAATGACAAATGAAAGAAAAGAGCGATCCATAATTTCTAAAACATGTTGTTTTGCTCTAAGGATAGATAAAATTGAAACAAAGTAATGATACCATGTTTTAAAAATATGAAGAAAAAGGAATAATAGATGAAGGGAAAATAGAATTAGAATCATAATTTATCTGTCGAGGGGGAAAATTAAATGGGAAGAGGGGAGAATGAAGGAAAAATCAAGGTAGAAGAACTCTTTATCAAAGTCAAGACACTCAAATTAGGTTTGTCAAAATAAGAGGACTTTAAACCTTAAGGACTATGAATAACTTCTCTTAGCCACACAAGCCTTAGGTCAACAAATGAAGTAAATAGATCATCTCATGAAGGCTATATGCATGAAAAGTAAAATGGACCTACATTCTCAAAATGTGTTCCCCATTTTTTAGGACCCCTTATAGAGATATTGGTCTACTACAAAGATTAGGTACTTGCATGAGAAAGTAGGTAGCACCAAATAGTTTTTTTAAATCCCCTACTCTAATCTACTGGGGTACTTCACCCCAAAGGACCTTAGCTTTATGTGAGGCCAAGTATGGAGTTTTAGCTTCCATTAGAGATAGGATATGTGCTTGAAATCACATCTTTTGGTTTGATGTTGACCTTTGAAATTTGTATGTTACCTTTTAGATGTCATTGTCTTTTATTTTAAATTATTTGTATTTTAATTTTTTTATGGCATTTTCTATTCCTCCACTATACAGATTTGGGTGATAAATATGAATTTCATTTGAATAATTGGGACAAGGTTGCTAAGAGAGAAAAAATTCAAAGAGCATGAGGTCCAAGAGTCTCATAAATCTAGGTCAAATAAAAGTGTTATCTTAACTTCAACATTGTTATCTAATATGGAGATGAAAGAAAGGGGAAATCAGGAGGAATGATACATGGAACAATTTGAATTACTTAAAATCACAAAAAAATGTGACAAAGGAAAAAAATGGATACAATGATATTAAAGTGTGATTCTTTATCATGAGAATGAGGGAAATGGAGGAAAACATGCTAACATATATTGTTGTGCAAATTCCATCTATCAAAAGAAGCAGAAGCTAAAGTTGAGAATCAAGGATAAAAATCATGAAAATGTGATAATTTTATGAGGAGGGTCAAGTCCTATCCATGGTCTTACATTGCAACTTCATAAAATAAAAACCTAAGGGGGGTGATAAAAGGACAAGTGAAAGATAAACAAAATATGGTAGCTTTGTGAGGGATGTTAGGTCCTATCCATGGTATTACAAAGAAAATAGAAAAAGAGAAACCCAAGGGGTGCAATAAGATATATGTAAAACATAAGTGATAAAAATAAATAAAAGGAAGGTACTTTTTTGAGAAGTGTTAGGTAATATCCATGGTCTTATGAAGTAACTCAAAAAAGAATACCCCACAGGGGTGCCAAAAGAGAAATGTCAAAAGATAAAGAAGACTATGGTACATCAAGAGGTAAATTATAATTGAAGGGAAAAAATTATCATAAAGATACTAAGGCAAAGAGTGACATAAAGGATAAATGAAAAGAGGTATATAAAGATAAAAATGAAAACAAATGCCAAATGTAATGTGGAATAAACCCAAAGAATGTAAAGTAAAATAATGATACTAGTAAAATTAAAGTAAAGGAAGGAAATAAAAATTCACAAAAATAAAGAAACATGAGACAAGAGAACAAGTAAGACTTATGATAATGTTGGTATCAAATATGAGCATGTGAAGTACAAGTATATAAGTCTCAAAAGGTTTTTTGAAGTTATATTTGTTTTCTATTATGTATTGTATAATAAGAGTGGGCATCGCAAGATTTCCCAAAGGGTAATTAGATGTAGGGATGGGAATTTCAAGATGCCCCAAAGTCTAAAGGGACATGTGGATGGGAATCGTAGGATGCCCCAATATGTGATTTGGAGTGAGGTAATATTGAACCATTCAAATGATTTGCATTGGGTTGGTAGGTGCATTCAAAGATAGGTAAATGTATTGGTTTGATAGATTTTAAGGATGTTGATTGTGACATATGATATGTAAGAGAGGTATGAAGAGGTAAGGGAGGTAAAAGAGGTAAAGGACCATGTATTATATGCTTTGGAGTAGGAATTTTAATTAGGTACTCTTTGGTTTCATGTGACTTAAGAGGTTGTGGTTCAATGGATGCCACAATGTGTTTAAAGTTGGTGATGTGAGATATCATTTCCTTATTGGTGTAGGAAGAAGGATAAATTATGGTTTGAACAAAATTAATAGATGAGTTTTGTTCATTAGGTATTTGATGCTGATTTGATTTTGGTTCTTGAGATTGAATTTGATAAGTTTGAAGATAATCTTGATAACATTATTTTGTGAGAGTTTTAAGATTTAAATGTGGACCAAGAAAGGAAGAAATAAGAAAATGATGAAGATCATGACAAGACTCATGAGAATGACCTCTAGTAGCATTACACCAATAAAAATTATTAGGATTGTACAATTTTGGAGGAGGTTTGGAATGACCAAAGCTCATGGGTTTAGAGGGTGGCAATTTATTCTTAAGTTATTTTAGAGTCAAGGGTGGGTTGGTTGCATTAAAATTGGTTTAATTAGATGCTCCACTTTTAGGTTAGGGAGGCTTATATGAATCAATTCTATGAGAAGATGAATTGAAAGGTAATTTAGTAGTTATTTGAGGTGGTTCAGATTGAGTCATAATAAAGTCTTACCATTTTGCTTGGTCTAAGGATTCTTCTAAAGTAATAGGTGAAAAGATACAATTTTTTTATTGAAGGGGAGGTTTAATATCAATGATAAATAGTTTTAAAAGAATATCATCATTCATGTTATGGTCAACTTTATGAGCAAGATACTTCTATTTTTTTAATGAAAGTGTGAGCAGATTCATTCGAATGTTTCTTGGCATTGTTGAAATAGCTAATGTAGTTTTAAAGAAGGTCATCATGTTGGAAATTCCTTCACTAGATAATTGACTAAATCCTATAGTTGTGAGATGGAATGTCTATGAATTTGGTTGTACCATTAAACTTCATTACCAATAAAGGTATTGTCTAATATCTTGGTGGTAGTAAAGGTGCTAGTTTAGGCCCATTCCTTATAGAGATTACCAAAAGATTTAAGAAAGATAGTCAGATCCTTAGTCCCATTATATGTGATATTTAGAGATATGTTTCCAATATCTATAGATGAAATGAATGGGGCTAAAGGATAATTTTTAAGATGTTGAAGCATTTTGTTATTCATTGGAGGTTGAAGGATGATATTACCATTTACATCTCTAAGAGGAGGGACAAAATTTCCATTTGGTTAAGATATGATGACTTGAGGTGGTTGAATAGTCATGTGTAATAAATATTGTTGTATGTTCCTAATTTGAGATTGATTAGAAGTTTGAATGATGTTTATTTTATATATGAATTGGTAAAGAAGTTGATTTATAGTAATAGGTGGATTGGTGTTTGTAGGAGGGGTATTAGTATTGGTAGGAAAAGGATTATTTATGTTGGTCGGAGGAGGATTCTTTGTAGGTGAAGGATTCCTAAAAATAGTATTAGTTGTCTTATGTGTGGTAGAAGAAGAAAGAATAAATGTAAAGCCACCATTATTGTGAGGAGAATAAATAGTATTATCATCATGGTTTTTGAATAATTGGGAACTATCAAGATTATCAATTTGAGTGGTTTCCACCATATTACTTTGGGAATTGATAAGACTTGGTGATCTTTTTATGAATGTAACAAGAGGATTATGAACATTGGTTTTAAGGGTATGAGTGTTAATAAGAGAGGGATTAATTGGTTAAATATTCCCAAAATTGGTATTTCGAAGAGGATTAAGATGAGTGACCTCAACTACATTACATTATGTAGTGAGTGGTTTTGGTTGAGGAGAAGGTGAATGATTGAAATGGATAGTTTCATCTAAAGTAATGAAATAAGTGAGGTTATTATCCAAGTCCTTAATTATGAAATGTTCTAAACTAAGGGTAGGTTTAAAATATGTCACATGATGAAACAAGACTAGATAACTACATCAGGGGAATAAAAAGTGATAGTAAATAGTACAGGGTAGACTAGGTCGATCTTGTATAGAAAATAGGGGCTGAAAAGGGTCTATAAATAATACAAGGTCAATTAGGTCAATCTTGTATAGTTGAAAAATGTTGAAAAAGGTCTAAAAATAGTACATGATCGACTAGGTTGATCTTGTATAGTGAATAGAGGCTAGAAACAAGTAGATTCCTTATTTTTCCTCTATCTTTATTTCTACGCATCTGCTTTCCAAACCATAAAATATGTTGGATTCATGATGACGTAGAGAATGAAAATAAGAAAAATATAAAAATTTGATAGAAATTTATGAATAATACAAAATTTTAATTAATATAAAGAAGTAAGTGCTAAAAGGAAATAAATAGTTAATTGGATCAATGCTAGCCAATCCAATTGAGTCACACAAAGAAAAACCTTGCAAAAACACTAACTAATTAATGTTTTTTCACTCAAAATTGAGCAACGACAAAGTAATCAACTTGGAAATTAAATCTAACTAATTGGTCAACCTAATTGTTAATAAGATTATTAAGAATGATTTTAAATGTGATGGAAAATTTGATGTAAGGTACTAAATATAAATCTAAGGATGGTTTAAGGTAGTTTAGGCTAAAAGGGACTATAGTGGTAATGATATAGGCTTGGTATTGGGGCCTACCCCCTCACTTCACACACTACAATGATAAGGGTGTTTGGTGCTTAGCCAGAATATACCATTAACCATGTTTTATACTTGACTAGAACATCAAGTTAGCTTCCCCCTTGATGAAATCTAAGTAGGTTGGCCTTGGGTAGACAAATTTTAAATTTATTATTTATTTTTTTGTGATTTGGTCATGTGTGCATAAAATAGAAATAGTGAAACTAAGTGATTAAATAAAAATATCCTAATTAAACTATGTGAGCTAATTACTAACATATATGAGGTTAATTCCAAATTTAAAATAAGGTATAGTGTTGACACTATATAAAAAAAATATAGAATAGGATTGACAAGGTCAAACCTATACTATGAAAGCAATGTTTAAAAATGAACTAGGTCAGCAGGGTTGATCCGGTTATTTCAAACAACACAGAATACAAAACTAGGTCAATAAGGTTGATCCATTTGACTATGCAAGGGAATTTTTTAAGACTAAAAACTATGAAAGGAAAGATAGAAAATAAATAAATATAGAGGTATAAATTAACCTTTGATGGAGGAAAGATGTAATGAAGATTGTTGATGAATAACCTTGAAGTATGCTTGAGAAACCTACAAATTAGGTCAATATGATCAATCAGGCCATACAAGAACCTATTGTAGAGTGATGAAAGTAGAAGGGGTCAAATGGGTTGACCTAGTAGGCTTAAATAGATGTCTGAAAGGCTGGAAACCTATATTGGGTTGACTAGGCCGATCTAGTTGCCTATTCTTAAAAACTTGTGTATAGATAAAAATAGTTGGGTCAACATAATCGATCTAATATGTCAAAATATATAATAAAAATTATTATAAAAATAATGAAACAAAGTGAAATAAGTCATACAAGGATTAGTTTCATGTCAGGTTCACCAGAACATATGCAATCATAAATACATCATGTATATAAATCAATCCTAGCTTGAAGAAGATAGAGCATACCTAACTTTCGATTGGGGATACATTTGTTAAATGAGATGATAAATATAGGGATTCACTAGACTCAATTAGGGGATCACTTGTCACAACATATAATTCTAGGAAGGGTTCCAAAGCCTACAGTCTAAAATAATTTCACAACAACCCTAATGGGGTCTTAAGGTTTAAAACATTCAGTTATTCTAATAATAAGAAAGTAAATCTAATCTAGTGCACACCAAAACTTGTAGCAAAAAGTGGGGGTTAGAAATAATAAAATAAATAAACTAAACATGTATCAAAAGACATATACTGATGTCAATTTATATGGAATCCTAATACATGGTAAAGAATACAAATTCATTATCTATCTACTCTTACAAAGAAATAAAGTTAGGAATACTTACCTTTGAAGATGAACCCATTGAGCCTCAATCTCTCCCTTGGTTAAGGTGCTTCACAAGAGATTATTTTGGTATGTCAGGATAACCAAGATAAATAATCTCTAGTCTACATAACCTATCTAAACATCTAAAAGGATTCTCCACAAGACAAGATTCATATCTGCAAAGAAAGTATAGAACCCTAAGCTTTATTCCTTAATTAGAATGGTCAATAAATAGATGTTAACTTACCCTTATTCACCAATAGTTATTATATTATGAAATGGTGGTAAATTAACTTATATATATATATATATATATATATATATATATATATATATATATATATATATATAGGTGGATCTTGCCTTGAATGCTCCCAAAAATGTTGGCTATACAGGGTCAACCTAGTTGACCTAGTGTGTTTTTGGGGACAATTCACTAGGTCTGAACTAGGTTGAATGAAAGACCAACAAGGTAAGAAAGTGAAAAATACCCATAAATTTTATTGGGTCAACCCAATCGATCTAATATAACTAACTAACCAAAAGGTGAGTTAAAGCAAGAAAAGGAGGGTGGAAAGAGAAAAATACTAGAAAAGGTAGGACTGAGAAGAATAAGCTAGGGTTAATGGTTTTAAGAGATGAGTGTGTAGATGGAAAGTGGTAAAAAGGACAAAAATATTATGAATCACTAATGGTATACCCACCCCTTTAATTTTTCACCCCATACCACATTCACTCAGAGAGATTGAGACTCAACAGGGTCCTACAAGATACAAAGTATTAGTAATCAATAAAAGTTTAAAATTATTATGTGTATATAGATATGATAATAAAACCCAAGACAATGAGTTTGGTATTTAATGAAAATTTTCCCCTTTGAGACTATGATATGTACGTTTTAGGTAGATATAATTATCTCATAGTATCTGGTTCATGTAATATAATATCTTGGTTATGTCCCTAAAGGTATTAGAAGTCATTTTCACCATGATTGTTTCTTAAGATAGAATGGTAGTTCTTTGTAAGTAAGTGAGAATGGTAAGTTGGAATATATTTGTAATTAAATAAATTAATATAATGATAATGGTGTTGTTTTTTATGACCTAAATTATCTCTAAATTATTTATGAAATTTTGTGAGTCACTTTGAAAAATTCAAACATGAAAGCCAAAATGACTTATTTGGTTGTGTTAAGATTGTTTAAGAGAGAGCTATCAAATTGGTTTGTAAGACTAATACATGTCATTATATATTGATATGTATCCATTTTGGAATGATATATAATACTCATATAAACTATTCATGTGCATTATAATTATTGGAAGTGTCATTACAAGTGATAAAGACAAACTTCTACATGATTGTGTTATTGGAGCTATAGGCAGTTCTGAGTAGTCATCTATAAGAGATAAGTTTGAAGTGTTTTGGAAATATTTTAAGAATAAAATTAGTTCAATAATGATAATAAGGTATTAAATTTTAATTATAATTATTTTATAGTTTTTATATATCCTTTATCAAGTGTGAAATGTCAAAAGGTATTGATTATGTTTTGGTAATTTCTAGTAGAAAAAGTGAGCCTATTACAGAGGTGTTTTTGTATGTTTAAAGATTAATTGAAGGTGTATAATTATTTTTATGGTTACCATGAGGAAATTAATACTATTTTCATGTGATTTTTTAATATTGTTACTTATAAAATTTTATAGTATGTTTTAGTTCCATAAGATAGATTTTTAGGTAGTGAGAAGGCCTAATAACAAGTAGGCCTAAAAGCATGGATCAAGGTGTGAAATGAATGAAATGGTGATATATACCAAAGGAGAGATTTTTATTGGTATATTAAATCGACATGTAAATATTTTAAATTTTTTGTGGAGGCTAAATTTGGTCTAATAGGTTATAAGTGTAATGTGTGCTTAAGACAAACCTAATTGCATTAGGTCTCCTTTAGGTGTAGTGGGATTTTTATCCCTTAAGGGGTTTGAAAATATTATGGAGTGATTTTTTATTATGTGAAACATGTATGAGTACATATTATAAGATTTTTTCAATAAATTGGTCATAACAACAAGGCCTGATGAGGTACCCATGGAAAATATAATCTCTCATAAAGTAGAGAAAAGGATAAAACCCAGTGGGAAAAAACTCCCCCACAAAAGAGAGAAAATAAGAAGAGGAGACTAAAAGACCACCCAAATGATGATATTCAAGAAATAAATAATCCAAGTATAGATTTTTAGATGATGAAGGTCAATGATGAGATCCTCTACCTAAAGACTGTAGAAGCTCCATCTACCTCAAACAATGTTTTTTCCCTTTGGAAAAGGAAGAATCCAATGTGTGTATTGAAAATTTTCCCATTAAATAATAGAACATGAAGATAGTAGTATGAATATCTCTAAATGTGATCTAAATAATATATGTGGCATAGGTTTGGAAAGAATGTGCACAAAATATGAAAGTAATACTACTAAAGTGAACTAATCAGAAGAATGACATGGAACATTCACTAAAAGAATGTCCATGTAAAGAGTGGAGCATGACTCACCAACTAAAGAAAGAAAGTCTAAAAGAATAGATGAGTCATCTATGCTCACAATAGGTGTACTTATACTATAAATATTAAAGTCCTCCAAAATGTAACTCTATGAAGGCTTTGAAAGAGGAATAATCAACACAATAATAGAAGTAGAATCTACAATGAGAGGACTAAGGTCTAGTAGAATCTCATCCTATAATGGGGGATCAATAAAAGGAAGAGCACTATCAAACATGGATGTATCATCACAACAAATAAAATCAAGAGGTGAGATTACAATTGTCTCTAAGGAGAGCATAAAAAGTGGAGGAGTGATATAAGTCATAATAAGATCCTTGAAAAGACTCTGTAGAGTGATCCAAATAGTGGAGGGACACTCTATGTACTACACATGGTGGTGTAGATCCCATGAAACATGAAACAAGTGTAAATAGACATAGTCACAAGAGTTGGCCCAGCCATTGTATTGACTTGGGTTAATAGGAGTAGGAATCTATCCATATAAGAGTGGAATAAGGTCCCATTATTTGAGTCAACCTTCCATGTACATGGGCCATGAATCATATTTATTCTTACCAAGAAGAACCACTAGTGTATACTTAACCTTCCTCATCAATAGGTATCTCTTAAGTGTAGTCAACATGACCACAACTGAGAGTATTAGTGCACACTCTAAAGATGGAATTTAGACTATGCTAAAAATGAGTCCAATCAAATGAGATAAATCAGTGCATAAGTGACAATGCATGTTCAAACAGACATCAAACTTTATAGACAATGCATCTATAAATACAAGATCAATCTATGCAAGCAATCATTAAATGATCATAGTTAACAGTTATGAAAAACTAAATGTTTACAAGAAAGAATGTATGGCCCACAACAAACTTCCTTGAGATAATCAACATTGACCCCCTTATGTTTTCAATAAAAAAACATGCTCAAAAAATGAGCAATATATGTTTATGATCAAGTACTAGTGCATGCTATAAGTATGGATGTTGGAATTAACCAAAATGGATTCACAAAATTAAGAGCAATCAGTGAATGAGTGAAAACACTTCTTAATGAAGGGACATCAGACTCAGCTAATAATGCATCCATAAATGTGAGTAATTAGTGACATATCCACTAAATTATCACAACTAAAAACTACCAATAGCCCAAGTAGGAGGACATCAAACTCTGTCGATAATGCATCTGTATGAGAAGTAAATGTGTGAACTAGTTAGGTAGGCCCCCCAAATTTTATAACTTTATAATTTAATGTATTTTATAATCTAAATTGGCCCAATGCATGGGAAATAATAAAATAAACAATTTTTCAAAAGATGGTACTCAATTTTGAGTTACCCTTTACAAGATATCAACAAAATAATTTCCCATAAACAAGATAATTAACTAAAAACTTACACTAAAAGCTTAAAAATTTCTAATCAAGAAAAATATAAGGTATCCTTTCAGCTACTCATTAAAATTGATATTGAACAAGGAATGTAATGGTTTTATTTTTGAGGGGGAATTGGCCTCCTACTAGCTCGGGCCTCACCCTTCATCTTTGTTGGGCAAAAATACAAGGTAAATGAAAACCAATGCAATAATATCCTTTACATTGTATTGTTTTTAAATTAAAAGAACAATAAATTTTTTATGTATCTCACCACATGTGCTGCATAAATCAACTCCCACTCAAATGATCACTTGGTCCTTATTATGTTCGCCACTTACCATAGTCACCCCCACTTTGTTTGAAAATAAACCCTACCTAGAGATTTTTATATTATTTAATAATATCATTCATGATATCCAATATTAAAAAAAAACTTTCCAAACTTTTGTAAAACAAAACCATGGTTCCTTCACAATTTGGGAAACCACTAAGGGGTTTGCAAACATGTAGGTCAATTTATAGAAGATAGTGATGGGAAGAGAACATAACAAAAGTGAGTTGGGAGGCCATAGCTAGACATAAATCAGCAAATGAGTGCTAAAAGATATTCCACACATGCCACCATCAGATCAGGTTCAATGCAATTTGCAATGTATAATTATAGGTCCATGTAGTAGAAAAAGACCACGCTTAGCAAAAAAACTAGTGTTCTAGTTTGATGTCACTAGCCAACATTTCAATGCATTGCATAAAAAAAGGAGACTCGGTAAGGAAATAAAGAATATAATATCTTTATCTTATGTAGATCTCAATAAGGCAAAGAAAAATATACCAATTATAGATCTATCCAATGCTTCACCTCCATGCAGTAAAAGGTTGGTTAAGGCAAGGTTCTTCCAACATAGGTGAGAAGATGGTGACACAAAGTGTTTACATAGCTACGAAAGAGGAATGATGTGAGGAAATTTCCAACACCACCTATTTAGTAGATCCAACATATGTTAGATCCTATCTTATATGTAAGATGATGCCTGAACACTAAAACCAACACCAAAATTATCAGCAACAAGGGTTGATCTTTAAGATAGGGATGAGATCCATACATTAAAACTTTTTCAAGTGAGATGAGAGTGTTGGTGGCAAGAGCTTCAAGAGATCATAGTAGGAGATCCAACTATCAAGCAATGTTTAAAAAATTCCAATGTAAGTCTGTTATCAGTAGATCCAATACACTATGTAGAAAATAATGTACAAAACTAAAATTCCAAGGTAGAATAACCAACTACAAACAAAGTGGTGTTGTAACAAATCTACCAAAAATGATGTAGGATAGATTGTTCTAGCTGGAAACAAAACAACATCCCCTAGATCCTCATGAGGCATTGACTCTTTCACCAAATGCAAATAGTAGGCTTCCAAATGCCTCAGATCTATAACACCTCATGAAACCAATGCAAAAAGCCAACATACTAGTAATACCCTAGATTTTTTTGCCAAAAGAAGACCTCGATAAATTTTTTTGGTCATCTGAGGTTTTTGATATTTTTAATTCAAAACAACCTCAAAAGTTTGTAAACCCTCTAAAAAATTTCCTTACAAATATGCAAATAAACTCTAGATTTCAATAATGAAAAATAAAAAATAATAGTGTTCGATATAAGATAATCATAGCTCTGATACCATGAAAGAGTTGTCCATAATTAGATTTCCAGGACTAGTGACTTTAGAGTGAACGCACACAATTGTTGAATCAAGAAATCTAGAAGAGAGTAGAAATTGAACATAACGTATTCAATAATGAAGATGAACTTATTATATAAAGAGACAAAGTTCACATAGCTCTTACAACTCTCAAAGCTATCACAACTCACAATTAATAAGCTTAATGAATCTAGGCTCACTAAATGAATAATACAAAGGGAGATATGTATTTAAAGGTTGAAGAGATAGTGAAACCCCACATTCTAGTGAATGTGGTACTAATCTTCCTAAATAACCTATATATCCCTAAGCAAGCTAATGTATCTATATATCTAGAACCTATAGGAATAAATCCTACACCAATATGTTCAGCTTGGTTTAGGTTTGCACCTAGACCTAGTCATAGAACCTGCTAGGACTGTTAAAACTTGATGAGAAATATAGAAGCATATAAGCTAGTTTATTATTCTAGTGAGATTTGACAAGCTATCATGTAGGTGTTCATCAAGTTTGAGGTTACAAGAATATTTTTTTTGTCCTTGAAATAAGATGCTATGAATTGATTTGTATCATCATAAAGAAGTCTACTTAAGAAGGATGAGTTGATCATAAAGCTAGGGTATTGAGTTAAATCTATGAATCTATCATATATACTCATACATTTGTTATAAGTCTTAGTATGATGATGCGACCTATGTAAGTTATTTTTGAGAGTTCATGAGATATAAAGGTATGAGCATGTATCCTTGTTTTTTTATGTTAATAATATGTATTTTGAGATGATAATATCCAATGAAGGAGGTTTGAGAAGTCACATGAGTTATAGATTGGTCTGCAAGACCAATAAGGATATGAAGATCTAAGAAGATGACTATATCTTATGAACATGATCAATGGTGGACATGGTGAGTTTGGGTGTTATTATAGGTATTTTAAGCATATAAATTGACTTGCATGAATAAGTTTTTTAATACTTCATGGGACAATGAGATAATGAAAATTTATTGAAATGTATAAGGACTTTGATAGATTTTGATGATGGTTTGATAGACTAATGTCATAGAGATTGAGGTCTCATAAGACCTAACTAAAAGTCTTGTAGGTGAAATCTATTTTGATATGGTCAGATCCATGATGGATGTAAAGAATAATCTTTTACATGAAGAATCAATTTGATATGACACATGGATAATGAATATATCTGTGTATAGATGTCTAAGATTGTTCTTTAAGAGCCATGTTATTATTTGTAGATAGGCCTTATATATTTAGGTATTGATAAGATCAAATTTAAGATGGTTTCAAGAAGATGCTTTGTCAAAATAAGGAGTCCCTTCTTAAATTTTTATCAGATATCAACCAAGAAGATTCATGTTCATATATATAGGCCAATGATGGTCTGGTCAAACTTGAAAGGAGAGCATGATCATGTGGGAGCTTTATAGTTATATGATCAATAAGTTGTCTAATAAAATAGATATAAGCCTCTAAGGTAAGTTGAGTTTCTATTTAGATTAATTAAAATGAGATAAACAACATGCACATAGTATGAGGACAAAGGAAGAGATCTTGACCTTGTTTGGAAGAAGTCTAAGTCAAGTAACATCTGGTGTTATTATATGTTCAAATTCAAATAAGGCAAAATGTTGAGGATATATGAGTAATAAATCATAGAGATTTGAGATATATCTCTACCTATCAAATATCAAGAGCATGATGAGAATAAGGGAGTTTTTCTGATACTATGAGGTGTATATGGATTTATTTTTAGACCTAATTGGTTGAGATGACCTGTTGAAGGTGACATGAGCTGTGTCAAGCCCTAATGACTTAAGGAGTTTGTTTGAGACCTATGAAGTTTTCCTTAAGGTAAGTAAATGTGTTATGTGTCTATTATTGTAGATGAAATTTGAGCTAGATGAAATTTGAGCTCTATGGATTAAATCTAACTAGTTAAAACCACTCAAATCTCAAATACTAGGTAAATTCTAGAGCTATTAGAATAAAATGAAACTACATGAATACAATTTAAAATAATATTCCAATCCTATATCCTAAATTACCTAAAACACAATCAAATAGATTCAAAAATAAAAGGATTGATAGTGATTACCTTGGACTCAGATTTGACATAGTGATGGCATGATGTAAGATGTTGGATGCTTGGAGAAATTGACAATTGGACATGTATTTTATATGATAATTCTAGTTGGTTTGAGGGTGGAGTGAGAGCTTTTTTAAATAGGCGAGTGGAGGTAATTTTAGGTGATTTTAAAATTATTTAGAAGTCTCTAGTTTAGATATTTCTAGAGACTTGGAGGAGCTTTTATAATTTTAGATACATCTCCATTAGGTTAAGGAAAATGGAGGGTTAGGTGGGGGTTAGATAGGGATTAGGTGAGGATTAGGGACATATGGATGTAGGGAAGTCTAGGGTGTAAGTTAGTAGGTGGGTAGGTGGGGTTATGGGAATTTAAAATTACCATATAATGGATAACTAGGATTAGATTGAGAAAATAGGGATTAGGATCAAATTAATGGTTGAGTGGGATGAATAAAGTTAGTGAATGTAGGATAATAGAAGGGTATATTGGATAAATGGACTAGGTAGGGGGATATATTAGCAGAATAACATAGGTTAAGTAAAATTAACATTGACCAATAGGAATATTAGTCAACAATAATGAAGTAAGTGATTTTAAATGCATATGTTTTACCCTCTTTAAAAGGGCATTATGAGTGGATTAAGTAGGAGTAATGGTCTTTCAAAGAAAAACCATGTAATATATGAATGTTAGTGGATGTTGATGTTAGTAGATATGATTCCCCCTCAAGGGGACATGTGAGGAAGAATAAAACAAATGTCCACTCAAAATAAAAAATGATATGTGGGATATGATGGATAGATGAGGTGATGGGATGCTAGATGTGGGATAGAAGATGAAGAAAATGAATGATTTGACTCAATCAGTGAGCTACATATTGATGATGCTCCTGTTAAGGACACATGAATAGGGAATAGAGATGATGGGTGTCATGATTATCAACACATCCCAAGGTGGAATAAACCATAACGTGATGATATGATTAAAATTACACAAGCTTTAGACATATCCCAAGCAAGGATGCATGTAAGGGAGAGATTTAGGCTAGGATAAGATGATGATCTAATAATATTAATGATGGATGTATCTCAAAGATAAAATTTGATAAATATGATAAAGAGGATAAGAGAGAGTAAATGATGTGGTCAAGTGATAAAAATATTGGGGGATGAGGATGGATGATAAAGATAGTGGTTGAGATATCCTTAGGCATTGAAATATGGCCAAATATTTCCTACATAGTCTAAAAAGACCTCAAGCTGATTTAATTTTGACTAGAATATGATGATGATTAATGATGAGAAAGTGATGATGATGAGGATGATTAAAATTTTTAGTGATTTAAGGATATAATTTATATGAAGAGATGAAGATGATAAGGATAAAGATGGGATGTTATTTGGATGAGTTGAGAGGAGTATATTAGTGATGGGAATAAGGATGATTAGATGATTAGAGGAATGATGAGTGTGGGTATGTATGATCAAGGCATCCCAATATCATAAGGATAATCATATTCTAGGGGTTCCAATAAATATGACACTTAGAAGTATGCCCTAGGATATAAACATGACTAAGAGGACATTATGGCAAAGTATATAGGCAATTGGTGAATTCTACATCCTTGAGGGAACTTTTCATGTCCTCATAGCATCCTTGTTCATTTCATAATAGAAAAAAAAGAGACATGACAAACATGAGACAAATAAGATATATACATGACATGAAAACAAGATAAATAGAGAAAACAAAGAAAATACACATAGGTATCTACTTGTAGTGTCACAATGTCTTGTGTAAGGATGGGATGAGTGATTGAGTGATGGGTTAGACGAGGGTGATCATGATGTGATTTTGGACTTCGGATGAGCTTGGGTTGGGGATATAATAATGACAATGATGAGGATTGAGTAATGATTTAGATAAATTTATGGACTTGGATTAGATACTAGTACTAGGATAAGGATGTGGATGAGGATATGGATGAGGTTTTGCCCCTAATTGAGGATGGAAGGATGTGATAAGGTTTTTGAATATTGATGTGGTATTGAAAATGAACCAACAAGTGGTCAAATAAGGATGATTTGGAAAATTGGTGATGACCAAGGATTATCAATAGCTAAAGCCCTATAAGAATCCAATCTAGCAAGGATACTAGTAAATGATGGGATCATATACCTTTCATGATAGCAAAAGTGATTCAATTAGTGTTAGGTATAAAGAGAAAATGATAAAATAGTGATGGGATAAAGTACCTTCCATACTAGAAAAGGGTAATTTAATGAGTGCTAGGTATGGAAAGGCCTTGATAAGAAGTCATGGGTGTTAGATTAAAATCTTTGATAAGGTGATGGATGCCAATAATACCTTAGTCAAAAATATGATTCTAGATGGAGGGATGGGTGACCAATAGGATTGGATGTCAATACTAAAGGTGGTATCCAAATATTGGAGAGTATGAAATGGATGGAGGTGGATGTGACTAGGGGACTAGGCATAAGATAAGACACAATGGACTATTTTTGGATTTTTAAAATTTTATGATTTTTAGGGTGTTTGACTCGCTAAATTTTTCATATTTGATTGTAATACAAATCTAAATCCATTTATATTTGGATTCAAACTTGAATTATATTTTACTTTACCTTTAGTCGATTCTACCTTGTATCAACAACTAGGGATTTTTGGGATATATGTGTACACTGCACAAATAGGGTTACTGGCCAAGGGAATACCAAAACTAGAAACTATGAGGATGGAGGGATGATGGATGGGATGACAAAGGATGATGATGATGATGATGATGATGATGGGGACAAAGGACTAATAAACCAAGGATAGCAAATGATCACATCATGAAGGAACCATATGGTTATTTTCTTAAATGTCTATTGGAGGATATGCTAAGATGGTTTGAGGAAAATTTTCAAGACACTTTCGATTTCTTTACAAAGGTAAATATGGGAAATAAGGACACAATATGATACATGATATGATGGTAGATAATGGATAGTAATATTAGATCATGTGATAATAAGATGGGTGATATAGACAATGTGGATAAGTGATGTGACAAGTGGGGTGGATGAATGAGAATGTGAAATGGATGGATATTACTCCAAGTATTTTGGAATAATTTGGATAATATATTATTATAAAATGATGCCAAAAATTGGTTTTCATCATAGTACTTTTCCAAAGTGCCAAAAGACTAGTTTTCACCATTGGATAAATGACTTTTTTATTTTTTTAAAGTTTTTAAATTTTTACTGGGCATCTCAATTTATTAGTTGATGGGTAAGATGTAAGGTGAAAATAGTTGATGGATAATTTAGACAACACCTATTCTAGGTATGTTTAATGGTAGGATCATGTTGTTACTATTACTATATGTATGGGGGTCCATGTGACCTTTGATGATGCTTGATGGAGACATATCTAGATATCTAGACTAGGTGTCCTCATTGCCCCTAAGAAAGATAATGTTAACTGGGGAGCTGATGTGAGGTATATATTCAATTATATATTTATTTTGATGGATGATAGGATTAGGATATAATGGTATAATGGGTGATAGAGGATTCAAACTAAAATTAATGATAGGATAATGTGATGGGTGATGGAGGATTAGGATTAGCATTCACATACATAATTGGAAATGTGGGACATGAGTCATCTAATTGGTCCCAATTGATAAAATAATACATGAGATCCAAGACACTTTGACTTTGATGTTCTTTGATCTTATTATTTGAAGGATTATTGACTATGTTTTTGACATTATTTAGATTTTGATGTCCCACTGGTGCTTGATTTTGGGCTTCACCAGGGGATATTGATTTTTGACTTGATATGAAATGATTATTTTGACTTTGATGAGTCCCTAGTGCCATTCTACAAGCTTCACCAGGGAGAGATGCTTTTGGATTAGGTTGATGATATTATTCTTCTTGATTTTTATTGAGGGGATCAAGGACATCTTGATTAGTTTTATCTTTTTCTATAATATGGTCTTGAACATTCATATTTGTGGTACACATTATGTTACTTGAGGAAGCATCCAATGATGCATGTTCCTATTCATATTAATAGAGGGAAGTGATTAAGTGATCATCGATAGAGAGAAAAGGGTCCATGATGGATGAAGGTGGTGGTGAGGGCATGATGAGGTTAATTAGTGGTGATGGGGTAGCATAGTCTTCATAGGGGTTCCTAGGAGACCTATTATTGACATTAGAGAAATAATCCTCAAGATTAGCAAACATATCACTAAGACTAGCTATAATATATGCATCCAAAGTAGGATCAAATTCATTATAACAATATTTGATAGATAAAGCTTGAAAGAAATCATTTATGATGTCATCATCCTAATTGAGATTCAAATATATTCCTAGTGATCAATTAGAGATATCTATATTATAGGCACCCTCAAAAAGTTAGGCATTATTAGCATCAATAATGGATGACATTAATCAGGAATCTGATTTGGATCTTAGTTTAAAACATGATGTTACTAAATATAAGAATTTCAATTGTAACTTTGATATATACTCTGATGTAATGCTACTAGTAGAATATTTATTATTTGCAATTGACCTCTCAACATGGGGTGTTTGATGTGATGGGTGAGGGGTAAATGAGGGATGAAGGATGAATTTGACAATGGTAGGCCCATGGATCGATTCATGATAGATATGAGGGTTAGGCTCATGGGGAATAGACTCAGTTGTGATGGGGGATATGTCAAGGATAGGAGGATGATGTATGATAGGTGTGGTGTCTTGACCTTAGATTGGAAGGGGAAGGACTTGATCATGATTAAAATCTTGGAATTCCTCTTTTTATACACCTAGTGATGGATACTTATCTAGTTCATCTTCATTTGTTAAGTCACCATAGTTGATGAGGTCATGTACATAGTCTTAAAAAGCTTAACATCAATTTATGGTATGCCATTAGATTTGGTGATATGGACAATATTAATTATCTTTATACTAGGAGGGATTAGGCTTAGTGGGATCAAGATGTCGAATAGGTGGATAGACCATTATGTTGGTAGTGACTAATTATTTGAAAAGGGCTTCCAAAGAGATAAGAATGAGACTATAATGACCCACTTCACTTTGTGATTTATATGTGGAAACATTAGACTTTGAATCAGATGGTTGGTGATGTTACTGGGTGGAAGGACTAGTAGTAGGCATGGTGGCCAAGATTGGATTCCCTTTGCTAGTATGGGAAGGGGTAAATGGTCATTTATGACTAGTGGATGGAGGATTGGTGCATGATTCGCATGAATGGTCTTGGATGGGAGGTAAAATGAATGAAATGGGATTAATGCCTTTTAGAATTGGTACACCCATAATAAGGAACTTCAAGAGGATCTCATCTTTATGGGAAACTATATATTAATCTATAAATGTGGGGTCTAGATCCATAGTGTTGATTGAAGAAGGGTGGATGATGAAAGTAGAATAAGGATTAGGGATGGTTGTCTTGAAAAAAATAGGTTATAAGGATGAAGATAAAATAATAGATAAGGATAGGCATGAGATATACTAATGAATTAGAGATTGTGATCAAATTTTAGACTGATAGTGCAATAGGTGTAAACAACCAATCAACAATGTCTAGTGATCAAGCTAGAATAAGAATTAGGGACATGATGGGTACCTAAATTCAAAAATAGAAAGAAGATGATATGATGGGTGATAATAATGAATAAGACAAGATGGTTAGATTAGATTATATTGATGGGTTTGCTAGATTGAGACTAATAAGGTGACAATATGATAACAAGATATTGACTAGGTATGAGATTTGACCAAAGGATGAATGATAGTGAACTAAGGTAATAGGATTAGCTCAAGACCTTAGACAAATTTTTCTCAAGATGGGATGGGATAGGTGGTTAAGTGATGAAGGTGATAGGATAATGGGATAAGGATAAATATAGATAGATGATGATGATAAAGGGGAAATAAAAGGTGGATGGTTTAGACCCATATGTGACCTTAAATAGCCAACTATAATATGAAAAGATAAGGGTTGACCAGATGAGTGAAGAATTCAAGATTAAGATAAATGATTGGTTTTGGATAGAAGGGACTTGATACAGATGATATGTGATTAGGATATGTGATGAGGTGTGACTAATGATTGGTGATTCCAAGATAGGATATGATTTGAAGGATATACAAGAGAAAAAATATATACACAAAAGGGTATGATAAAGATACACAAGGTGATGGTCAATGTATGTGAGTAATGGTGGAGGATCAATGATAGGTGTCTATTATTGGAATAAGAAGGGATGAGGTGACTATGTGAAGGAAAGTAGTTGATGAGGTGGACTTGGGTAATGATTTAAAATGGATTGGGGTATGTAGGTGGATATGATGAAGACAAGGTAATAATGGAGGATAGGATAGGAAAATAAAAATATATACAAATCCAATATACACAATGTTATGATGTAAAAGATGTACTAGGCAATAGGTATAAAGGATGATTGGACAAGATATAGGTGATAGGGGTGTAACTAATGATGGTTGGAGATGGTTAGACTAGATGGAAATGAAGACCATGTCAAAACAAGTGATAAGAGAGGGACTTAGGATAATGTGTGGATGATATACGATTTAGGATATGTAAGTGATGGGGTGATAACCAATGATGGGTGGATATGGTTAGGTGACTATATTAAGGCAAGTAGTTGATGAGGTGGACTTGAGTGAAGATGTAAGATGGATTGGGGTATTTAGGTGATAAGCGTATGACTAAATGTGGATGGATGAGATGAAGGAAAGGTGATAATGGAGAATAGGATAGGATAATAAAAGGATATGAAAATTCAACATGCCCAATCGTATGATGTCAAAGATGTACTAGGTGATAGGTATAAATGATGATTAGATAAGGATGTATAAGACAAGATGTTGGTGATGGGGGATGAGACCAATGATAAATGGGTCTAATTAGACTAGGATGGGATGATGACAATATGGGGGATGATATAAGGACAATGATAAGGATATAAGAGGATAATATGTACAAGGGGATGATGTCAATGATGAAAGAAAATTGAGACAAGATGATATGGGAGTGATTAGGACTATGGTGGAATAAAAGGTAGATAAGATGTGGTAAAGTTTGGAAAAAATAGGGTGAGGTGGTCTTAGGATAAGGTGTGACTAGGATATGTGAGAATGACTAGGCTAAGATATAAGATAAGATAATGAAAAGGATTTACAAGGAAAGGATGACAAGGATATACAATATGGTAGGATTATGATGAAATAATATACAAGATGATATGTACAAAAGGATGACAATATGTACAAGATGGGTTTTTCAAGGACCTAGATAGGTGTGTAAGGATTTGGGTGAAGGCTAACTTGGCTCACAAATAGCATGAGTCTAACATAACACACACCCAAATAAATAAACCAAAACATGTGATTAGTAAAATTGAGGGTGTGTAACCTAATGCCACACCATCTAATGGCTTCATGGGTGAGGTTTTAGGCTAGTGACCCATTGTGATATTGACTGAACCCTCTAAACCCTATTTGTACTCGATGGCTACTTCAGAGTTGATATTGATTCCTACAACAATACACTTGTTATGTCTAAAATTCATATGCTAAGTATTTATAAGGCCTCTAGGGGAATCCATAATATTCACAAAGATATGTTGGGGCCTAAGACCATGGAGGGTGTTATGTAATGCTTGGTTTAGAGAATTAACTCTTACCCTTCACGGATGACTTGAATGGGTCAACCACTTAGCCTAAAGATTACTATCCCTAATTTTTATACTCTATTAGAATATAGATTTTGGTTAGTCTACAGTGATGAAATACATAACACTAACCCTTATATACTAATTCCATGCATGGGGATCAATTCCACATCATGTGTTATTTCTAAAGGGGTAGTTGACAAACGAGTAAAACATATGATATTATTAATTACCTATGTGTGAGGGGAAATATATAATCATTATTTATACACACACTTACAACACAATTATATAAATGGAATAATTTTTCACAATAAGATGATATATACAAGACAAAATAGATAATCAAAATTTGATTTTTAAGGTGTCAAGTGGATTCTTTGACAGGCAGCCTACAAGCACACTATTAGTAGTTTAAGTGGCACTCAAAAGAGGTAACCTGCAAAACAAAATGTTAGACCCAAAATATGAACTAAAAAAAGAATTTATCCAATCAAAATTCACCCCTATAAGAAATAAGATGTTAGTCTAATATTCCTTAAGAAAACACCCTAAATAAAATCATGATTTGGCTCTATAATTTATTTAGGGTGAGCGGGACATGATGTGGGGGTCAAGGGGTAGCATCCCCTAGTAGGGTCAAGGGGAAGTTACTCTTTTATGTTTAATGGGTAACACCCCTTATGGGGTCTTTGGGTAGCACCCTAGGCATACTCCCTATCATGGTATAGGGTGGGGTCAAGGGGCAAATCCCCTCATTGCCAAAGGTAAATTGGGATTTATAGGAGGCTTGGAGTGACTCAAAATTCATGAAAAATGACTCTAAAAATTCAATCAAAAAAGACCAAATTAAAGTAAAAAATTTCTAAAAAATAATAATTACACAATACAAAATCATGACTTGTAGGACAAAACCACCACTTATGAGTTATAATATTGTTATAGTTAGCTTAACCATGATAGTTAACTACAAAATTGGGATTATATAGATAAATTGGTGACTAAAATTGACAAAATCATGATTATTTATAGAATTATATTTGTGTTTTTATTGTAAACAACAAAAACATGACTCAAAACAATAATCCCGCTATTAAAAATAAATCGACAGTTTTGATATTATACAAAATGACAAATTTTTCTAGATTATGATATGTGACCAAAACTAATGTTTATGAAAGTTGTAGATTGTTTAAAAATTCTCAAAATGTCTTATTTATAGATGAAAAAATTATAGAGACTAATGTTTGTGTTGTATCAAAACTTTCTAAAATGGACATAGAGTTTTACCAATATGACCAATATTTTAACTATTCTAAAAAATAGAAGATCTAAAATGGTAGATTTATCCCTTAATCCATTTGATAAAGATTTAAAAAACTAGACAATAGATATAAAAAGAGTTAAAATTATAATATTTTCAAATTCATGATTAGGTTTTCAATACCATAATTAACTAAGACAATATCACAACTTTGAGAAAGTTGAGACTTGTGGGTTTGTCAAAAATCCGAAAAGAGGTAGGGCTTGTGTTTTTATACATATTTAATTAATTCCTCTTTCCTTGGATTATTTCCCTATTGGCCTTGAATAACACATAGATCATATAGAAGAAAAAATCCTAGGTGAAAAAATTGGGGGTTAGTTAATGGATATGAATTTATAGCATAAAAACCCCAAAAGGATTAGATGGAAGGCTTATATTGATAACGAAAAATCCCTATAGAGACTCAAAATTTTAGAATAGACCCTATTAATTGATAGAGGCCAAAAATAAATTATTTTATGAAAAACTAAAATATTATGACTATCATCAGCAATATCATGGTTTTCATGTCAATGTCATGACTAGGAGGGTCATGGTATTGTCAAAAATGGACTTACAGCACAAACCACTAGTAGTTTACAAAATTATGAATCGGTTATGCCAAATCATTACTTTCTTGTCAATATCACTAATAATGAGTCACAATATTATCAAAGGATAAAAACCTACATAGTCAAATAGATAATTAGTAGTCATTACAAAAGGCTAAGGTAAAATCATGACTTACATGGGCAATATCATGATTGCCTTGGATGATGTCATGAATTCAAATTGAACAGACAAAATTTCAAAAAAATTAGGATATCCTTGATTCAATTAACCCTATAGGTTATAAAAAATATATCTAAAAATAAAAAATTGATTAAATGGGGAGCAATCCCATTGTGGTCACCAAAATGTAGATGCAATATTAAATCTAACTAATTTAAACCACTCAAATCTCAAATAATAGGTAAATTATAGATCCATTAGAATGGAATGTAACTAGATGAATATTATTCAAAATAGCATTACAATACTAAATCCTAAATTCTATAAAACATGATCAAATGGATTCAAAAACAAAAGGATTGATAGTGATTACCTTGGACTAAGATTTGACATAGTGATGGCATGATGTTGGATATTGGATGTTTGGAGAAATTGACAATTGGACATGGATTTGATATGAGAATTATAGTTTGTTTAAGGGTAGAGGGAGAACATGTTTAAATAGTAAAATGGAGGAAATTTTAAGGTATTTTAAAATTATTTATAAGTCTCTAGTTTAGATACTTCTAGAGATTTGGGGGAGCTTCTCTAATTCTAGATAATTCTCCATTAGCTTAGGGATAATGGAGGGTTAGGTGAGAGTTAGATAGGGATAACTTGAGGATTAGGGACATATCGATGTAGGGAAGGCTAGGGTATAGGCTATTAGGTGGGTAGGTGGGATTATGGGAATTTAAAATTCCCATATAATGGATAATTAGGATAATAGGGATTAGGATATAATTAATGGTTGAGTGGGATGAATAAGGTCAGTGAATATAGGATAATAAAAGGGGATATTGGATAAACCAACTAGATAGGGGGGATATAATAGTATAATAAAATAGGTTAATTAAAATTAGTGTCATCAAATAGGAATATTAATTGATAATAATGAAGCGAGCAATTTTAGATGCATATAATTACAAATTAGTTAATGCGTAGTTTTGGATGACATAACCTAGGTGGAGCATGGACAAAGGGGGAGTTTGCCTTTTCATTAAAATTATCAAGTCCAAATATCAATGGACTATGTGTATATGACCTTTGTCATTAATAGCAAAGGGGGAGAAAGACGTGATGGGGAGACTAGCTTGAAGAGATGAGAATTGTATGCTTTGTTAGAGTTTTTTCCATCAATGACAAAAGGGGGAGATTGTTGAGGTATGTTTATATATGTGTGTTTTTGGTATTAAGGTTTAATTAATGTTAAACATAGTTAAATTTCATTAAAGTGTCAGAGGTGATCATGTGAATTTTTATAGTAAGTATTCATGATGACTCAAGCATGGTCTAGTAGATTCTTGAGTTTTGTATGAGGTATTAGCTCTATGTTGTGGTATGAAAAACTTTTAATAAGATATTAAGTAGTATTTGAGAATATAAAAATTGTGTTTTATCATGTTAATGATTTTAAAATTTCATCTACAAGAGCAATAAGGTCTCAAGAAGGTGTGGTACCTAATAGGTCTAGTTTATGACCTAGTTCCTTGAGCATGGACATGGCTTGTTTGAGATTATATGTGAGTAAGTAGTGGTATATTATGTGAGATTATGTTTAGGTATTGAGGCTTAACTCTTGCATAAAAAACTTAGTATGAAGGCACAAGATTGGTAGCTTATTGAGAAGAGAAATATGAGACCTATGTGAATAAATTTGGTTTTTCATGAGCTTTTTATTATTAATTTTACATGTGTATGACTTGTTAGTTCAAAGACCTAACATGCATAGAGACTTAGCATGGCCAAATGAAGGGTCGCATTAAGTTTCCAAGGTGATAGATCACATATGATCATGGATTTAGGTTTGATATGTTATGTCAATGTTTAGGTCATGGACTGAATAAGACAGAAATAAAACATATTTTGAGGTTTCTTATGCATGCAAAATGAAGTGATGAGAGCTTGAGAAGGAATTTTAGATTCTCAATGGAATGTGTAAACTTTGAATGGTTTATTGAGCCTTTTGAGAGATTTGGAAACCATTCAAAGTTCACACATTCCATTGAGCATCTAAACTTCCTTCTCAAGCTCTCATCACTTCATTTTGCATGCATAAGAAACCTCAAAATATGTTTTATTTCTTTCTTATTCATTTCATGACCTAAACATTGACATAACATATCAAACCTAAATCCATGATCATATGTGATCTATCACCTTGGAAACTTAATGCGACCCTTCATTTGGCCATGCTAAGTCTCTATGCATGTTAGGTCTTTGAAATACCAATTATGCTTTATCCTTGAACACACTTGGGGACCTCTTGCACTAATCTAAACAAGTCATACACATGTAAACTTAATAATAAAAATCTCATGAAAAACCAAATTTATTCACATAGGTCTCATATTTCTCTTCTCAATAAGCTACCAATCTCGTGCCTTCATACTAAGTTTCTTATGCAAGAGTTAAGCCTCAATACCTAAACTTGAAATATTATTTTCCTTTTACACATGTTTACACATTTCCCAACATAATCTCACATAATATACCATTACTTACTCACATATAATCTCAAACATGCCATGTCCATGCTCAAGGAACTATGTCTATAGATATAAAGTAGTATTGAAATTATGGCATGAATTTTTTTCATGCCGCTTTGAATTTTAAAAATAACATAGTGCATGAGTCTATATCATTATGCTATTGATAAATTTATAATATGTATAAATATGTTCTTTATTCCTATAATGCAATTTCATATACATGACATATGCGCCCATAATATATGACAATGGTTGAGTTCTGAACCACTATGAAAACTTTCAAACTTTATTATATACTCAGGTCTAATTTTTTAAATATTGAAGAGGATTATCTCATGTATTGAAATCCCACTAAAATTCAGCCTTTTAGGAGAGGGATTTGTATGATGAAATTCACTAATATAAAAATAAAATTTAACTATATCATGTGTAGTATGATGGTTATCATTGAAAATTCTAGAATATGTGAAAAGTATGTCAACTTAGTATGATATGTTCCATTTGAATCATATATGTAACATATGAGGAAAAACCTATAGAATTGTAATAATTAATCTCATAGTAGTAAAATTTAAAATTATTATGTTATGAATTAGTCAGTGCATGATGTGGATCATGTCACTCATAAAACAAAACAAGCTCAATAGGCACATAAACACAATAATGACAAAGCCATATATTAATTCTAATGGCCACAAATAAGGTATATTTTAAAATGTCTCATAAGTAAATATTTCACACTTAAGACCAAGGGCCACATGAAAAGGACATGATAATGTTACAAATAATTTACATGTTAAAATGTTGAACAAACAAAGGGCCATTAACCACAAGCAATTGGCATGTACAAATTTTACACATATCAAATAATGATCACATGGATATGATCAAGTGATTTTATGCAATGAGAAAGGGACATACCTAATGGAAAATAAATATATAGTCAACTATGTTCAAGAAAAATTATCAACAGAGCATAGAACTAGAAATATAGCCTACACCATGTCTATGTAATGTGATCATATTGTATAAAATATCATATCCATGTACACAATGTAAGATATATATGTTAACAAGACATTTATAAGATGTATATAGATCTGTAATACATGATTCATAGAATGATAAAACTTGGAAAAATTGTAACATGTTGAAATTATGATCCTAGTTTGTCAAGTTTACTAGATAGATGAAAATCTACCATCTTAGTCCATTTGATATCTATATGTCTTAAATAACACTCATGAATACCTATGAAATGAATGTGTGATATAAAAAAAACTATCTACTAATCATGATATAAAAATCATATTCCAATTAATGTAAATTATACTTATAATCTTTTTCATGTATTCATTTAGTATTTTTAGAATATTTAGAATGTTTTTAATTTAGTTTGAATAATTGTTTGTTTCACATTTTCTGAATTTGGAACAAGAATAAATAATGTACTAAGTAAACCATGGTTCTTAAATCTAAATAAGGAGATATACATTAAAAATCCACAACATTTATCTATGGGAAGTATATAGTAGACATGATGGCATGGCCATGTAGGATCAATTTCCCCCACTGTATATATGAATTTAAACTTTGAAAATCATATAGGAGATTAAAAAGGTATGTAAAACATTGATTTTATATCCTCATTTAATAAAATGTAAACTTTTCAAATTATTTAAAATGTATAAGTAATATAACATAGAAAAAAATGTTTTTCATGCATAGTACTATTTTTGCATATTGGAACTAGGTGAAATATTAAAAAATAGTAGAATCAAGGCTATGTGTGCTCAAATTTTGAATTCTATGTGAACATTTTCACAAGTTAGGATTGCCCATATTGAAAAATTAAATGCTAGTCCATTTTGTCTGTTAGTGGTTGATTATGTCTTTTTCACTATTCAAATTTGAATGATGAAAAAGAAGACCCAAAAAGGCTAAAAATTAAATAGTAGCCAAAGAATTAGAATAATTTGATCAATTGTATTGCATGTGAAATAGAATATAATAATATTAGGATGAACAAATCAAGAATCTATGTACAATCATTTTTTTAATTAATTAATTTTTGAAATATTTGAAATGTTTATGAAAATGTAACTGCAACAAGATAACCAAGTATCCCAATAATATGAGATTCATAATAATATGTAATAGGGATATAAGTATTGATTTTTTTAAAATAATTGTATTAGATGTGTATAAATTAGATTCAAAATGTGTATCATGTGGTTTTAAGGAAACTATCTAGATCACTACTCATGTATTCCTATGTAGGAGGAGTAGCTCTAAGAGATGTTGAATGTTATGAAATATAATTATGATTGGTAAGAAATTGTCAAAAATGATATGCAATTTGAGGAACATGTCGATATTTATTTACAAACCATTTTTATAATTATATATGTAATGGTGATTTTTGGGTACTAGACACATTTTTATGATAAGATTGATTTTTTGCTTGTTGCTTTTGAGATCTTTTCATGTTTTCCTAAATTGGTTATATAGAATAATTTTTATTAGGTGAAAAAAAATTAAATGCATATGTTAGTGGACAAGGATGAGGAGGTATTATATATTGTATAGGGTGCTCATATGTTATTCCTAAAATTCTAACAACTTGATTTCAATGAATGTACTTTAGGCATATATGTAGTGTGGAAGGTACAACACAAAGATTTTGTAACAATCTCATCCTAATATAATGTCAAATACATAATTTTGTGATAAAAATAGAAGAGGAGTAGATAATATAGTATGAATCATTTGAAAATGCAAGATAATATGTCCCAAAGTGGTTTTTTTATTTCCCATTAAACTTATTAACACTTTTGGACGTTGCTTATATACGATTTTATATGTAACCCATTTAATGAGGTAATGTCATTATGCATGAATTATCACTTGATACATTATAAAATAACACACTATGAATGGTTTTATGATAAATATAATTTCAAATACATAAAGCATGAAAATTAGTATCATCATCCACTATCTCACTATGTTCAAAAGCAATCATATGATGTGGTGTAGTAGATTGAATAGTTGTAATAATAATTCCATATAACAGATGATAAAATGACTTAAGAGATGGATAGGCATTGTAAGTATGATGAAAAATTAAATTACATTTTATAGCATGAAGGATCAGATATGGTTCACATAATATTCAATTTAGCTCATTCATTCTATTGAGGCTTAGTTTCCTATGTAAGAGTGCCTAACTCAATAACATTCTTATTAATAAGATCATGAATAATGTGCTTGAGATTGAAAATTATGTTAGTAGAATGTCCATTGCATCTATGTTCATCACTATATGAAATTTTATTGAAATATTTTCCTTGATATTTACTTATGTTCACTTCAAATGGTGGAGATAGAGTAATAATGTTGAATTCAAGTAACTTTTTTTTTTAAATCATGAGGAAGTTTTAGTAATCTAGAGAATTTTCTCCTTGGTTGATCTTATAAAAAAACTTTGTTAGAAGGTTGAGAAATAAAATTAATTTTGATATTTGCATCAAATTTAGTATAAATTGTCTTATCTTTTTAAGATGAGTTAATTTAAAACCTCCATGTGCAAGTAAATTTAGGTGTGGGTGAAAAGTTGAGCTTGTTCAAAGTAAGAAGCTTGACTTCTCTTTATCTTGTTGTATGACAAAGTTACAAAAATGTCTTAATTTTTTTAAATAATTGGTCCATCAAAATGTTCAAGTAATTTAATTTTAAAATAAATTTTAATTCATTATCTTATAATGAGTTAATTTATTTAAGCAAACATGGTTTTATAAATAAGTACATAATCATTGATAGGCTTTTTAGTGCCTTGATTAAGACTAGAAATTTTTGCATAATAAAACTTTTCATAAATGTTGATACATAAATTATTAAGTAATTAATTTAAATTTCATGATTTGAATTATTGAATAAGTAAACCTTAAGACTAAAACAATTCGTAATATTTTGAGTTGTTTAGAAACAACTTGGTTAGTAACTTATCATTGAAATCATGGTTCAAACATTCTGATAAGATGTTATTCTATATCTCCTATATCTTCATATAATTTAAATTAATTAGTTAAAAATATTGTAGTTTAAGGGTTTGATGTAATCTTAGGTGCTAATGATATGTTTTGGAATCCGATGATTGGCTAGCTTTTTGTATACCTTTCTCAAACTATATCACCTTAGCTTGCAAAAGTGATATAGTTTTCAATAGGGATTATGTTGTACTTTATTTATTATTATGATATATCAAAGGTCTTGTGTTAGTTATATAGATAGGCATGGGCATAAATATATGTCAAAAGCCTTGGTTTTCCCTCAAATTTAAAGTTATAGATTTAATAATTGTATCAACAGTAAAAGTAGAAACTCTTTGGTAGGATTAACAATGTGAATGAGTGGTTGTTATTCAAGATTAAAATTAGGAAATTTTTTCATTGTTATAAGCTAAAGTAACTTTTATAATTGAAATAGTGGTTCTTGCTCATCATGATGGATCCTATGTAATCACTCATGAGTATCTTATGCATTATGATTATCTTATTGAAAATATTCTTGAGCAATATATTCATCAAAAGAAAGGAATTCATTGTTCATATCATATGAATCCATTTTAATAGTGGTCAAATGGATTTAAATGTGTTGAATATAGGTCCCACTTAAATTATCAATTTTCTAAAGTAATAAGTAAATTAAGTATTTTATGTGGCAAATAAAACTAGGATGGAAAATATATTGTAAAAAATAACATGAAATGAAATGGTAAGAAAAAAGGATATTTTTTATGTATAGATAAGTAAATTCCCTTGAAATCCAAGGTCAAAATAAGGTGTTTCCATGTTAGATATTAAATCTAAGGTCAAAATAAGGTGCCTTTAGAGTCAATGATTCGATATGGGGTTGAAATAAATTTCTTAAAGTGTCATATTTAGATCCAAGGTAGAATTAAGATTCTCTTGGTGTCAAATATTTAGGAAGTTTTCTAAACTATAAGGAGTTATTTTTAAAACCAATTATCTAATAAAAAGTAAGTTCACCAATAAAGGTGTGTGACCATCTTGAAGTCACAATTATGCTTCATCAAAATTTCAAATAATGTGTTGATTAACTCTAATTAAGATAAATTGACTATAATGTAATAGATTGATATAAATCAAGTTGAGACTATCAAAATATAAGTATAATACTAATTTTGACCTAGTGAAATTGAAATAAAGAAGAATAACTATGTCTAAATTTATGAACTAATCTTTCTATATATGAAATATGACTATGTGATGCTAACATGCAACTAAAATAAAAATAACATAACCAACTTTGTATGTGCATTGAAACTAGAACTAAAAATAGTAAAGGCAAAAGCCATATATATTGGGAAATGATTGACTTCAACTATAGTCCTGAGTTTATTTATATTAATCAAATCAAGTCACAAACATTAGTGAATTTATAAATGAGTTTTTATGCATATATTTGACCTTCAGATTTGTACAGAAGTCATGCATTAGATTATTCAAGGTTGAAACCCCAATAGTTTCAACAATGATTGAAAAATTGTAAATAGAGAAAAAGGGGAGTGCAATGGGTTGAACTATCCCCAACCACCTACATGATGACTAAACACAACCTATATATCTAATACTCTAAAGAGTAAATTTAATCCCATGTAGTTATCCAACTTAGAGTTATTTTTTAAATTGTGCTCCTTTGACTATATGAATGCATTTATATATGGCTTGAATATTTAATCATGCTCTACTTTTTCTTGGATAAAATAGGCTCTTGACTTAGTTGATTATCACTTTAAGTGATTGGAAAAAAAATTATAATTAGTGTAACTATGATTATGTTTTTAAATTTCCAAGTGGTATAATAGGTGGCTTAAGTGTGCCTTTATTATAATCCAAAAGGGAAAAATCATGCTAATTTTTTTAAAAACATGTATCAAAATGTAATATAATATTTAATTTTAAAAAATTACTACTAGAGAACTAAAATAGAAATGTCCCATAGGGGACAAGAAAATTTGTGACTATTGTCCCCTATTGGACATTTTTGTCCTTTAGGTAAATGTGTGACTTTTAGATTTAGATATATCCATAAAAATGACAAGAGATTTTTTATTCATTATAAAGTTTATTTGGGTGGTAGATAACAATTTAGTAAATAAATAGGTCCCTATGGGTTCTTAGGATAGAGTGACATCAAAAAATGTAGAATATGGCCAAAATTGACATTATCAAATATTGTTAACAAAAATTGAATGAGTACAAGGGATAATAAAAAATGTAATTATTGTCTAAATAATTAAACATATAATTTGGCTTTTCTTGGTATCACTTATCATGTGAGAAAAAAATGAATAAATGTATGTTTTGGCTCCCCTTAGTCTCTTTGCACTATGGCAAGAAAAATAAATAGAAATATATTTTTTCTCTACTTAAAATTTTAACTATAAATAGGATAATTTGGATAGGTACCAAAATTTTGAGGTGAAGGATGTTCATATTCTTCCATGTCACTCGTCTAGAAATAAACATTCATATGCACTCTTTTTAGTCATAGGAAAACCATAAATATGTAACATTGTCAAATATTATATACAACATAAGAATGTTTGTAACATAAACATATGTAATAAATCAAGTTTAATATGTATTATGTAACCTAGTACAATTATGCTAATTTACAAACATGCCCTATAAATTTTTCAAATGACAAGAGGGGGAAAATTATATTCCTTCCTAATATATTGAAAATAAGGACAATTTAGATGATTTGATGTAATGACATAAATATTTCAACATTTAATATAAAATAAAATTATATAACCCATGTGAGGATGCAATAGGAAAAGGGAGGGAAATTTATATTACTTGATGGTGTCTCAAAAATAAAGATAAGTGATATGCCCCATTGTAACCATAGAAAGCTGTCATCATGCAAGTCTCAATAGGTATATGTAACTCACATGAAGGTGTAATAATATAATAAAGGGAAAATAATATGCCATGATGGTATCTAAAAAAGAGATAAAATAGAATTCAAATCTATATTAATAGGCCCCACTATGGAAACTATAAAAAAGTGAATGTATCAAGTGTAGGCAAAATATATGTAAAAAAAATGAGACATGTAAGCATATCCAAAATATAATCATTATAGTATCAATATGAACATGGGTTAAGTTCTATAGACATAAGATAAATCCACTTATGGAGAATCAATATTTATGATATTCCCAATGACATCAATTAAGGCATGTATAAGAGAACAAGGGTGTGAATCAGCAAGCCCATGTGGGAGTTAGGGTGATATTGAGATGTATTAAATGTCATGTAAACTATAGTAACATTATGTTTTTCCATTTTCAACTCAAAAATTATATTGTGTTTTGTAATAAAATTAGCTTAGGAATATTATGCAAGTTGCTCTTGATATACATAAATCTTCCAAAATTGGCACCAAAGGGAGAAGTTAAGACTCTATTAAAAAATACAACCCAAACAAAATTTAACCAACATATATTTCACCCTATAACAAGAGAAATCTATTACAAACATTGTATATAGCTACTCATAGGGAAGGAATCTTTTTCTAATGTTTTGGGCTTGTTCCTACTAAGTATCCAATTATACTTCCATTGTGAGGCTTAGCTATACTAGTGGTATTATAGGTGTATATGTAAGAATAATACATTACACTGAAGAATTCAACATGGATAAACATTATGTAGAATCATTGGGTTCTATCTATGACAATAAGAAAAGATTTTAAAGTTATCTGTACGGATCAATGTAAATATATTTCTATCGAAGAGATAGAATAATACACTATATTGTGTTGAGATTAGTTTCAAATAAGTCAATTTATGGAATCAATTTCCTAGATTTGTTGCTTTCTTCTCTTACAAGAGACTCTATAATGAGATCTAAAACTTTGGACATAAAGAATTTCATGGAATTTTCTTCCCTAATGGTAGAATTGAAGTGAGATATAAAACTTCACACATAAATAATTTTATGAAATTTATTCTAAATAAAAACTAACTAAAAATATGATTTATTGGTTGCATGCTAAGCTACAATTGCACATTATATTGATTCAATAGTAGGTACCTTGTTGTTATGGGGGTGATTAAATTTGAAGATGGTACATAAATATGAATTGTATAATTTTGATTCTAGTTTCCAAAAAATGATTTTTTTTGAATTTTTTTAAAGTATAATTAGGTTAAACATCTAAAATTTAAAGAGGACATCCTATTTTTTTGAGAAAACATATTAGATAGATGGTCATGTGGTCCACCATTTTTTTTATCATCATTAAATATTGTTTGAAATCCTTTGGTGAATATTTAGATAAGATATTATAGTGTATTACTATTTTTTTCAATGAATATATATTTTAAATTAATTAGATCCTAAAAATGAATATAAAAATGGATAGCCAGTCATGTGGCCCACCCTAACTACCTCAAAAAAAAGAAAATTGATTTTTTTTAATGTGTGTAGAATTAGGCCTAGTTTGTTACCATATGATTCTTTTTTTTTTTTTGCAATTAGATCAATGAAAAACAAATTAGATAAACATGAATATGCATGTATAGGTGTGGCATGTAGTGGCTTAAAAAGGTGTGGTTAGAAATAAATATAGTTTGAACCCTCAAAATAGCCTAAAATTTATAAAAATCATATGCTTAGAAAGAGGACAATGTTCTCATAGTGACAGTAATATTTTTTTGAATTTTAATGTTGAAATCCATAACACATTTGGAAATTAAAGTTGAAATTTTTTGGTTTTTCTCAAAACTCTTGATCTCGACTGTAGATGCAAAATCACAAGACTTTAGCTCAGAAATCCAAGCAATTTTCAAGCCTAAAGGTTTGATTTTCAATTCAAATACAAATAATGTGTATATGTTATGAAATGTATACACATTGTATAATGTATTATATAGTGTAAAATACAACACATACATGTTATATAAAACAAACACATTGCTTTGTTATAATACCAAAACCATCTCCACAAGCATGTAGGAGTCGTACATGAAGTCAAATTTGTCCATAAGCTTATATTTACTACTCTAAATGTTAGTTTAAATTTATTCTAGTAAATACACAAAATTAGGGTCACTCAGCATCTAATAGAGTTGGTCTCATAGTTACATGTCTTACGATGTGGAAAATAGTTTTTGAAAATCTAATCAAGCTAGTACTTAGGCATTTATATGGTTTAAGTATTAAACTTAAGGATTTCAAGACATAAATTTTGTAATTGATATCCATTTTTGGTAAACATAGTCATTTTTTAGGTCTTTGTGCCTTCTAGAATGATTCTTAGCATTTCTAGGAGTCTTAATTTTGTCAAAATTGAAGTTTTTAAACCACTCACTTTGAAATTCATGCAAAGTGGTATTATTGGGGTAACATAAGTCACATTGATGACTTGCACAAATCAAACAACCACTTTATATATTAATTTCACTTGATCATCATCCCTCCCTCATCCTTGATCACTTCTTACTCATCCTTCATTACTCATAATCACTCTTTCATCAATCCTCATTGTCCCTAATCACTCTCTCATTTACCCTCACTATCCCTAGTTATTTGTAATCACTCCTTTACCATCCATAATCACTCATCCATTGACCCTCACTATGTTTCATCATCCATAATCACTCCATCCTTGTCCTTCATCATCCCTAATCACTCTTTCCTCATCCCTCATCATACCTAATCACTTCATCATCCCTATTCACTCCCTCCTTATCCCTCTTCATCCCTAATCACTCTTTCATTGACCTTAATTATCTTTTATCATCTCTAATAACTAGGCTTATCATACCTAATCACTCCATTAATTATCACTATTCCTCATCATCCCTAGTCATTCACTTATCATACCTCATAATACATAATAAATATTTCTTCATCCCTCATCATCATTAATCACTCCCTCATTCACCCTCACCATCCTTCATCACTCCATCATTGACCCTTACCATCCCTTACCATCCCTAATTTCCCCCTCATAATTTGGCATGAGTATATACTCTAAATATATATTTTATTCCAATCATATGTTGTTTAATCATTTAGAATATAAATTAACCCTTTTATAGGACTTATGTTGTCAATACCCATTTATGATAGTTAATTTTATTACTGAATGAATTGGATGATCTTCCAAATTTATAGTCAAGTAACATAAGTATTAACACAAAATAGAGTCTAAATTTTAGTTCATCAAATCATCTTTGTTGTGTGGCTAACTAAATGAAATTTTACTCAGTTTCACCTTTGCTAGTTTGGTTCAAAAGATAAAAATTAAACACAAATTTCTTATATAATTTTCTAATTTTGAGAAGATCTAAATCATATGCAAAGCTATTTAGTGTTCCCATTCCTGTATGACTTGAATATTGGTTAGGTTCACACATGCCTTCCTTGTGTGTCTATAATTTTCCCCAAATATTTTATCTCTTGCATGAAAAATGAACATTTATTCATGTTAACATAAAAATATGTTTCTACAAAATGTGAAACACTAGTTCAACATGGTGTAGATGTTCATCCATCATGTTTTCTAAAGATTAAGATGTCATCAAGGTAGATTAAAAAATTACATAGGTAAAAGGTCCTAAGGATTCTGTTCAACATCTAAAAATGAATGAATTCATTATATGAGTTAAACTAAAAGGCATAACCAACTAGTCAATCAATCCTTCCTTTGCTTTTAAGACTATATTCTAGATGTCTAGAGGCTTAACATGAATATGATAATACCTAAACTTAAGATCAATTTTGTAAAATAATTATACAACATGGATATGGTATAAAAATTCCTTAATATTTAAATGATAATAATACTTCTTCACTTTAATCTTGTTAATATTTTTAAAATTGATTCACAACTTTAGCACAAACACAAATGGGTTTCTGCAAGGCATTGACTTGGGAATGATGTGTCCATTATCCATGATTTCATGGATATTCCACTTGATCTATTAATTGTCTAGAAAATATATGTTTTATAAAGAGGTTTGAGGTAGAGGTAGCGAAGAGATAAAATCAATAGTATTGTTTAGTGTATAGTATGTAGTAAATTATTTAGGTAACTGAAAGATATCCTTGTATTCATCTACTTTATGGTCCAATTATTTTGTCTTTGTCATTTTTGGATAAACCACACTATGATATGGTGACATAAGGATGTCATTAAACATTTAATTCTTAACATTAAGTGTATAATTATTACTATAACTGATAATATTCTTGCACTTCCTGGCACAAATGACTTAAAATTTATGAACTAACTATGTTATATGGTATTTCAAATCATGATAATCTATCACAAAATTTCAAGGATTTACTTGATAGACTACATTTCAATGGTAAATAAATGGTTTAACACATGTAAAACATCACACACTTATAATGGTGAGATGTCATAAAGGATTGCATCTTTAAAAAGTTTGATTTTGTACACCAAGTGACACTACTAGGTGATACATTTCTGAGGGTCTAAACTATACCATACCCTAGCATATGGTTATGGATGATGTATAAATTTCAAGTTCAATTTTTGAAAATATTATTTAGGAAAAATTAAATTCTTCTGACTTTCATTAGAAAAGATGAAGTGTATTATCTCACTATTGATCTACATTTGTTGATGAAACAATATTTTTAATTCATATAATTTCTTATCAGGGGAAGTAAAGATATTTTTAGTACCAACCATATCATTGGGTTCATAATCTATTATGTACTTAAATTTTTATAGTGATAGATAACTTTTACCCACTTATTGAGATGTGCAAGTAGAGAGATCATAGTGTGTCATTCTTCATTGGATTGAATATTGAAGTTATGAATTAAGCACCACTTTCAAATCTTGGACTACTTGTTCTAATCATTTGAAAATTATTTTCCACTAGGTATGATGACTCAATAAATATACATACAAATAGAAGGCCTTAAATATAATTATTTGGATCATAAAATTTCCTCAATTGATTTGTTTTAGGAAATTGCATAGCTTGGTGATTCTCATGTATTTTATACCCATTTTTGGTGCTATGGTGGTTTTACTTGCTTCTCCTTTTCTGGTGGATTTTCTATTGTGAATTATATCATTTCTAATAGGCCCATATTTTTTCATAGGTGCTAAGTATTTACATTTGAAATTCTCCTCAACATCATTTTGATCACTATGATTATATTTTATTCTAGCACTCAACTCTCCACTTGTATCTCCTAACATTGTTAAACCCCAGCAAAATAACACTATCAACCTATTGTATGGAGTGATTAAGGATGAGGAGGGATTAAGAAGAATTGAATAGAGATGATGAGGGATTCAATAGGGATGATGAGGGATAGTGAGGTTTAATGAGGGAGTGATTAGGGATGATGATTGATTGTGAGGATTAATGAGGTAGTGATTATCAGAGATGAGGGATGAGGAATGAGTGATTAGAGATGATGAGGTATGATGAAGTAGTGATTAGGGCTGATGAAGTGATATAGAAGCATCACTACCCAATATAAATAGTGATTTAGTTTACACTTTTTGAGTATTTAGAAGGTGTTCAAGGTCATAATAAGTTTTTAGGAGTTTTTTTAAGTTTCTAGTTTTGTGTCAATTTTGAATTAGATTTGTATTTTACTTTCTTGACAAATCTTTCATTTGAATTTTTTAACTTTCATAAACACTTCAAACTTGTTTAAATAAGTCCAACATTGAATTTGGTGTGGATATACTTTATCAATGATTTTAGGATGTTGAAACACTTATAATTAAACTCATATTTGAGAAATATGTTAGTAATTGAGTTATTTGAGGACACTCTCAACATACAAAAGAAGTTAGAATTTAATTGATGGCTATTTGGTAATAAGAGTCTTGCCCATGTATTATTATTTTTTTATTAAGAGTTAGATTAAAGAGAGTTGGATGGGGTAGGGTTCAAAAGGATGAATTTAAATAACCCCAAACAAGTTAATAAAGACAAGTCTTGATTATTTGTAGACAAGAAAGCAAACAGACCCTGCATCTTCTTGAATACGTGCAAAGATAGTTAATAGTGTGCATGATCATGAAACATGATTATTAATAAGTTATTTATTATATTTATGTGAGTGGTAAGTTAAAAATACCTTTTATTTTATGGTTATTATATTATTTTTCATTTGAGTTTAAAATCTTTTGAATGTTCAAATTACAAATTGTATACCCTATGCTTTTACAAACTGTGCATTGAAATTTGAGTAAAGGTCAAAGTATTATGGAAGAGGAGATTATATTTGGTGGGATTTTATAATGTATTATTAATTATCAACTTGAAATCAAAATTTATTAATAGTCTTTAAACATTTTATGTTATTATTTTATTAAGGACATTATGTGTTAAACAACATAACCTTGTCTTCTATGAGCAAAAGTTCTAAGTATACATCTATGTGAGAAGGTATATGCATGTATTTGAGTGAAAATTCAAATGTATATGTTTATGATTTGATTATAATATGTTCATTAATTATAATAGTCTTTCAAGTAGATTTCATATATTTATATGAGAAAAAATAAAACTAGCACATCCTGCAGTCATCAAGAAACTTAACACAGTCAAAGTGATATCTTGTGGAAATTGGAAAATTGAGTGTTATATATGGAAGGAATTGATTTTTTTAAAGTGTGTAAACATTTTATAGAGTATTTTAAGACTTAATGTTTATTTATAACCCTTTTTGGAATGAATTATAACAAATAACCTCTTCTCAGTTACTATAAACCCATGACTAAGTACACAGTCTATTCAAATTTGGTTAAGTCAGTCTACTTTATCCGAAAAAGAGAAATATAACACTTGGAAAACATGAATAGGTTAAAACAAGACCTAATTCAATATTCAAATTCATTATTTGGAAGATTGAAAACTCATTTTGACAAACCTAAGACTCATAAAAATGCTAGGAATCAATCCAAAAGGCACCAAAAACTAAAAAATGACTATATGTTTACCAAAAACGGTTATCAATTAAAAAAATTGTCTTGCAATCCATAGGTTTAATACTTATACCTTGAAACTTCTTGAATACTAACCGATCAGATTTTTAAAAACTATTTTCTACATCATAAAGCATGAAACTATGAGACCAACTCTCTCAGATGTTGAATGACCCTAATTTATTATATTTACTAAAATAAATTTAAATTAAAAATATAAATGTAAACTTACACTTAACATTTATAGTAGTAAATTTAAGATTATTTCCAAAGTTGGCTTCACATGCAACTCCCACATGTTCATGGAGATGGTTTTGGTCTTATAACAAAGCAACATGTATGTGTTGTATATTAAAATATATAATTTGTATGTTTTATACAATGCATACATGTTATACAAAACGTACACATTATTTTAATTTTCAATAATTAATACACATTATTTTTTGATCCATAATTTAAATAATCTAATTATGTTAATTAAATAATGTAATCATATTATTTGATAATGTGATCATGTTACCTAAAATATCTATTGAATTATCCCCCAACTCCTTGCACATATCCTCTTCATTCATTCCTCACTTATAAAATACCTAAAGAGACCATTGAAAATTATCAAAAGCATTCTATAGAGAATTCAATTGAGTAAAGCTTCCCTACTTTCACTTATTTCCATGTTAGTCATATGAACAACACATCTCTATGTCTAAAGTATTGAGATTAACACAAGAGATATATTTGCAAAGTTACAAGTTAGTCACTCTTATATTTACTTTCCACATATTGCATAATTAACACACAAGGAAACACATAGGGGATAACTACATAAGTTTGAGGCCCTCTTCAGAGTAGTGGATATGTAGGTAGTACCCATTAAGAGAAGGGTATTTGTGGTTAGCTCAAAAATGTGAGAAAAGTAACCCATTTTTCCCAAGGTCATTGTAAATATGAATAACTCAAGTTTTTTAATTTCATGAGGATAAACAATCCATGGCCCAGATCTAAATACACTAGAGCAAAGTTGAAGACAAAACCATAAGTATACAGGTGGTCACATCATTTTATATTAGGTATTTTTTAACAGGAAACGTATGTCTAATTCATAAAGTAGCATCGATGCTAATGTCCAAGGCGAACATTAGTTTTTACGGCTTCAAAGGCACTCAATCCAGAATTTTGTAATTGTTCTAGAATATTCTTCTAGTCTACTTCCTACCTATTCCAAATCCAAAACAATGTTATTATCAAAACCATGTACATTATTTCTTTGTCATTTCCATATCTAACATAGTTGTACTTTATATCTTTATCATATCCCATTTTAATAAATTTAGTATATGTTGTATTATATTTTAGCATTTAATTGGTATCTTGTAGATCTAAATATCACCCTTGTGAATTATCATTTTTATATTCTTAACTGTGTCTACCCAAGTAGGATCCACATCTAATTTAAGGTTAAAATTTTGGTAAACCCTAATTTTATGAATACAAATATTTTTTATTCCTTGAATTTTTAGTCATCTAGGGTTTTATATTACTATACTTTTTCATTTACTACTTATATTATTTTACACATAACCAAAGCATGGCCCTAAGTTGGGAGGTGTGTATATTGAAAACATTGAGCTTCCCCTCCCACCACGTAATATGTCTCAAAAAAATTAGGGGGCTAATCCTATGGATCATGATGACACCAATGTTAAGAATTAAAAACATACTAATGAGGTTATCATAGAAGAAAAATTTGATAATGAAAACCATGAGTCTAATGAAACCAATGAACATGAGAAAGTGCAAGCAATTGCATTATTTTGTGAGAATATTCATCAAAACCCTAAAGATATTGATGAAATAATAAAAACCATTTTAAAAACTAAAAAGTTAAAAAACATATATGACCAAATAGGTCCTTCTATTCATCATGCTATTAGAACCATGGGTCATCTCCATATACCAAAAACCATCCCCTTTAACACATTACAACCTAATACTTTAGATGAGGGCATATGATATGTATTTCAATATTTATTTCCTAAAATCACTATTGTTACATCTACCATGGAATTACTAACAAATTAAACTCAAATACAAGTTTTTATGCCTATTCAAACCCTATTTACATCACCTTTGGTGACTAATCAACTTGATAATTTAAAACCCAATGGATATTTAGTTAAAATAATACTTCAAGTTATAAAGACTTGGGATGAAAAGGTTAAAAATATTGAACAAAAAGATTTAAATTTTGATCATATTACTGATTTGTAAAATGTGTTACATAACCCACTTTGACCTGAGATATCTTTGTACCCCTTAACAATTGGTGTTTTTGCACTTAAGTTCACATTTTATCATGGAGAGGGTGATCTTGAACATCATCTTTGATCCTTTTATTTTACATGCCTTGAATATGATTCCAATGATAAAAATTTGACCAAATTATTCCCAAGAAACCTCAAAGACTATGCTTTGAGGTGATTATATGATTTACCTCTCCAATATGTGAAAGAATTCAAACCTATTATAGATCAATTTTTCGAACACTTTTCCATTAATGTTTCTAAAAAGGTTTCTTATCAGAAAATTTCCAAAATCAAGCAAGGAACAAATGAACCTATCATTGAATATGTCTTGAGGCACAAGACAATGTTGGCTAAAATGACTAATCCTATGGTAGATAAAGAGTTGAAAGATATATTCAAGAAAAGTTTACTTGTTCCCTTGCATGAGTCCATGATTTATAAATTTTTTAAATATTTTTATGACTTATGCCATTTTTTTCAAGATTATGAAATGAACCTTTTTTCAGTAAACAAACTCAAGTATGTATCAAACACATTGACTACATCTACATTAAATGCCAAATTTACAATCAAACCAAGTTATATGGTGAAACCTCCAGATCCTAAAAATAAAATAACCACCATGGTTAATGTAGGTTAATAGTAGCCTAATAAACTTGTCATATCTAATGTACCAAGAAAAAATTTACACACTTACCTAAGTCTCCCACTCTATTACTCCCATGGCTAGTAGAGTGTCATCTTATATCTCTCCCTCATCTTATAGAGGTTAATATGAATAGACCTCTACCCAAAGGATATGATGTATATATTTATTGTGATTATCACCATGGACCAACACTTTCTAAAAACATATGTCTTATCTTGAAGCATAAGATCCAAGACCACATTTATGACCAAAAGATTACATTTGATGGCCCTCCCAAAGAATTAGGTTCATAATTGGGTCATCACTAGAAATATAAAATAGTTAAAAATATTTTACAAGATCATTATAAAAAGGAACTAGAAGTGAAAATGGAATATAATTCACATCCTCCTCCATCACATTATGACCACCCATTAGATGGTATTGTTGGTACCTATACATAACATACACGTCCTATGGTTCATATAAATTTTATTACTTTTGATGATAGTGACGTTCAACATGGAGAATCTAATATTAATTATTTATTTATTCAAAAAAAAATTGTCACCACCTTATACATAGTGTTATGATTCATAATTGTGCGACTAAAATTGTTTACACCATGACATTCCTTAGGCATATAGCTTATACTCATCATAATTTGTACCCTTCTACTAGATTAGATAGAGCATTCAATGGGACCTCAAAAAGGTTCCTAGTGAGATTGGTCTATATTTACAAGTCAGTCCCACACATGTGGTTACTACCATTTTAGTTATACCTTCCATGATAATCTTTGATATGTTATTGGGAAGACCTTGGATCCATACACTTTGAGTAGTACCTTCTATAGTTCATGGTTGTGTTAAATACATTTATGTTAATAAGATAATTACAATTTCTAAAATTTCATATAATCATCCTCTTGAACAATAAAAAATTGTACCTAAGAAGTTAATTATTAAACCTACTAAGGATAATCCATCGTAAAAAGATAATTAATAGGCAATCCCCATTACTAGGCATCTAGTACTTGAGAAAACATTACATTAGAGACATATAATGGATTCCACAAAATACCCATCTTATAATATGCACCATATTCAAGCATCTAGAGCACTTAAACATGTGTTTAACTCTAAAATGGATCTATATTAGAGATATCTAGTTTATTAAATGGGTATATAGAAATGAAATGGCACAAGGGTGATAATCAGATCTATAGTAGGATAATTAGATGCTAAACTTTGATATAATTATACACTAAATTTATTATGTTGAGATAGTCTAAATAAGGAAAGTACAACTATGCAAACTATATAAATGATAAATAAGTGAAGTAATTATCTTATTTTGATGATAATGCAATTATAGATATGGAATAGGTTAAAATTAGCTAGGAAGGAAAGCAATCATTAGATTATGTATTTGACACCTCTAGCTCTCTATGTAGTAATGTCATACTAGGATGGTTATGTCAATGATACTATCTAGATTTGACACTAGTGTCTTATATAAAATATGTTCTAAAAAAGGATGTGACCTCTAGATGCTTCTAGGTTTTTCTTCACCTTCACTCTGGTGCATTAAGATATGGTTCATGGATAGTCACTCCTCATGAAATGGTAAAATGCTAGTTTCCTATATTTAATGTGACCTTAGGTAAAAATGGGTTAGTGGAAGCATAGTGTCAAACTGACCCTAATGACCCCAATATCAAGGAACATTGTCTATATATCTAATACTATGAAGAGAGACTCAAAATCGTGTAGTTTTCCCCTATGTGTTGGCTTGTGTGTGAATCACACAATATGTGCAAACTAGGTACTTTAGTGACCTAGCTTGTAACTTGTAAAATTAGGCTCTTGGGTTACTCTTTTAGTACTTCAAACCTATAGATGTGGTATACTTATAAATATTATGGAAATAGGTAAGTTTTTTTCAATTAAATTATTGACAGAGTGATTTTGATAAGTTTCTTAGTCTCTTTGATCTTTTTCTAGTTGTTGTTAGGTTTTTATAGGTGTGGAAAGAATGAGGGTTGATATTATATTTATATAAATCCCATTGGAGTAATAACTCATATTAAATCAATTAAGATAACCATTAGGATATGTTTCATTTAGAAATTAGATGAATTTAGGGTAATGGAAACTTGTGTCAGGACAAGACAGTAGCGTTGACACTAATTTCTATCCTAAATGTTAGTTTCTAGTGAGAAAGATAATATTTATAGGTTTAGAACTCTTATATATGGAAGATAAGTCCATTTCAATAATTCTAGTCAAGATAGAAATTATTTAGTCATCAACATTAGACTAGATAGACTAATAGATATAGGTCAAAGGGTACAAGATAAAGTAGATGCAAGACTTGTAGAAGAAGAAAAGGTAAATAATTGAGAGGAACATTCAAGGTCTAAGTTTACCAAGTTTAAAATAATGAGGTGATATATAATCATAAAATATCATCTACATTCCCCCATTTTAATATAATAATGAAATTACTAGTTTAAAGGAAAGGAATGCATACCTGGGTGTGTCTACACACCTTGTCTTTTCATGTCCCCAACTTAAGTTCTTTGATAGTGACTATATTGTCACTAAAATATCATTACCATATAAAATTAGTGCATATAATTTGGGTTGAAAGTACTTTAAATATATTGTAATTAAAAAGGTAAGGTTTAAGAGTACACCTATGTATCAATGTAACTTCCTTAACTATTGATAAGTTATTTTTAGAAAGATGTATCATTGTAAGGCTCTAAAAATGAGATTAAGATAAATATATATAAATATTTAAAGTTCATATATCCAAGGATATATAGAGAGATTGGAAGTCACATGCCCCAAAATTTAGAAAAAAAGTGAGTTGCCACCTAGTAATTGATATTATCTCAACCATGTAACCTCATGATACTTATAGCTTGGTGAGGCTAGATAATCAAGTACAGACTAAAAAACTTGTAAATATTGAGTTATTTGATCACCCTAATCATACCAAAAGGTGAACCAACTACTAAATTAGATTGGCTCAATAAAAATCCATAGAAGTTTATGGGGTGTTAGTACAAAAAATATTATGATATGGTAACAATCCATAAAAAAGTTTTGAAATCTAAAACTTATTTAGATTTTCAATATTAGGCACATTTTACATAGTATATGCACCTTAGATATGTCTCATTCTAAAAATATGTATAAAAATAGTACCAATGTATAGATTTTTATCATAACTATGAATCTGAATAATATAAATCTGTGATTTTGCTAATTTGGATAACTATGTAAGTGTTGAGGGCATGCTTCTAAAACATGCCCCTACTATGTATTAATAAATATAAAAATTTATATAAGTACCAATGTGTAGGACATGTTTCCAAAACATGGCCCCACTATAAAATGGAGATGCTAAATACTTAAAATGTCTAGAGAAAATTCTTCCAAACCATGCCCCCACTGAATCTAATAAGTTTGAATGTGTAGTAGCCATGCCCATATGAGATGCCTTGACTAAATATAATAGCCATGAATGTGTTGAATCCATACTCATATGACATGCTCGCACTAAATCTAATAATTATGAATGTGTAGAATCCATGCCCATATGACATGCCCCCACTAAATATAAAAACTAATATAATTACCACATACTGAATGATTGTGGAGAACAAGCTTCCAAATCATGCCCCCACTATATTCTAAAAATTATGCCAAGTGTGGAGAATATGTCTTTATGACATGCCCCCACTACTATGACACCCTTGAGATGAGGGAAATATATGATGTTGTAGTTACCTCACCTCAAAAGGGTAATATAACTTTATAATCTGTGAATATAACCATGTATCATATATAAGGAACATGTATAGGTAAATGTATCATTGAATTACATAGAACTAATGTAATCATGAAGACCAAATATGTAAGAAAAGGATCATGAAAACATATATATAGTAATAATACAAAATCAACAAGAAAAAAAAACACACACACACACACACAAGATCACACAAAAGGTAATGGTCCAAGGAGACTGTAAAAAAGGGGCATGTTTCAAAATGCCACAAAATCAAAAGAACATGACATAGTCAATTGTTCATAATGGCAAGAATGGCATATTAAAACATCCATACAATAAATAATTACATATGAACATTATAATTAAATCATACATAGGCATGAGGGTCCAAAAAAAGAGCATATTCAAATTCTCAATAAAGGAATACAAGACACTCAAGGAAGTGCATAAAATAAATCTTAAGAAACCGACATAAACATCTCATAGTAGCACTTGGATTCAATGTGTTAAGAAAAGTATGGTAAGTGTATAACATATGATGTACCCTATGTAAGATATAATCATGTATACAGGCATGTGTTAGTACATAGGTGATCTCAAATATGATAATATGCAGTGATAATTGAATCATGAAACTTGTTTGTATCAAGATCAAAGAAGCAGATGTCCCCAACATCCATATCAAATGTGTGGAAGGAAATCAAAATAGACAAAATAAGAATATATCATGTATCTATGTATTCCTATATCACATTCATGTATAAGTGTGAAACATATGTGTATGTAGGAGTAATTTATTATGGCATACATCAATATGGAAGTAACACACGTGGATACCAAGGAGCCAATAGAACATGCAAGTGCCAAAAAGTGGTTTTTGTAATTTTGTATGTTTTTAATTTTTTTGATATTTTTGGAATTATTTAAGAGGAAAGATCATCCTATAATTCCATCCAATGGATGGGTAAATATATATCCACACTGTGAATATAGTGTAATACCTTGGTTATGCTATTAAAGAACATGTATAGGTGTAATATTTTTCATTATGGTATCAATGGTGCTATGCATATGTAAAATAGGACTTTGTGGTCATGAATTAATAGTGTAACATGAGTAGGGTTATTTGGAACCCATCATTATATGCTTATTTGTTTTTTAAGTGTATAACAATATGTACATTTTGAGGTCCTCTAGATATCTGAACATGGTGTGTAGTAGAATATTATGATTTAGTGGAGTCCACTATATGTCTATAATTTAATAGTATCTCAAGAAGTGGCCACCTAGTAAAGGGGATTACTTGTTTCATAACCTTTTATGGTGAATTAGCCTTAACAGGATTGGAATCTAGTTTTTGGGTATAAATTTATTTTGTTCAAAAAGATGCTCATATGGAATTATGGAAAGTATAATTACTTGATTGATATGAATGTATTTTACACACCCATGCACTATAGAAGATACTTATCAAAGAGTGTGCATCCAAGGTCTTCCTACTAATATATCGAAGATGTTTGTGGAAGGGATAACTAAGAAAGTAGTAACCACATGTGTGGGGATAACTTATAATGGTAGGTCAATCTTGACAAAAACCTTATAAGAGGTCACATTAAATTACCTAATTGATATGGTATAAGTATGTAAATAATTAGGATTATAACCCAATTTCATAAGTAATGTCATGGTGCAAACATTTTATCTTGCACCATTATCAATCATAATACTATGTATGGGGCATATATCAAGGTATGTTCGAATGAGTAGAGAATGAAGATTAGTGTAACCATCCTTAATTTCAATGTCATAAAATTTAATAGAGGGTATCTAAACTATAGGAGGTATATGTTGCATCTAATTAACAATAACCCAATCCATTGGGTAACCATAATTTGATAGAGGATGTACATTATATGTAATTTTTACTTCTTGGAATAGTCTTTAAAATTTGTTGGACATCATGTTTCCAAATGTTTAATCTTAAAATGGATCTATCTGGGAGTTATTTAGATTATTAAAGGGGTATATAGAAATGAAATGACACAAGGGTGATAATAATATCTATACTAGGCCAATTAGATGTTAAACTCAGATATAAGTATGCACTAAATTTATTATGTTGAGATAGTATAAATATGGAAAGTAAAACTATGATAAATATAGTAATGATAAAGAAGTGAAGTACTTAGCTTTTTATTATTCTAATGTAGTTGTAGATATCAAATAGGGTAAATCAAGAAGGAAGGAGATTTTATAAAAATCATTAGTTTCTAGATTTAACACCTATGGTTATTTAGATAGTGGATGGTTACATCATCATAATTGTTTGGGGATGATGCTAGTGTCCTTTAAGAAATATCTTTTGAAATAAGATGAAACCACTTGGATGTTTTTGGGTTTGACTTCACCTTTACATTAGTGTATTTAGATTTGTTTCATGGATAGTCTCTCTATGTGAAATGGAAAAACCCTAGATTTTCATCTTCAATGTGAAATTGGTAAAAAATAGGTTAGTGGGCACATGGTTTCGAGTTAACCCCAATGACCCCATTATTAAAGGATGCTACCTACATATCCAATAATTTGAAGAGTACCTTAGACTCATGTATTTCTCCCATATATGTTGTCTTTTGTGTGAATCATATAATATGTGAAAAATAAGTAAAATAGTGACCTATCTTGTAACTTGGTAGATCAAGCTCTTGGGTTGCTCCTTTATTACTTCATACTTGTATATGTGTTGTACTTATAAGTGTTATGTAAATAGGGAATATTTGTTCAATTAAATTCTTAATAGAGTGTTTTTTATAAGTGCCTTGGTTTCTTTGGTCTTTTTATAGTGTGTAATGAATGAGGGTTGATCTTGCATTTATATCAATCCTTTTGGAGTAATAACTTCCATTAAAGCACTTAGGCCAACTATTAAGATATGTTTAATTTGAAAATTATATGCCTTTAAGGTAATGAACACTTGCATCGAGATAAGATAGTAGTGTCAATTCTACTATCTATCCTAGATGTTAGTGTCTAGGGAGCAAGAAAGAAAGTGCAAGTTCAAAACTTGCAAAGATTTAAGATAAGTACATTTTAAGCATTCTCAAAAAGATAAAAGGCTTGGGTCATCAACATAAGACTGGTTAGACTAAGAGATATAGGTCAAAGGGCACAAGATAGATAATATGCAATACTTTATAAATTAAAAAAGGTAAATAAATGAGAGTGATATCTAGGGTCTAATTTTTCCATGTGTACAATATTGATGTGATATATAATCATAAAATATCATCTACAACATGTTTCAACTATTTTTATTCCAAAGAAACCATAGATCACACAAAGATGTGTTCTACGAACCCCTATTCCTTTTATTACTACTTCATAACCTCAGAGTCCTATTATACATACATAGAGTAACACATCTACTATAATGACAAATATTGCACCAATACATGTTCCTTGGAAGTACCAAAAAATACTTGAACTAGATTTTGAGATGGGAGATAACTATGACCATCCTTTGGATGAGATCATAGGATGATAATTCCTCTTCATAATATTCCAAAATACCAAACAATCAAAAAAATTCAAAAATACAAGAAAATAATTGGCACCTACATATTCTATTGGCTCTTTGGCATCTATGTGTTAGTTCTATGTTTATGGATGGTATATTAGTTAATTATAAATACACATGTGCTTAACACTTCTATGTGAGTGTGATACATGCATACATAGATAAATGATCTTTTTTAATTTTATATGTTAGACTTTCCCTCTACTCATATCATGTGGACATTGGGGGCATTCACTTCTTTGGCTTTGATACACACAACTTGTATCATTTTATGGTCTCTTAATTATCATGTTTGACCTCTTATATACTTACACATGCATTCATCCATTATTAATATTATCCATGGTACTTGATATGCTACACACTTGACATTTTTTGCTAACACATTTGATCAATGGGCTACTATGATATGTTTATGATGGTCTACACAGTAGTACCTTTAACGAATAATTCAAAAAAGGTATATTAAATGATAAAAGGAAGTGGACATGGTCCTCACTCCAAATCCCTTATTATTAATAAGACCAAAATTATAGAGAGGTCTAAGCAACGCATTCTGATACCAGATTTTGATGAGCAATAATTATTGATCAAATAAACTTAATTATATTAAAAAATATTTTTTAATTTATAGGGATAGTTCTCCTTTAGATTATAATTTTATTGTTATCCCTTTATTCTCTCAACTATTTCTATCTCTACGTAAATATTTTATATTTCCTAGTTACATATTATGATTTTTTATTACAAATCATTTACTAATATAAACTTTCACACACACACAAAAAAAAAAATTTACCCATATAAGCACGAATACATATCAAGTCACCACTGCTCTAGAAAAAACTATAGGTGTGTTCTCGAGGCCAAAAGGCATTAACTTATACACAAAGGATCCTTATTCTATGGAAAAAGTTGTTTTATCTTTGTCTTCTTCTATGATGGGTATCTAATGATAGCCACTGAATCCATCCATGAAAGAGTAAACTTTATGACCTATGACAGGTTCCAAAACTTTATTTATGAAAGGAATTGGAATAGATCATTCACACATGCATCATTCAAAATTTGATAATCACCACATAATCTAAGCTCCCCTATTTTCTTAGTCTACACTACCATGGGAACAACCCAATATATATTTTTTATGGGATAGATTATACCTACTTCTTATATTCTATCCAATTCATCCTTAATTTTGAGCTTCATGTTTGGATTCAACTTATATGGCCTATTCTTTATGGGGCATTTTCACTCCTTAATTTTTACATGCATTCAACCTAGGGAAGGATATACTCCTTTGAATTCTAAATTTTTTTTGGGCAACACATCTTGATAATATTGTAGGAGTTGCATATATTTTGAAAGTTTGGATTTAGTCTAATAGTCACCTATATGTGCTAGTTTAGGAATCTCCTCACTTTTGATGCTTTCCACATGATTTTTAATAGGTTGTTAATCAATCTTTCACTTTTCCTTACCAACATATTCTTGTAGCATTATTTACCCTTCCTACTCTATAATCTATATGTTGCTCATATTTTCTTCTTCAGTGGGTTCTATGATTAGATCCTTGATTATTTCTATTAGCCATTCAGGTTTAAATAATTTAGTCAGATCAATATCACCATCAGTATCTGAATCTTCAATTTCCTACTCTTCATCTTGTATTTGGTGGCATGACTACATAAGAGATGTTTCTTCCATTTTTACAACTTTATATCATTTTAGTGTTGTATTTAGATCATAGCCATGTTATTCTACATAGTAGACTTCTTCTTGGTTCTTAAATCTTATGTGCACCCATGGCATAGGAATTGTTTAATTTTATGTAGTACATTATAAACCCCATAACTCTTGCCTTCAAAGACAAAGTTTGTATGAAGATTTTATACACCTACAACCAGTTATTTGTCTTCCTCTTAATTTCTTGATGCATAAACTAAGTTGATGGTAAAGGGGCAAGTGTGTAATGAAATATATGAACATAGTACTTATATTCCACACATTTTTTAGTCCAAACCTTAACACATTTTTGGATATGGATTTTAGGTCACTCACATTCTTGAAATAAATGGAAATTATTTTTGGTGACTTGTGATAGTTAAAATCTACTAATCACATTTTTCATGCATCATCCCAATCAAGCTGATGATTTCTATGAATTACTCACCATGTCACTGCAACTCCCTTCAAACCATAACTCAAAGCATGACCTAATTATTGATTATAAGCACATGAAATTGTAGGCATAGAATGAATTGATTGATATTGTTGATTGCATAGTACAAAGTATGTTATCTTTCATGGGTGAAGACTATTCACATAGGTCAGAGTTCATGATCATCATGAACTCAATTGAGTAGATGCATATCTAAGTATTCACTTACAGATCAAGATATTTCTCAAGTCAAGTTCATTATTTTGTTGGATCTATATAATATTACATATGATCATCTTCTTGATAGAGAAAATCAAATTTTGAATGAGTAGGGGATTTAGGGTTTATGCACCTTATGTAAAATAATGACTACATAAGGGAAATGATACTGTTAAATAATGACTACAATATCATTTCCCTAATGCACCTCTAACTAATTCTACACCCATTTCTTGCTAATCAGTGAAGGATAATGGTTTGTTATTTTGTTCATATCAATGACTTCAAAATCACTTTGTAAGCTTAGTTTTGTTACTTTGATATCAATGTCTTTTAACCAAAAAATGGGTTCAAATATTCCATAGTTTGTTAAGCTCAGAGTCAATGGGATATAACTAAGAAATAAATATCCAATTGCCTCTTATGCAAACCTAGGGATTATGTTGACCATGCTACCAAAATCAAAGACAACATTTGTAATTTCATAGGATGCAACTTCAATGTCAATTCATGCATATACATCCCATGTCTTCATTGTTTTGACATACCAAACAATTTTTTATTTTGTGTTTCCCTTTCTATGTACACTCTACTAGATTATGTAGTAAGGTTTTGATGTTCTTTGAAATGTCTTCATTACATAGTGAACATAGACATTCAATAAATTTTTAAAAACAGTGACAACTCCATCTTGGTACATAATACACTCAATCTGATCATACATTTGGGAATCTATCATTGTAGCATCTACTTCATTAGTGTCTTATTGTTAAATATTTTTCAACATCTATGTAGCTTGAAACATGAGCCCTTTTTATAATACTAGTTCTAGGTATTTGTCCTATTTTGCTTTTCAAATTCCCTGGTCCTAAGGCATTTTGAGAAGAGGTAATCCTCTCTATGTGTGTTGGTGTCTTGTAACAAAATTAAAAAAAGTGTCAACCTGAGGTTGTGCATTTACCATGTTAACATTCTTGATGGAATCTTCCTTCCTTTGCTTTTACAAAACAAGACAATCTTCTATCTCATGTTGCTTATATACCCTACAATATGCCTTGTAAGATTGTCTTTAGGGATTCAAATGGAAATTCCATTGTACATTATTATACTCTCCACATAAGTAACATTACAAAGGAGGGTGTTGGTAGTTATTTCATCCACCACCTTGGTAATGCCCTCTATATCTCTCCTAGATCCTCCTCTATTGGGCTGATTACCTCCTTTATAACCTCCCTATTATTACATTGTATTCTAGTGCTAATACTACTAGGTATTATCTCTAATCCCAAATTATTATTGTGTAACTAGTGAAGTACAACTATTTTGTTGTTACTACTTCATTATTGGATTACAAGGTATTATATATTGGTATTGTGATGATAGTGGTTTCCAACTCAATAAAGGAGGGGTCCATCTAACTAGACCGTGAGGTTGATACAAAGGTGAGATGGGAATCCATTGTGGATATACTTGGTTTGCATAATCCTTATCGACCTCTGGGCTTGAAATCATCTTCTTTGTCAAGGAAATTTGATACATAATGATGATGAATACATTTTTTTAATATCTTCTTTGAGCTCTTACAAATCCCTATAAATGTTTTCATCATTATTATGTGACTTACAAAAATTACAATACACACTCTATGGGATTTTTACATATTATTATAGTAGATGGCACTATGTTTTTATTCACCCTACTACTCTATAGATTTCATATAAATCTATCTTGATCTTAGGACAATAATTCATATGATGCCTTTCTTTCCCACTCTCTATGTACCATAGATTTAGCTTAGGTTTATTTGCTTCATGGTATTATTCCATCCTCTTCATAAAATATTGAAATGTGTTTTCAATCTTAGATCCCATTATGGGAGCTCTCCTATAATATTAAATTTTCTCCACTCAAATAGCAATAGCTCTAACATCTTCCTTAATAGCATATTGGGTCTGCACTATAGCAAAATTGATCTTAGAATGTAGTCCTTCAATAAACCATGTAGATTTATCTTTATCTACTAAGGAAAAATCCACCTTATTCATAACATTAAATAACTTACAATCATAATCACAGACTAATTTTCCTAACTTGTACCTAATCTCCTTTAGGTCTTAAATAATCTAACTTGTATATTTCATTATTTTAAATTCTATGATAAGCCATTCTTTAACTTGATGTAGACTTGCCTAAGTGATTTCTCTATGGTACATAAACTCAAGTGCTCTTCCATTCATTAACCCTATTAATTTTCACTACTTTATAGCCTCATCAATAATACCCTTAGCTTACCATCTCATCTCAAATGTTAATAAGTACTACTTAGGATCCTCATACCCATCATAGGTTTCCATGTTTATAAATGCTCCTATAGAACACATTTTATAAACTAGTGTTGAGGGGATCTATTATACATATATTACAATGTGAGGCTACATTCTATGCGATCTTACTTATGTACTAAGAAGATTTACCTGCACAATGGAGAGTTAATTTATGCACTCTTTTTCCAATGTTTCCTATTTTTCTCTACTTAGTTTCAACTAGCCCCATGGCCTTCAAAGCCTTATGAATTGAGTCTATTTAAATTTTAGTATCCCATTGATGTACTTGTTCTAAAAATAGACCTTCATAACTACTATCTACCTATTCTTCTAGGTGAAAATATTTATTGAAATATAATAAATTGGGTTGTGAGGATGTGTGCTCTTTTAGTGAATGATTCTTTCCTACAACTTCTTATTCTAAGCTTGAACTTGTGATTACTCTATGATTTTAGTCTACTTATTTTATTAATGCTTCATGTCCTTATTCTGATAATACCTATTCTTATAGTTGCACACTATATCTATCATCTAACTGATTTACGTCTACACTAATCTCATCTTCATCTTCAAATATCTCTTTTTCCTCTCATTCTTCATCACTTATTTCTTTTTACTATCATGCATCTTCTTCTTTCATATCTTAATTCTTAATCCTTCATTTCTTTCTTCTCATTCATAATGTCTTTGTACTCACTTTTCATTTATTTTACTACTACTCTTATCTCTACTTGTAACTACCTAGGTATTTTTGTATTTACGCTATCTATTCTATTGTATCAACTGACATTCTCAATCTAGACTTTTCTTATAACTCTTCTTCCCTCATTTTCTCTATTCTAGATTTAGTTTCAAGCCTTATCTACTCATCTAATCATCATTCATTGTCATGTTGTACACACCCCCATATGCCCAAAGAAACTACTCCATATTGGCTAGAGTAGGCACCATGGCCTTGTCCATAACCAATATCTTCACAAGGATAGGTGGTTGTTTTAAAAGTTTCTCTCAAATTCCCATTATGAACTAGTCTTTTATATCTTCAAAAGCTATGTATCCTTGTACTATAAACTTAGTTATATATCTATCTATTGTAGTAACAACCCAATGATCTACTACTCTTGTCTAGTCAATTTCTAATCTTTGTAACCAATATATTCTTTCTTCATTCCAAATTATAGTTTCTTCCATCCTTGGGTTGAAGTAATAGTATTCCAACTATGTTAACTAGTTAACTACCAATTCAGGGAACTCACACTAGACAATTTCATAAATTTCTCTATAAATATGCTTTCAAATTATTTCTTATATGGTAATACCAGTCCTTTTTTATTATTCTTCTAAAAAATTACATATCCTTTGGTCTAACCATATCTCAATATCTATATACCCTAGTAGCCATATTAACATAATTACCTCCAAAAGAGGTTCCATACTCACCGCACCATTGTTAGCAGAGGTTCTTGAAGTGTCAGAACATGCTAAGGATGAGGATATCAATGAGAGACTTCATATGTGCAAGACATTTTATTAGGATAATATAGGAAATTGTATGACAAAAACATAAAGGTCATAAATTATCCTACCTTAATGAGGAATTAGGAACAACCAATATTATATAAACCAAGATAATGCATTTGGAATAGTTTAGACAAAAAGTAACCAAAACATTACACTTGAGAATGTACATAAGGAATATAATAATAAATCACATAGGTAACAATTTTATATAATGTATATTGATATATTATAAAAATTTGAACCCTCTTCTTCTTACAAACAAAAATATATATAGACATTTCTAGTCTATGACTATTAATTTTCTTCTCATACTTGGCACCAAAAGTGGACTCTCTTCATATTATAGCCTATTAAAATTCATGAAATTAGGACAAAATAGACTTATAAAATGAAGAAATTATTTCATAATGCATGAATATTAGATAAATATCCTATGTAACTTTATAATTTGTGTTCTTCTACCAATATGGACCATGGACAAATTTGAGTATGGATTTTGTGTTAGGATTAAATAACACACAAAGAGGTAATGATTTAATTTTTATTATTATAGATAAGTTTTATAATATGGTTCATTTTATTACATGTAATAAAACCAATGATTCCATTAGAGTTATAGAACTATTTTTTAAGGATATTGTGAGATTGCACTGTGTTCCAAAAACCATTGCATTAAATAGGGACACATAATTTCTACGTCATTTTTTGGATCACTTCGTAGAGGAATATGGGGACTAAGATACAATTAAGTAGTGCATACCACATTGAAATAGATGGATTTATAGAATTTTTAAACATGAGCTTGGTAAATGTGTTAAGAAGCATAGTTGGAGAGAAGCTCAAACAATGGGACTTGGCTTTATCACAAGCTAAGTTTGTATTAATAGTTTAGTGAATAGATCACTAGGTAAATAAATATTTTAGATTTTTTATCGAAGAAATCCTATGAGTGTTTTAGATTTGGTAAATTTACCAATTTTATAATGATTTAATGATGATGTAAAAGCATGTGTAGAACATATACAACATTTACAAGAAGTAAGAAGAAAATTGTAAGAAAGTAATGAGAAGTATAAACCAACAAAAGATGTCAGAATAAGATAAAAGATATTTCAAAAATGATATTTAGTAATGGTTTACTTGAGGAAAGAGAAATTTTTTAAAGGCACATATAACAAGTTGACATACAATAAAATTGAACCATATAAACTTGTGAAGAAAATCAATGATAATGCTTATAAGGTGAGTTTACCATAGAATTTGATATTTATATAGTATTTAATGTTTCATATTTATATGATTTCCATGGAGAAGATGGTGAATGTGAATAAGATGAATAATTATATTGTAATCAATAGTTGCTAAAGAAGAATAAAGTAAACATAGTGCAAGTTCTAAATAAGAAGATAACAAACAAAAGGCAATGAAGTTATGACAAGTATTTAGTATAGTGGGAAGGATTACAATAGGAAGACAACACTTGTATTATAGAATGAGAGATGAAGAAGATTGATGAATAAATTATATTATTACAATGAGAGCAACTCAAACGAGCTAAGTTGTTTTTAGCCAGAGGAGAATGACACAAAAAAGTGGCTGAACTTCCAAAGGCCATAACTTTTGATACGTAGCTCCGTTTGAGCCCATCTTCATGCCAAAAAGACCAGGTTGAAAATTTTAATTCTAAAATAACCCTCCCTCCACCCTTTTATTATGGTAATTTTTTGATATAAAGGGTAAACTTGACCATTTGAGGGTCTAAAATTATAGTTTAAAATTATTTTTGGGTTTTTTTCTAATTTAAAATTTTACTTTTGTAACTAGACTTGAAATTAAGTTGAAATTTGTCTAATAGGTTAATTTTAGTGTTTATTTTAATTTTATATATTTTTAGAGTTATTTTCAATTACATGTACTACTTACTAAAAATAGTAGTTGATAAAAATAACAAGTCAAGTTTTATTTATTTGTTTATTTATTTATGGAGTTCTAAATTTTGCATGTCAATTCTAATTCTGAGTTGAGGCTTATTTATGCATTGTTTTTAATTATTTGAATCATTAAATAAAAATTAATAGAGGTTATTGTCTCATAATATTTTCTTATTGGTAATTTATTTATATTAATAGTATTTAGTTCCATTATTTGTGGTCTGCTGGGACCATTGTATGTTGACTTAATTTTGAGTGCTCTTATGGATGTGATTATTCACTCGGTGAGCTTACCCCATTAATATATAAATATTTACATTATCTTTATCATTAATCTTAAGATTTCATTTCATCACATTTTTCTATGCTATTCAGTGATACATTTTCGTAGACATGTTCTTCTATATGCTACATGGTTCCATTTATAGATCAATTAGTTGTCTTCTCCTTTTAAGGTGAGGTAACTACCACCTCCTATTTTCCTTCACCTCAAAGGGGGAAATATAATTGGGGGCATGTCATAGAGGAAAGATATCCACATTATTCATAGTTTTTATGTTTAGTGGGGGCATGTCATATAGGCATAGCTTACACACATTCAAAGTTTAGATTCAGTGGGGGCATGCTTTGGAAGCATGGTATCCACACTTATTCAGTATTTAGCATTCCCAAAATTCAATGGGGTAATGTTTTAGAAACATGTCCTCCACATTGGAACTTATATCAATTTTCTTATATAGTCAAGGAATTATTTAGAATCATGTTATCCACACTCACATAGTTTCTGAATTGTCCAAAGCACACATTCATATGATTCAGATATAACAGTTGTGGCATAATTCTATATATTTGTACTATTTTTATACATAGTTTTAGCATGAGACATATCTAGGGTACATATGTTATGAAATATGTACCTAACATTGCAAAATCTAAATTAGTTTTAGATTTCAAAACTCTTCTATGGACTATCATCACCCATTAGGTCAAAATTTCATGGACTATATTGATCCAATCTATTGTAATAGTTGGTTCACTTTTTGGTATAGTTGACATGATTAAATCACTCAATATTGATAATTTTTTAGGTTGTAATTAATTATATCAACCAACCTACCCATTCTAATATTATGAGTTGACTTGGTTCACTCATACTCACTAGGTTATAAGTATGATTGGTTTACATGGTTGAGCTAATCTCAATTGTCTAGTGATACTTCACCTTTTATCCAAATTCGGGGACATGTTCCTTCCACTCTATATCTATGACCTTAGATATATTCAATTTATGTATTTTTATTGATCTTCATTTTAGTTATTCATAATGATACATATTTAAAATTAAGTTTCTAATAAGTAATGTAATTGTATTGATGCATAGGTGTACTATTAAACATTGCTCTTTCAATTTTAATCATTTCAAATACTTTAAATTTTAGATTATATACACTAATTATATGTTGTAACATGTTATTAGTTGTAGGTCAGTCACTAACAAATCACTCAAGTTGGGCTCATACAAAGGCAAGGTGTGTTATTCACACCCAAGTATGCATTTCTTCTCCTTTAAACCAACAATTGCATTACTATATTAAAGGGGGCAAAATGTGGATGATATTTATGAATTATATATCACCTCAATCTTGTAAATTTGGAAAACTTATACCTTGGCCATTACTCTCAATCTTAGACCTTTCCCAATTTTAGAAGTTTGCATCTACTCTATATAGTTCACCTTGGCCTATCCCTTGGTATGACTAATCTTATATTAATAATCCAAACCTTATATCTTGACCAATTTTTTTAAAATATGGTTATCTTATGCCCCTAATTTTTTTTATCATGTACCTATTTTATGACTACTGGGACACAATCATCAGCCCAGACCACTACATTGATGCTAGTGTCCTACCCTAACATAAGTGTCAAGTGCCCCAAAATCATCTAATTTGAAAATTAAATGTATCTTTATGGTCAGATTAAGTTTTTTAATGTGATATATTTCATAATAGGCATGGTATATGTTGATAATCACTCCTCATTTATTCCTCACCTAAAAAAGACCTAAAGTGACCACAGAAACTTATTAAAAGCATTCTATCAAGCATTAAATTAAGTAAAGCTTTCCTAATTTATCATATTTTCATATTAGAAAGAGGGAAAACACATCTAAAATTCTAAAGTACTATAGGTGTAGCTGAAGAGATATATTTTCCAAGTTTAAAGATAGGTCAATGTTGTAATTGGTTTCCACATATTGCATGATTCACACATAAGCCAACATATAGGGGATAACTACATAAGTTTGAGACCCTCTTCATAATAGTGGATATGTAGGCAAAACCCATTGATAAAGAGGTATTTTGGGTTAGCTTGACAACATGAGCCCACTAACCCATTTTTACCAAGGTCACTATAAATATGAAGATTAGGGTCTTATAATTTCATGATGATCAATAGTCCATGACCTAGATCTAAATGCACTAGAGTAAAGGTGAAGAGAAACCTAGAAGTATCTAGGTAGTTTCATCCTTTCCTAATATTTATTCTATTTATGACACCTATGTTTGGTTTAGATAGTAGCATTGACACTATCATACAAGGCTAACTCTAGTGTTTACAGTTTTAGAGGCACTCAATCTAAAATTTTGAGACTATGATATAATCCTCTTTGAGTCTACTTTCTACCTATTACAGATATAGAACTATTTTAATATTATAACCATATAATTATGTTGTTTCTTTGTCATTTCCATGTATAGAATAGTTTTACTTTTTATCTTTATCCTATGTTAATTTAATATATTCAAAATATGTTGTATATGAATTTAACATTTAACTAGCCTATTGTAGATCTTATTATCACCCTTGTGTATTTTCATTTTTATATTCTTAACCCTATCTACCTAAGTAGGATCCAAATATAATTTAGGGTTAAAAAACTATCTGCCTATGTCTTATGACCTACTCTTTCATATGGAATCTAGTACTACTCTTGATGAAGTTTAAGTTACATTGGAAAAACTCTTTGGGAAGAAGGACATAATGAGAGGTCATGAGTTGGATAATGAACTCATTAATTTGAGCCTACGTGATTTTGATTATATACAATACTTATTCACAAAGTTTAAATCACTCAAGTTATAGTTGAAATCATGTAACATTGATAAAAAGTATGATCAATTGAATATTTACATCCTTACAAAGTTTGGATTTGACTCTTCTATCTTTGTTTCTACCTTCTCTACCACCAAGATTTCCCTTAGAGCTATATAGACTAGGCCATCCTTGGATGAATTTTTTAATGACTTAATTCAAAATCATTACAACCTTATTACAAGGGTTATACCAAATTCATCTAAATTGCATGCCTTATTTATGAGTCATGATAAATACAAGGATTCTAGCAGCAAGGATATGAAACAAAACAAGAAGGAACCAGAGTAAACAAGTGGTTAGAAACATGATGTTAATTCAAAAGAATTGAAAAATTCTTCCTCTTTAGAAAGGAAGCATAATAAATGGTACCCACATATGCCTACTATAATAAATATGGCATGATGAATTCAAATTCTTGAATAAGTAGATTAACCAATTGACTAATATATTAGATAAGATCAATATCAATGTCCTTATTTATTTAAATCATATTTCATCTACACATGAGTCTTATAAGTCCAAAGATAGTAAAAAGGGAAAATATAAGGTCAAAGTACTTTTTGTAGTTGCATCCTAACCTTCCACATGTTAATTGACTCTGGTACATCACACCATAATTTTTCATCATAGGACATGTTCTCATCCATGGAACTTGTTCTATGGCCTCCATAGTTTAGGGAGATGATACTTACATAGAATTTAGTGGGAGATGATATATTAAATTGAATGATGGGACATGCCATGATGATCTTTGTGTTCCCTCTTTATCCACTTTTTTTAATATATTTATCATATCACTCACATTGATCCAGGAAAGAAATTTGAGTTAACAACTAATTCAATGTTAGTAGGGAAGTAAACAATGATTTCGTTGTTGTATTTAGGAAATCTGATCACTAGTCATGATTGTATAGTTTCTCACATTTTGTTTTTTTATCAACCCTCTACTACACTACTCACTCATTCATATGGGGTGAGTATATTATGGTATGAGTGATTTATCCATCTCAACTATCACTACTTAGAGCAACTCAATCATCAATAAATGGTTTTAGGGTCCCATAAGTCAAGTGTTTTAATGGATTTTATTAGGGTTGCATACTTGGTAAGCATCATTAGGAGATGTATGATAAGGGAAAATCATGGGGAGATAAATATATTTTGTATTTTGTCCATAATGAAATTTCTAGACCATTTCATAAACCTTAATTCGATAGGACTAAATACATGCTTACTTTGATTAATGACTTTTCAAGGTAGACTCTAATGTATTTTCTTAACCATGAATCTAAGGTTTTTGTTCATTTTATAGACTTCAAGGCACATGTAGGAAAATATTCAAGTAAATCCATAAATATTTTGTGCACCAATATGTTATGACCCTAATTAACTTACATTTAATTCTTTATGTTGATATAGTCTAGCTATGAACTATTTGAGACATAATTTTTTGTTTTACTATGGTGTTATAGTTCTATAATCTACATTTATATATTTCCATTATAATTACTGAGAAATTATGGTTCTATTATTGTTAAAAAAATTATTAGTATTTATTAATGTATAGTGATTCATTATATAGTTTGATGTATTATTTTAATGATGTTATATCATTTATTATGCTTAGATGTCTAGATTTTGCTAATAGTCTATTTGTTGGCTACATGGACAGATATTTGAGCTAGGTTGTGTTTAGACCTAAGTAATAGGGAAACATGGAGAGATAATATTGATAAATGAAATAGTGAATTATAACATAAATTTGAGCTTGTAGGTATTAATGAATTATGTTTTTAATATTTAACTAATGTGTGTTATTATTTTATGATCGATTTCATTATTATTTGATTTGAGTCAACTTTTACATTTGTCTAGACATCATTTTATTTGATGTTACTATTTTTAAGATGGTCTCATTGATCATAATTTTTTGAGTCATAATCACTTAGAAACTATTGTCTTATTATTTATATTATCATTTTATGTCATTCTGATCTTTTATGTTTTCATGGACTCCATGTTTGTCAACTTTAATAGTTTATTTCAGTCATGTATTTTATTGTGTTCTCTAGTAGTTGCTTATAATTTTTGGCATCTTACTTCATTTCTTATTTGTCTCAATGTTGTTGACTTACCATTTTAAAATAACCATATTCAATTTTACATCTTAAGTGTTCATTGTTTAAGTCTTGTGCACTAAGGGTCTGAGCTTATTAAATGGTCCTTGGTTTGTTTGTTAATTGGAATGTTTGTTAGGTCAATGTTTAGAATGAGGTCATTTTGTTAGGATACTTGACCCACATTGGGGCATTGGTAATTAGTTGGTGTTTTTTTTTTGTAAGCCAAAAGACTTAGGGGTCATGGCATTGGTTTAAATAACCATGAATGAGGGGTTGAGATGGTTCATTGGGTTTTAAGGTTTTTTTACATTCATTTTGGACTCAATATTAAAGATCTTGAATCCCTGGGGAAACTCTGTCAAATTTTTTTGAATGGTGGCCATGGAGAATCTAAGGCAGTTCCACATGAGGTTCTTAAGGAGTTGGAAGTGTAGTTTGATGTGTTTATCTTGACATACATCAAGATTTATGGAGAGTTATTTGGGGTTTAGTTTTATATCTATTATTTGATTGGTTTATTTTAAGGATGATGGTACTTTGAGTATTGGTTTTTGGCATAGAACTTAGATGCTAGAAGAGAAGAGAAATCTTATGTGGTTGATTTTCATCAACCAAGTAAGTGATGTATTTGAAATTCTATGTTGATTTTTGGAGTGTAGTTGAATGAAAAATAAGTAAGAGCTTTAGATGTAAATGTTGGCATTAGTTGTTACATTGTTTTGTTTTCAAGTAAAACCCTAACTAGGGCCATAGAATTGGTTTTTCTATTGTGTTGTTTTTTCACATGGTGGCCATGAATGGCTCAGCCATGGCTTGGTTAATCACTTAAATTAATTATTTTACTATTTATTATGTTTGTTTTGTTAAAATAAATGTGGATCATTATTTTAAAGACTATGGTTTTTATTTTAAGCAACTGTATAGTTGCTATGTATATATTAAAGGTTTGAATATTGGGTTTTTATTCCATGTGGATTCATTTTATACTACAGATAGATATATGGAATGTATGTGTTGATAAATTTCATTTTATCATGTAACCCATAGTTGGGGTATTTTTTACTATGCAAGATTTTTTATAAGTTGATACCTCGACTAGGTTAGTTTTTGTTATTTTCATGAAGCCATTATGACTTTATTGTGATTGTATGATTATTTAATGGCTTGGATATGTTATATTGTTTGATTTTATGGTTATTTTTAAAGTCATACAGATACAACTAGGTTAAGTGAACTAAATTTTGATTTGGTTTGTTATATTTTAAACACTAATTTGGGTACAATCAAGTTTAAGAAATAAAGTTAAATAACCCTGATGGTTATTTTGAATAGCAACCAAAAATTAAGGTAAAGATATATGGAGTCCCTATAGGGGTTCAAAATGATTGTAGATAATTTTGGAGAAATCATGTATTATTATTATTATTATTATTATTATTATTATTATTATTATTATTATTATTATTTGATTCTATATACATTATTTTTTGACTTTTACTGAATTATTTGGTCATTATTAGTTTGACCTAGGTTTATGAAATCATGTTGAATTAATGGATTAATTTTGGAAATGATAATGGAAATTATTATCTGTTCATGATTACATTGACTTATTTTTGGGATCATGGATCTATTGATTATTTTTATTTGTTCTAAATGTATAAATCATTATAGTTGACCTTTATGTTTTTACTATTTTTAGTAAAGTTAATTTTTGGTCAATAATGTAACCTGTAGCTTTATGTAAGTTTTAGTTTATTTATTCTTAATTGGTTGATATTATTATATATTTTTTATGAGTGTTATTTTAACTCATAAACATCTATTAAGTTAGTATGTGAAGATGACTACCATGTAGATTAACATATTACAAGCCATAATATATTATAGAATATAATATGGCCCATAAATCAAGAATCTCTAAAAAAGAGTTACTGTCATAATCAAGTACCAAGTTGATGGATCTTGGTGGGTTGGTTTGTATTATTAATTTTCTTTATTTTTGTCATTTTTTTGAATGTTGTCAAGATTAGTTTGTTTTGTTATCCTTTCTCCATCAGTTCTATGTTGTCTTGATCCATATCTAACTAATAATTGGGGTGATCTAGGGCCACTTATGGTTGGGATCATTGGGAATGCTGAGATGATTTTAGCTTCATCATATTTCATGCAATGATTAAATTTGTTTATTCTTACTTAAGTTATGATAGTTGGTTGAAAAATAATTGTAATTGTTATGTAATTCCTATGGATGTAGTTGATGTTATTCATCATTATTGTATTTAATACAAAGTGATGCGACACTATCATGTATGCTTGATTTATGACATAATCATTATTGATCATTTGTTTATTTGAGTAATTTGGTAATACTAGTCTAATATGAATTTACATTTATTCATAAATAATTTGATAGATGAACATAGTTATGATTTTTTAATCTTGTACTGGTAGTAAGACAATTATTTGGAATATGTAGGTTGAGATTTGATTTAAATGTTGTATCTTTTTAATTGTTATGTAACATTAGTTTTATGTTGAATCATGATTGGTAAATGTGTCCATGTCTTTGAGTGTACTTGTAAATCATTGGTATTATGAATGAGAAATTATTTGGTTATGTGAATATGAAAATAATAGTATTTGAACTCAGCTACAAAAAATAGCTTGAGTATGGCATGATTGTTTTCTTACATAGAGCATAAGGGATTGAAACCTTATGTTATTATGTTAAGATTTTTTGTATGATTTCTTTATAATCTTAAGCTTGTATAAGCTAAGTGAAAATATTCATTGAATATGATTACTTGATATTTATTGCAATATGGTAAATTTGGTTGAAGTTGAAAGTTATATTTAGATAAACTTTTCAAATCCATATATATTATGAAATATATGTGTGTCATGGATAAACTAATGAAATTTTTGAGACTTCATTAAAGACTTAGACTATAAATATATGGTTTAGTTAAATGAAAGCGTTTTAATTTAATTTGTAAAATTAATGGATTATATTTAGTTTAATACTTGTGTGAAGAGTTGTAATAACTTAATGAAATGTGTGAGAAATAAAAAGATGGGATAATTACTTAAGTAATTAATATGTAATTTCTTCAAAAAGGTCTCCTAGAAGGTAATCTTTACACTTTAAATTATGAAGCATTGTTACATGTTATGGACTATATGGGCAAATCCTAAATTATTTCATTATAATTAATTATAATTAAGATTAAGTTAGTATTATGTTATGTTGAAGTTAAATTGGCAATAATATACTTAGTTTGGAAGTTTATAAGGAGCATGGCTATTCCTATCTAAGAATATTGTGTTTGAGGAAAAAATGTTCCATGTTTGGAATAGACCATTGAATATTTTAATAACTAGTTTTAATCCTTAAATGGTAAAAAAAGTTGTGAAATTATATTATTTTCATAAGAATCTATCTTAGAATTAAAGATTAAGTAAGCTCTAAACTTTAAGTTAACAGATAAATCTTTGAGAACAATATTTAATCTAGACTTAACATAAGTACATTTAGTCCATGAAACTCTTAATATGTATCAATTTGGTTAACTCACAAGGAATTTGAGTCAATAATAAGGGAATTGTAAATATAACCTAATTCATTATGGAATTATTAGGCATACTTGTCATGAGCTTGTACCCTACTTGTAAATGGTAAGATGTTATTAAACATAACTTAAGCATGGTTGTTGAAACATCCCTCAAAGAATTCATAATTCTTGTAGTAGTTATGTCAAACCTCGTATTTCAATTTGTCTGAGTAATGAAAAGCTATTTAGAAGCATTGAATATATTTTGGAAATAGTCATTTTCATTTGATCTTTGCCAATTATTTGTGATTTGGTAAATCATACTTAAACAATCTTAGTAAGATGATTCTTCTATTGAATCTGATCTTACTCTGCCACTATTTTCTAAACTTTCTTAAAACTACCCTTGGGTAAGGGCAAAAATCAATAATGACTACATTAGGAAGGCCAAAGTATAGTAAACAAATAAAGGTGAGTGTGTAAGACCACACTGACCCAGTTTTATCTCAATACTGTGTGGTTAAAATGCTTCTTAAATAAGTCATTGATGGGTTATATACGTGTTCTAGTTCTTCTGTTGGCTATAACATAGTTATGGATCTCATTACATGTTTCCTTTCTAAACTTTGGGTGAACTTTATTTCATTATTATTTTTAGATTATGTGTATAGAAAATAAATTATGGTTGTGACAGAATAATGGTGGTGAGTATGTTAGTAACCATTTTGAATAATTTTACACATCATAAGGGATTGAACTACAAGGTAAATTTCCATATAGTCCTCAATAAAATGGTGTTGTAGAGTGAAATTGTAGGTCCTTAAAATAAATTTCCAATTTTATGCTACACTCCAAGTCTCTTGCAGCTCAGTATTGGGTCGAAGCCATCAATTATCATTTTTATATCAAAAAATGAGTTCCTCATAAATAATTAAAGGGATTAACTCTTTTTGAAACTTCAATCAGTTATAAACCCATAGTGAAACACTTCCAAGTGTTTAGATATCTTTTTATGGCCCACATTCTGAAGTATAAAAGTAAGGCAATGCAACCTCAGAGTCAACTTTGCATCTTCATTGGGTATCTTGAGGGTGTTAATGGATATAAGCTTATCCATCCCACCAATCATGAGTTATTTATTGATAAGAGTGTCCATTTTCAAGAGAGTTATTTATGTTATTCCACCCCTCCATATTCCTTGGATGCATTGGGATTTGATGATAGTAATAATGATTTAGATATGCCTAAGCATCTTCCTGATGATTTTAATTTTTCTTCTATTTTTTATTATAAGAGTAACAATGAGAACTCACGTCATCCTTCTCATAAAATATCTTTAGAGGATGAGGATTATCCTCCTTAATCTCTTAAATTTGGTCCTCTCTAGGATAGAGAGACACTATAAAGTGTTTTCCATTGGGTTAGAGATCCATCAAGCACCATGTGAACACATTCACAATTCTAGGATGCCCCACATGCTTTCATTTCATCTTCTTCCAATCCATAATCATTTCATGAAGCATTAGGAACTCCCACATGGGATAATAATATGTAAGAGTAATATGGTTCCTTACTAAGGAAAAACACTTAGGATTTAGTCCCTCTTCTTAAGGGAATAAAACTTATTTGATGTAGGTAGATCTACGAAAACACTTTTGTAGTAAATGGTTTCATAGACAAGTTCAAAGCATGTTTGGTAACAAAGGGTTTTTATCATGTACATGGCATTGAATATACTAAGACCTTTTCCCTACTTTCCAAAATGAACTCAATTTGACTCACTCTTGCCATTACCACATCACATTGCTAGGATGTTCATTAGATAGATATGAAGAGTGCCTTTCTTCATACTGACTACAAAGGGGAAATTTACATAGAGAAACCAGAATAATTTGTGAAATATTCCTCCTTAATTTGTAAACTAAAAAATCTATTTATAGCCTCAAACAAACTCATCAAGCTTGGTATGCCAAGATGGACACCTTTCTTATTTTGGTTGGCTTCACCAGATTCTATTTTGATCTAAATGTCAACATTTTAATGTAACATGATTCACTATATTATGTTTCTCTACATGGATGACCTATTGATCATAGGGAGTTATTCATCCACCATCACAATAATGCAAATTACTTTGTCTGACATGATTTCAATGACTAATTGAAATTTCTCAGTTTAATTCTAGGATAATTATTGTACAATCTAAGTATGCTCGTGATTTTATTATAAGGTTTAACTTGATTGAATATAAATATATAGCTAAATCATTTTATAACTCATGTGAAACTTGAGGCTGATATCCATCTACTTTGGTTGATTCTACCTTATATTGAAATCTTTTTTGGTAGTCTCATCTAGATAATGCACAATAAAAATGATATTTCATTTGTTATGGGCATGGTCTCAATATTTATGAAGGAAAAACATGAGCTACACTAGAAATAAGATAAGTATATTTTTCAATACATTTAGGGTAATCATACTTTTGGTATTCACTATGGAGAAAGCATTAACATTGACTTGATTGATTATATAAATTTAGATTGGGCTAGTGATATTCATAATTGTAATTCTAATTTAGGACATAATTTCTCCCTTTGTTTAGGTCTAATTAATTGGTCAATTAAGAAGTAAAATGTTATTTATTTATATTCTACCAAGGTATAATATAGAGGATCTATAAATTATCACTAAGGATATTTGTATTCAAGAGATTCTTACTAAGTTTGGCATCTAGTTTCCATAATCAACAATCATCTTCTATGATAACCAAATTACAATCCATATCTATAAGAATATGGTCCTCCATAAATGGACAAAACATATTTAGATTCACATGAATTTCATTTTGTATGGAAACCATGATAAAATAATTTATATCTAATACATATAGACAATAGATAAAATTACTAATATATTCACCAACCCCTTCTCTAAGAGCAAGTATCTTCATTTACATGCTCTTCTTGGGGTTTAGGCAACTTTGTATTCTTCCTTCTCTAGTAAATGATCTCTATGTAGTTGGGTACCTCATCAGGACTTTATGTTGGGACCCAACTCTTCTAACCACATAAGATGCACCTAATGGGGGGTGTTATTTTAGGTTCTTTCGCACTATGTGGTTTTATCTACATGATCTAATTACTTTCTTTAGGTTAGTAATAGTTCATTAGGAAAAATGTATAATAAGTCATTTTCTAATTGTGAATTAGGTTAATTACCTTTTTGGGTGACCTGGTTCTTTACTATATATTGTACCTTCCTATGCACATTTTAGATAATGATGCTTATGCAACTTTTGGTTGTGAATACAAGCTTATTCATTATTGAGTTGTTCTTTAGATTTTGCTTTACTAAATAGATTTAGTTGCATGCTTTAGTCTGATCCTAGATTTTGGCCCACTATGACATTTATTTCATCTTAATAATTATTAAAATTTTAATCTCATTTAAATTTTGTGCCTTTCTATAATAATATTTGAAATGGTTGAGTTTTGTCAGCTAATTGAGATATAAATTATTAAATAGTTTGGGGATTTACATATAAATATTATATGTTATTTGAGTCATTTTGTTGGATTTATATATAAAATGAACTATAAATTCACAATATCAACACATATACAATGTTATGTAAAATAAATCTAATAAAATTTAATATATGTGATGTGAAATGTATATTTCTTAGGCTTTAACCTTACATTGTATTTTCATAGTATTTTAAAAAAATCACAATACTTTTAGATGGCATTAATACTTCTTCAATTTTTGTAGAATATAATCAATATAGTTATATAAAACATCTTTATAATCATTAAATATAGTGGCATATCCCTTTAATAAGTTTCACTAACATTTTTACTCCAAGAAGCATGAAAACATAGAAAAAAGTGTATTTATTGGTAAAGGTAGTCTTATCCAAGGGTTAGCATGATTATATGAATTTGATATTGATTATAAAATATATCCATGTAGAAGAACATTAATAGTATAATGAAAAATCATATCAATGTTTGATAATGGCAAATGGTCCTTGTGACATATATTATTCACATAAGTATACCCTAATGCATCTATTTGGGTTTGAAATGGACATAATGATAGATGTTAATAGTTCAAGGTAAATAAATTATATGAAGGTAAAATTTAATAATTGTTGGATTTAATATTTAACCAATAAATAAAATTTACAATAAATCTTTTTAGTATTTTTATTAATTAATTTGACATTAGGATGGAAAAAAATATTACCATGGGGGATAGCCTAGAACCAAGCTTGTCATCATGAGATCAATAAAATAATTTAAGAAACATTGTCAAAATATTTCTATGGTATTTATCTTTTTGGTATGTCATAAATTTAATCAATAAAAAAATTGAATCTTATTTAATACCATAATTGAATTAAATTATTTATTCATTCAGTAATGTAGATAAGTCCTCAACATATGGATCAAAAAATAAAGAATGAGGATTATATAATGGAATGTCATCATCAATAGGGGAGTGTTAAAACTTTCCAAAATATATATGGCTACTTAAGTTATATGAAAATCTATCTTGATGATGGAAACAAGGTAAATTTACGTAAGATTCCACATATTATTAAAGACCTTCATCATTTGAAAAATTACCAAGTGTTTGAATATTAGGTGAATAATCTATTATGACCAACATGCCCCATTTTAAAATTTTAAAATAAGGATCCATTTGTTCCTGAAAATCCTATATTAGTTGCCCATAAATAATAATTTAACATTAGGACCCAAACATACCAGATCTTAAGTTTTCTTATTCACTTTTTATTTTATGAATTTTGGATTAAAATTGAGACAATAGTTAATTATAAGATTGACTTTATTTTAATTTGGTTTATCCATATAACCAAGATATTCCTTTTATTATCCAAGTTATTGAGTCTATTTTATAGGTTATTGTCTCATTTTACAAAATCATTACAAGGTTGTTAAGTGTCAGTTCTTATCTCAAAATAAAATGATAATAAATGTCTTTTTTAATCTTTAAATAGTACAAGGACTCATCAAATTAGGTATTTATACCCCTTATATTAAACATTTATGTTTAATACATATTCTAATTTACACTCCTTATACATCATGATTACATGAGTTCATGCCATCTGTATCTATCTCACTTCTTTACAAGACTTTATTCAATAATATAGGTCAATCATCCCTATGAATATGTGACTACATGAAATTTCTCAACATGTAGCCATATATCTCTATCACAAACTTTGGATTGAGAATCTAAGTAAAACATGTGTAAAACTAAAATACTGAGTGAGATAATGCCATGTGTCATCTTCTTTTATCATGGATACTGATAGATGAAAATTCCATATTATAAATATTATGACCAAGTGATAGCCTACCACATTTGATCCTTTACATATTAAAATTCTAATTCCATTCATGCATTATTCTATTTGTCATCCTTTACACGTTGAAACTCCATGTGTCATGTATGCATGCTTACATGAGTCTCATTAGGACTATCTATTTCCACATGTCATCACCTTGTATCTCTATACTTTGAAATAATTTTAAAAATGGTTAAAAGACATATAAGGTGATAAAGAGACAAACTAAAACATGATCATTTTTGCATACATTACCATAATATACAATGAACATAGTGATGTGACACTTGTTTTAAATTATGATGAGGTTCAAAGTGACAAGGCACCACATATTCTCTCTAACGTATTCATAGGGCATGTATTACTATAAAAAATCAAATGCAAATAAAATATATAATTAAATCATGACTAAGTGATATTACAATGGTTGTGAAAGGAAAATATATGTATTAAAGTCAATAAGGTTGACTAAGCTCCTAAAAACTATGAAAAATTGACACTTTTTAAACAATCCATGTGAAAGCATATGTCATACATATGAAATTTTAATATAAATATAATTGACATGGATTGTTGCACTGTAATCAATTCTCATGAACAAAATATCATGGTAATGAATTCAATGCTTACAGTCTATATGATATTGCATAAATCCAATTCAATTCCATTTTCAAATGATATAAAATATAAATTGAGAATCAAATCCCTTTTATTTATTCAATCCAAGTGCAAAATTAGAAAAAAATATCAACAAGAACTATAATTGTAGACAAAAACAAACACATAACTTCTTTAGTATTTTTTTTTAAGACTAAATAGGAATGAAAAAACACATAATTTGATCAAAGTGATATTCATAATTTATTCCTCCATGACTTGATTATGTATGCAAATTCAAATCAACTCAAAGTTATATGAATAAGTAAAACTTGACTCATGACAAAAAATAATGTAGGGATGACCTGATATCCATTAAATTCATTAGATTTCACAAAACAACAACCAAGCCAAAGGTATTTCCATATTTTGTCTTGTTATTCAATCTGTTTACTATGGGATCATGCATAAATGACATATTTAATATAATTGATAGTTGAGAGCCACTGGCATATTTTTCTGGTGTGTATTTTTATTAATATTATATATTACCCATAATAGACATGACCTACAAACAAAAAAATATATTAATGGTGTAAATACAATAAAGTTAGCGAGAATTTGAAATATTAGGAAGAATACCCTAATAAACATTTCTTTGAAAGGAAGGTTAACACCATCCCAATTACATAGTTCAGTTTAATAGTTAATACTTCCATGGATTTATAAAATAAACTACTGAAAAGTGTTGTCATTGATGTCAATGTGCAGGTCAGAGAGAGAATTTGAAGGCAACCTAATGTCTCTTTTGTTGAGGGAGAATATTAAGGCAACCTAATGATTCTTTTGTTGGTTATTGTCAAGGTTGTTTTAGTAGTGTGATATTTTTTTATGATGAATGTTATTTTTTGATAGAATCATTAAGGTACACATGTTTTAGTACTAGTCCTTGAGTACAAGGTGTCTTGAGAATCCTAGTCATGACATTAGTCATAGCATGAAGAGACCTTGTGAGAAGATATGAGATAAGTGGCTTGGTGAAATTAGTGCACATAGGCATGAATGTATGTATAAGGTTGATTAGTAATTTATATTAGGAATTATATCATTCATATGAGTCTCAAGGTGAGCCTACAGGGGTAGGACCTACAAGCCTAGTATGCAACTAGACTACTTCTAGACCTTGCTTAGCCTAGTGAGGCATCATAATCTATTTTCAAGGCATATGAAGGATTATTGACATTGTTTTATCATGTGAGATGTTGTGTGAGCATGTAATTTAGGTGGAGATCACATGTAAATAGGAATGAAGGCCAATTTCAAGGGCTAATATGATTTATAGGTCAAGGTCTAGAGAGTAAAGAGAGAGATGGTGACCAAATGAGGTATGAGATTAAAATTTAAAGATAATATTGAGTATTTTATAATTTTAAGTGGTGTGATATATTTACTAGGTGTGTTGACCAAGTTTGATGTCATGGTTTGCAAGTTAAGGCATAAAATGTGGTTTTGAGGTCTCTTGTGTGCATACAAATGAGGGTTCTAACTCAAGGACTTTTAGATGTTCATTAGAATGTGTAACCTCTACATCAGAACATAATATATTAATTATATATTGGGAAGGGTCCTAGATCAAATTTTTAGTCATTCATTTCTAGAATCAGGGGCTAATCTTTATGAATGATTGCTAATAGTGGAAGATGGGTTAAACCTTCAAAGAACCCTAATAATGATCTGATATGAAATAAGTTGTTCTAAAGTGATCATAATGTATTGGTATGGATATTTAAGTAATTTTAATTTGTATTAAACTCTCTTGATCACCTCCACATGTGATTTTTATTTTAGGTGTGTGAGTAAACCCTATAGAAAAGTGTTAGGTTTTCAGACGTTTATTGTAGCAGTCAGAGTTAACCAAGTTAAAGTTGTTAAATGGATGGAGAAAAAAGTTTGATACTTTTATTTAGTGTCCATGGTGGTTTATATATATGTTATATCCCTTAGGGGTGATAAAATTATTATCCAAGTTGACTAGTGGCTAATAGACCTAATGGTGAAAATAGTGAGAAACCCAGGCAATAGTAAGAAGATGTTTATGGATATGTTATCATAGAATAGGGATGAATAAAAGTGAATGGAAACATTTTTTAATATCTTTAAGACATTTTCATGTTGGATATAATTTTTTTAGGTTAGTGGATATGATTAAAGTATTGATCATAAGTTGACTCATCTGGTTTGAATGAGGTAATGAGATACCAAGGCCTTAAACTTTTCAGCCAAGTTGACTAGTGGCTAACAGACCTAATGGTGAAAATAGTGAGAAACCCAAACAATAGTAAGAAGATTTTTATGGATATGTTATCATAGAATAGGGATGAATAAAAGTGAATGGAAAAAATTTTCAATATATTTAAGACATTTTCATGTTGGATATAAGTTTTTGAGGTCATTTGATATGATGAAAATGTTGATCATAAGTTGACTTATCTAGTTCAAATGAGATAATGAGATATAAAGGCTTTGAGAATGGTTTGAAAGACCAATATTTCCATTTGAATATATTATTATTATATCTAAAAATGGTATAAAGATATAATAATATCATGCATATGCATTATGAGTCTTTGCAAATGGTCATATATGTGATTCAAGGTCATTATCACCATGATTGTGCTTCAAGGTAAATTGGTAGTTCTAAGTAAGCAAGTTGTAGTGATAAGTTTGACACTCTATGTCCTAAGTTAAAGAATATAATGTACATGGTATTGATATTTTTAAATTTTATGTCCTATCCATTCTTTTTATAAGTTTTAGTACTCAATTAAAGTAGTGAAAACATTAAATCCAAAATGGCTTGACTCACTAAGTGAGGTTTATGTATAATAAGGGCATGAGATCAATTTGAAAGACTAATATTACCATTTGAGATTATGATATTTATATTTAAGTTTTTTTGATGATTTTATAGGATCATTTTCATGCATTTAAATTACTTAAGTGTTTTAATTTAGGTTTCATAAGTTCAAGTTTCCATGACTATGTTTTGAGGCTAGTTGGCAATAAAGAGTGAGCATTTTACAGAGAATTGTTTGAGCATGTATACCCTGAGTTCAAGTATATGATAAATTTTTATATGCCCCTAATTTAATAATTTTTATTAATATATAATATATTTTTATGGTTTTTATAAAAAATGGTTTTATGATTAAATTGTTTAAGACAAAAAAATTATATGTATGAAGGCCTAATTGTGAACAGTGCTAATGGTGTCTTTCAAGTGGTGGTTAGAGATAAATAGTGTTATGGATACTATATGAGTTTATTATGGTTATATTTTATTTTAATATTATATTTTACTACCATTGTATGTGTTTTAATGTGTTTTAAAGACTACAAAGTGTAACATGTCCTAAAGTAGACCTAATGGAATTAGGTCTCCACAAGACCTAAAGATGAAATGAGGCCTAATTGAGGTATACTAGACCTAAAGGGACTCAAATAAAATTTTATTAATTTTTATGGGATATCATAAGATATTTTTAATGGAATAGACAAAATTTAAGGGTGTTTTTCTAACCAAGAAGGATATCAACAAGAGACTTGTATAAATACAAGGCAATTTTAGGCCTATTTATATGTTAGAGAGGAAGTGAATAAAATATCATATTGCAGAGTATAAGGAATTATTTTATATAATATGAGTGTATAGGATATATTATGAATATTTTATATAGGTTATATTTTTTAAAATAAAGGTGATATGACCTAATTAGTCTTGAAGATACCTAGTTGAGTGAAGAAGCCTAGAAGGCAGTTTGAGACAGATAAGAGTGTGAAGAGATGAAGAGGTGGTAATCATAAGTTGGTTGATAAATAATATTTCCTTAAGGTGATAAAATAAATAAGGTGGTTGAGTTAGTGTTGATTCATCTAGGGGATTGGTTCCTCCTTGTAAGTTTGTACTTGTTAAAGACTAGTTGAATTAGTACTTAGCTAGTTGGGGTTGGTGCTCCATGTGGAGTTTGTGATTCAGTAAATTTGGTGTTTGTATTATAGTAATATATTAAATTTGTATATATGAGTGTTTTTTCTTATTTTTATGTTTTCCCACATATGTGATGTGTTCTTATGTTTCATCATTATATGGATAAGTGTTTATGCATGTTAGATCTATATGTTTGTTTGAACGGTCTATGATTGCTTAAGTGAAATTGACAAGAATTTTTTTGAATAATGATTCACTCACATATCAATAATTTTTCTTCCAAAATTTGGTATCATATCCACATCCTTTTAAGTAGGTATAAAATCCTAAAGGATATCCTGTAATCAAGGATGGCTAGTCAACAAGCTCAAGGTGGTTTATCTAATAGTAAAGATCCATTAATAAATAGATATAATTATGACTTTCGGAAAAAAAATATGAAGATATGTTTGATGTCTCAATGTCATGATATTTGGTAGTCAATTATGGATGGCTATAATGCTCCTCCTATTCCACCAACTGAAGCAACAATAAAGAAGGCTAGTGAAATCAACTCTAAGGCAATGCATGCCATTATTTTTGGCCTATCAGAGGTATTTATTTTGAAGTTGATGAATTATGTATAATCCAAATAAATATGGGACAAATTGAATACTATCTATGATGGAGACACTAAGGTGAAGATGGTCAAGTTATAAATCCATCAGAGATGGTTTTAAAGTTTGAAGATGAATGAGGATGAAATAATTGCAGCTTACCTATTGAGGTTGATGAAATTATCAGTGTCATTAGAGGATTAGGAGAAGTGAAATAATCTATAATTTTTAAAAATTTGTTGATATCACTATCTAATTTACCTATAGTAGAAGAGATGAAGCATTTAGACAACCTTGAAATAGATGGGCTTCATGGCATCCTGACTGCCTATGAGATCAGAAAAAATGAAGACCTCCCAAGAAAGAAGCAACTTTCAAAGTAGTCAAAAGTCAAAAAATTCAAGAATTAGGAATATTCAGATGTTGATGATGATGAATTAATAGCCATGTTTACAAATAAATTGAGGATTGGATCTGGTAAGTACAAGGGTAAGTTTCCCTTGAAATGTTTTAACTATGATAATATTGATCACTTTACATCTACATGTCCTAATAAGGATAAAAATGGGAATGATGAATAATATGATGAACATCATGGAGATGATAGAAAGTTTTATAAGACTAATAAGAACAAGAAATATTTTAGGAAGTATGAAGGTAGGAAAGGGTCATTCAAGAACAAGAGAAGTTTATACATGAAAGAAGATAATAAATCATCTAATGTAAGTGACTTAAGTATATCTGATAGTGATGATAGTAATAATGAACATGGAAATGACAATAATAAAACCTTATTCATGGCCATAAATCAAATAATGAGGAATTCTCAAATGGGAAAGGCTTATGGTTGATGTAGAGTCAAATTAAGAAGAAGTTGAAGTGAACCTTGAAGAAGAATTGGTAAGTGCCTTAGAGGATTTAAATTTAAAAAGAAGAAAGAATTAAAAACTAATATCATTATTTAAGGACTATTAAGAGTATATTTTTTTTTTGAAGAGATATTTATTAACACATCCAAGGAGTATGATGAGATCATTAATCAGATTGAAGTACAGATGGAGATAGTCATTACTATCTTAAAATCTAAAGAGGAAGAATTCATTAGGTATGAAATGAAGTGGAATCCTTGAAAGCTAATTTGGATCAAGCATCTAACAAGGTGAAGACCTTTGTAAAGTTTGAAAATAGCATTGAGGTTCTATATGACATCTTGAGTAGTCAAAATTTTGTAAGTGATAAGACAGGCCTTGGTTTCAAAGAAGACCAAGAGGAGGTAGCTCAAGTCAAGGAGAAAGCTAATGAAGACAATAAAGTCAACATAAAGAGATCAATTAGATAGCCTAATACTATGATTTATGATAATTATTTCAATGGTTAATTTTTTGTATGTAGTCAGTTTGGTCATTCAGCAAGGGAGTGTAAAATATGCTCCAAGAATGAGTGCTCATGGGAATATGGAAGAAGTCATAGTTCACATCAATCAAGAGGTATGTATGATATTGTTTTCTTTAGTTGTCATAATGTGGGACACATTGAAATATTTTTCCCTAATATATTTATAATGTCATCAAGTCAAAACAAGAGTTTTGAAGCTCCTAGAGTTCAAGAGGGAAGGTTAATGAATGTATGGAAACCAAAGATAGAAAAGTTGAGCGATGATCAGTCTATAAAGTCAAGTGGATTGATTTTTGTGGTAGAACATACTTTAGATGAGAAATCAATTTAGGAATTTTCATTATCAGCTCAATTTTTTTATCTCATGTATGATGAAAAGATCAATCCTAAGGTGCAAATCAAGATTAGCAAAATCTTAAATGATATTTAGATTTGTGAGAGCATAGGGATCTAGGAATATCTTGAGTTTGGGTTGTTCTATATCCCTATGAAATGGGTGACTTTATTAGGCTTCATGGATACACTTTTTAGATATCATAAGCTTTACAGATGTTTGGTTTGAGGGGGAACTATTTAGGTTATTCATAATCTCCAAGAGTAGTTGTTGACAAGCATAAAAGAGCTCAAGCTGTGAAGACAAAAGGGGAGTCCCTAATTCTTGAGTTGATGACAAGAATATAGTGGCCTAGTGTGTGATCAAAATATTTGTGTCATAATAGTCATGGTAAGAATGAGTTTCAAGAAGGTGTGGCTCTAAATGGGAGTTTGTGGAAGACCCTTTGTCATTAATGTTAAAGGATGAGAAAGTTCAAGAAGGGAGATTAACTAGATTGGGGGAGATGAGAGTGATTATATTGAATAAAGTTTTTAAATTAATGATAAAGGGGGATTTTTTATAATTTTTATTAATTATTTTAAAGTTTAGGCCATATATGTCAATGTGTAGGCCAGAGAGAGAATTTGACAACCTAATGTATCTTTTATTGAGAGAGAATTTGAAAGCAACCTAATGATTCGTATGTAGGTTATTATCAAGGTTATTGAAGTAGTGTGAGAATTTTGATTTATAAATGCTATTTTTTTATATCATCATTGAGGTAATCATGTTTGAGTTCTATTCCTTGAGTACAAGGTGTCTTGAGAAGCTTAGTCATGACACTAGTCATAGCATGAAGAGACCTTGTGCGAAGATATGGGCTTGTTGGTTTAGTGAAATGAGTTTACACAAGAATTAATGGATGTATAAGGCTAATTTATAATGTATATGAGGCATTGGATCATTCATATGGGTCTTAGGGTGAGCCTACAGTGGTAGGACATATAGACCTAATATGCAACTATACCACTTTTAGAAACTACTTAGGCAAATGAGACATCATGATCTATTGTCAAGGCATGTGAAGGATGTTTCACATTTTTTTATCATGTTGTATGTTGTGTGAAAATTTAAGTGAGGTGGAGAGCACATGTAAATATGCATGAATTTCAATTTCAAGGCCTACTATGATTTTTTGGTCAAGGTCTAAAGAGCAAAGAAAGAGGTGGTGGCCAAATAAGGTATGATATTTAGATTTTAAGATAATATTAATAATTTTAGAATTATTAGTGGTTTGATATATTATCCTAGGTGTGTTTACCAATTTTTAGGTCATGGTTTTCAAGGTAAGGCATGAAAAGTGGTTTTGAGGTCTCTTGTGTGCACAAAATGAAGGGTTCTCAACTAAGAAGGACTTTCAAGTGTTCATTGGCACATGTAACCTCTACATAAGAACCTAATATATTCATGGTATTTAGGGAAGGGTCCTATATCAATTTTATAGGCATTAGTTTCTATAATTATGGGCTAATATTTATGAACAATTACTAATAGTGGAAGATTGTTTAAACCCTCAAAGAACCCTAATAATGACCTAATATGGAAGAAGTTGTTCTACAGTGATCATAATGGATGTGTTACTTAGCCTTTCCTCAAACAATATAATCTTCTCCTCATAGTCCTTAACTAGTGATATTAGTTTTTGATTGTTTCTCCTTTGGAACTTCAAGTCCTTTAGGGAACTTACCAACTCTACTTCAAGGTTCACTTCAACTTCTTCTTCATTTGATTCTACATAAACCATAAGGCCTTTCTCATTTGAGAAAACCTTATTGTTTTATTCTATGGCCATGAATAAGGTTTAATTATTGTCATTTTTAGGTTCATTACTATCATCATCGCTCTCAGATGCACTTGAACCACTTACATTAGAAGAGTTATCTTCTTTAGTATAAAACTTCTCTTATTTTTAGTAGTTCCTTTCCTAAATTCGTAATTTATGAACTCCTTGTTTTTATCAGGTTTATAGTTATTCTTTTCATCTCCATGATGTTCATCATGTTATTCATCATGCTTATATTTATCCTTGTTAAGAAATTTGGATGCAAAGTGACCAATCTTGCCACAGTTGAAACATGTGAAGGGTAAATTACCATTATACTTACTAGATCCAAACCTTGAATTCATTGTAAACATGGCTATCAGTTGATCATAATCAACATCTGAGCATTCCTCATCCTTGACCTTTTTGTATTTTTACTTATTCTCGACTTTTAAAGTTTCTTCCTTCTTTAGAGGTCTTCCTTCATTAGTTCTCATCTCATAGACAATCAAGATGCCATAAAGGCCATCTATCTCTAACTTGTTCAAATATTTCATATATTCTATTATAGATACCGTAGAGTTAAAATTAGGAGTTAGTGACCTCAATATTTTTTAAGCAATAGTAGATTATTTCACTTCTTCTCCCAATCCTTTAATGACATTGACAAATTCATCAACCCTCAACAGGTAAGATGCCATGGTTTCATCTTAATTCATCTTTAATATTTCAAACTATCTTTGGTGGGTCTACAAATTTTCCATATTCACCTTGGTGTCTCATTAATAGATATTCTTCAATCTATTTAGGTAATTCACAATGAATTACCTTCATAAGATTTTCCTTTGATAGGCTATAAAGAATAACATTCATTGCCTTGAATTTTTTTTCACTAGATTTCTTACCCATTACATCAGTTGGTGGAATAGGAGAAGTATAACCTTCCACAACTAATTTCTAAATATCATGACCTTGAGACATCAAATATATCTTTATATTTACATTCCAAAAGGCATAATTAGTATCTTCCTTTAAGATTTTAGACTTGATTCAAAGGACCATGCTCTGATACCAAATTTTGGAATAAAAATGATTGAGGGGTGGGGGATGAATTAGTCTAAAAAAACATTTATTTCAATACCACTTAATCATTCATGAACATTCATTCAATCATGTGGATCAAACAATGAAAAAATAGTCAGCTATACAAGTATGAAACATAAGAACATAGGATAACACAACTTATATGTGGGAAAACCTCAAGGGGATGAAAACTCACTAATACCTATAAATGGACTTTAGTCTTATGAGACAAACATCAATTTTATTGAAGCACCAATTTCACATGGAGTACCAACCCCAACTAGCTAAGCACCCACTTGTAAGGAGGCACCAACCCCCTAGATGACTCAAAACCAACTCATCCACATAAAAAACTTGATCAAGTTTATAATACATTATTTATCATAAAACAAATTATGATCTCCTTCCTAATCTCTTCACACACTTCTATCCATTTCAAACTAGCCTCTAGCCTTCTTTGCTTAATTAGCTCTCTTCTTAAATTGATTAGGTCATATGAACTTGATAATCATATGTAGAAAATGTATCAAAGATTCATTACTAATACTATATTCTCTTATAATTTTGTATAATATCTTTTCTTCTCACTAATATGCTATCTTATTCGCTTGCACACAACACTCTAATAGTCCTATAAGTGCCTAGTTTTTATACAAGTCACTTTTTCATATCCTTCTTAGTTGGAAAAAAAACTTTACCCTCTTAGGTTGGAAATTAAATTGATCTGAATACATCTCATATTCATGTATAAAAATTTATTTAAGTCCTTTTATGTCTAAACTATCTCAATTAGGTCTTATCTCACGTTTAGGTGTCATAGAGACCTAATCCCATTAGGTTTGTTTTAAGATAAGTTACACTTTTTATTCCTTAGAACACATAAAAAATAAAAAAATGGAATTAAAATATAATAAAAAACAAAAATATATCCTTGATAATCTCACATAGGCTTCATAATACTTTTTAGCTCAAACCACTATTTAGAGTGCACCATTAGCACTATTCATACTAGGCCTATGCATACCCAAAAAGTCTATCTTAAATAACTAAAGCATAATAAAAAAAATCCAAGAAAAAATGGAAAAAAATAATATATACATAATATATATTACCTCATGTTCATCACCATATTCTTTAAACTTCCCAACACAGGGAAAAAGTACTCAAACCCTTCTTTATAAGTAGCCCACTCAAAATTGCCAACTAGCCTCAAAACATAGTTGTAGAAACTTGATATTAAAAACATAAAAGAATAATTTTAATGATATATGACACCTTAAATATATTATTTTACATATCTATATCACTCTCAAGTATAATTATCACAAGGTCTAATTCCAATTATTGGTCCTGTAGAGTAATCTTTTAGTTTAGTATATACAATCAAACCTAAACCAGTCAAACCCTTTTGTATTCAACATTTAAATAAATTTCACCAACTATAAAATCTTATAAAAATAATTTATAGGACATATGTGTCCAAAAAAATAACATCATATGCATTGTATACTTCTTAGGGCATAGATCCTCAAACTCATCATTACAACTTACTTAGAATTGTCAGTTTACCTTGAAGACTAGTCATGGTGATTTTGACCTTTCAAAATTGTGTAGAAACTATTAGATAATTTAAATACATTTATTTAATATTATGATATCATTATAAAAATATCAGATATAAAGATAACATGGTCAACTGACAACATTGGTCTTGCGAACCGATCTCATAGTCTTGTACCTCACTATTTTATCTGAACTAGTTAGGTCAACATATTAGCAACATTTTCATCATATAAAATCATATCCAAATATTAAATATAATATTAACATGTATTATAGGTATTAAAAATCATATACATACACTTGGATTCATTCCTAATCCATGATGACACATCCCTAATCACCTTCTCACTTCTTGGTTTTCTCACTATTTGTACCATTGGGATTTTTAGCAATATGTCAACTTGTATGATAGGTTTAACACACATGAGGTATATAACATGATAAAAACCACCATGTACATAAGATACAAGTCTCAATATTCAACCTTCATCCATTTAGTAATTTTGACTCAATCAACTCTAATTGTTACAATATATCTCTAAGAAATAAGGCCTTTCCTATAGGGTCTACTCACTCTCCTAACAAACCAATCACACATGGAGGTGATTTGGATAGTTTAATACAACCTCAAAACACTTAAATAGTCACAAAAAATTATTATGATAACTTTAGAAAAAAATCTTTCTCATCAGGTCATTATTAAGGTTCTTTGAGGGTTTAAACCATCTTTTGGTCTTAATGATCATTCATAAATCTTAGCAACTAATTCCAAAATCCAATGCTTGGAAATTTTATATAGGATGATTTCACATATACCATGAATATCTTAGGTTCCCGTTCAAATTTTACACATTCCAATGAACACTTGAAAGTCCTCGGGTTGAGAACCCTCTATTATGTGCACTTGAGAGACCTTAAACACTTTTTCTTACCTCAATATTCAAAATTTGACCTAAAATTTGGTAAAAATTCTTGAAAAAACATTAATTACCTCTAAAAACACTCACTTATCCATAATTTATTTGGAAATAGAACCTCATACGTTATTAGGCCATGCTCTCTCTCTATTTAATCTCTAGGCTTTCACCTATAAGTCACATTACACCTTAAAACTAACCTTTAAGTCTCTTTCCATGTTCTCTCCACATTATATAAATGTTAAAAAAACATATTAAATACTAATAAAATGTCAAAAATATCCATATGTTTCATCAATAACTCATGTTATCATATTAGGCCAAGTAGGGTTTAGAGATAGTCTAGTTGCATACTAGGTTTATAGGTCTTACCCCTATAGGCTTACCATGAGACTCACTTGGGTGATATATATCCTCATAATACTACTAAAAAAACCTAATATACCATCTTATGTCTCTATTAATTCATCTCACTAGGCCACCAAGCTTATACCTTCTTATAGGGTCTCTTCATGCTATGACTAACATCATGACTAGGCTTCTCAAGTACTTAAAGCTTAACAACTAACCTTGAAACATTACTTGATGATTATAAAACTTTATAATATGCATTTCATTATATTTAGATAGTATTATACCTATGTATATACCTCTCCATGCTCATCATCCACATGGTCATGATATAACTATGCTTGTTATGATTAGGCTTCTCAAGAACTTTGTACTTCAAGAATGGTACTCCAACATGATTACATTGTACTACACCTTGACATAAACCTCAAAATAATCATTAGGTTGTCTTTAAATTATCTCTCAAAAGAGAGATAATAGGTTGCCTTCAAATTCTCTCTTTTCACATGGGTTCCTTATCACATAACACTTCACCATGCATCTTGACATCAACCTTGACCTTGATAAAAATGACATCAAACTTGACCTTGGCATCAATGACAACACTTCTCAACATAGTAGTACAAGCTCAAAAATAAAATAAGAACACACACAAGATAAATCAACAAGTGAACAAGTAATGGTCCAAAGATACCACAAATAAAGGGCATGTTCAAATGCCTCAAAATTTAAGGAACATGACTTAGTCAAATGTCCATTAAAGAAAAAATGACATATTAAAATATCCATACAACAAATAATGAAATTATGTAAATTTCAAATAAATAATACATCGGTATGGGGGCTTAAATCAAGGGAGTATATCTAAATTCTCAAATAAGCAATACATGAAACTCAAGGAATTACATAAAGTAAAACATAAGAAACCATCATAAACATGTGATAGTGATGCATTGATCTAGTGTGTTGTAAAAATATGTCAAGTGTATAACATATGAAGCACCTTGTGTAAAATATAATCATAGATAATAGGCATTTGTAAGTACATATTTAATATCAAACATTATAGTGTAGAGTGATCATCAAATCATATAATCTATGTGTATAAAGATAGAAGAATTAGATACCCCCAGTGTCCATATGACATGAGTAGAGGGAAAGCCCAATATCTGAAATATGAGTGTATTATGTCTATGTGCATATATCTATCACACCCAATGTAGAAGTGTGGCACATATGTGCATGTAGGAATAACTGAGTATATGGTACATTAATATGGAAATGACATATGGATTCTAAGGATGTAATAGAACATGTAAGTATTGATAGTGTTTTTAATTTTTTGGATGTTTTTTTAATTTTTTGGTATTTTGGAGAAAGGAAATACCATCCTATGATGCCATCCAAATTATGGTCATAGATATCTCCCCACTATAAATCTGGTATATTACCCCATGTACATAAATAGAGATCATATATAGGTTTAATATCTATCACTATGGTATCAATGGTGTTTTGTGTATTTAAAATATGACTTTGAGGTCATGAAGTAATAGTAGGAGTAACTAGATTAGGTTTTTTGGAACCCATCATTGAGTGCTTATTTGTTTCTTTGGAATAAAAACAATAGGAACATGTGTAGGTGCTCTAGATATCTGAACATAGTTTGTATTAGATGAGTGGGATTCCATGGAATCTATTATATGTCTTTGATGTAATGTTCTCTCAATTACAAACTACCTAATAATGGGGATTACTTTTTGCTTATCCTTTTTTGGTCGATTAGCCTTATTAATCTTGATAAATAATTATTCGATTGACATTAATGTATTTGACACACCCATGAATTATAGAAGGTATTGCTTGAAGAGTGTGTATCTAAGGTCTTCTTAATAACATATAAAAGATACATGTGAAAGGGATAATTGAAAAGGTAATAACCACATGTGTAGGGCCAACCTATAAAGGTAAGTGAATCTCACCAATATATTTTTTAGAAGTCCCATTGAATGTTTTAACTGATCTAATAGAGGGGTGTAAATCATGATGAGTATAACCCAATTGTGTAATTAATGTCATGGTGTAAACATTTTTGTTTTCACCATTATCAATCCTAACACTACATATGGGGTGTTTAACAAGATATGATCTAATGAATAGGGAGTGAATATTGAAGTCATCATTCTTAATTTCACTTTCATTAAAGGAAATAAAAGGTCTCTAAACCATATAAGGTATACGTCATGTGTAAGTACCAATAATCCCATATAGTGGGTGTCTATAATGTGATGGAAGAGGATATGCATTATATTCCATTTAGACTTCTATTTTATTTTCATAATGGTCTTTCAAAGGATTGTTGAATATTTTTTGTTTATTATGATCATTAGGTTGTGAACCTAATTCCTTTTAAGGATCCTCAAATTAAAGATTTTAGTCATCGATAAGATCTTGGATCTTGTGATTCAAGGTAAAACATATACTCCTAGAATATCATGGTCCTTGATGATAATTATAATAAGAATTAACATCATATGCTTTTGGTAGAGGCAAACTCATATCTACTTTAGTAACCATGGGAGTAATGAAGTTAGGGACTCAAGTAAACATGTCAATTATCTCCTTGGAATATTAGATAAGACTAGATGTTTAGGCTATTATGAAAATGTGTTAACTATGGTGGTTGCTTATTTTTAGGATCAGTAGGTTTTACCTTGTATCTTGATTTAATTGAAAATTGTGTACTAGACGTAGATGCAACTAGTGTGTTTGCTATATAATTGAGCTTATTCAATGATATAAGCTTGATTTCATGGTCCTGTATAGCATGACATAAGTCACTAAAAGACTGAAAATTATTAAAGATAATGGAATCATCTAAAAGATCAAAAGAACTTTGATTGAATATATCTTTTAACTCTTTGTCTACCATAAGATTGGTAATTTTGTATAGCATTGTATTATATCTCAAAACATATTCATTGATAGGTTCATTGGTTCCTTGTTTGATTTTGGCAATTAGGGTATAGGAAACCTTTTTAGAAATGTTAATGGAAAAGTGTGCTAAAATCTAGTTTTCAAGATGTTTGAATGATTTTTCGAATTGGAGAGGTAGATTATAAAATCACCTAAAAGCATAGTCCTTGACATTTCTTAGGAATAATTTGGTCAAAATTTTATCATTGTAAGCATAGTCAAGGCATGTCACATAAAAGGTTTAAAGATGTTGTTTAGCATCACCCTTTCCATCATAAAATGTGAACTTAGGTGAAACAAATATAGTTAGCCAAGGTTACAAAGAGATTTCAAGTGCAATAAGGTTATGCAATACATCTTATGAATCTATAGCATGAGGAGATTTTAAATATTTTTTTTAATGTTTATAATCTTGTCTTCCAAGGTTTTTATAACTTGAAGGAATGATTGAACCATTGGCCTAATGGGATTTATATTATCAAGTTGAGTAGTCACCAAAGAGGATGAAAAAATGTTTTGAGTATTTATAAGCATTAAATTAGTATTTGTGTTGAAACAATAAGTAATTCAATAATAGATGTATCAATAGTAGTTTCAGGGAGCAAAGGTTTAAACACATAATTCATGCCCCCATTAGACGTAGGTGGATTGATAAGTATGAACTTAGTTATAGTAGATTGTAAGGATTCACCATTACCAGGTGATGCAACCTTGGTTTTATCTTTTTTATTTATTTAATGTCTTCTAACATACAAAAATACACCTATTAAGCCCTTGTTATTATTGAGATGAGTAATCAATGCTTATTAATATTTCATTTAGAATCAGGTTTTTGCACTAAAATTTTCCATTGATTCACAAAGGAAAAAGTTAAATTTTAAAAAAAATTACAACAATTAGAAAACCTAACTTGTCCTAGGGTTTGATGTTCAAAAATTGGTTTCACCAAATATTTAACCCTAAAATGAAAGTGTTTTATGTTTTAAATTTAATATTAGGGCTAGGAATATAGAAATGAAATGGTAAAAGGGTGATAATAAGATCTATAATAGGCCAATTAAATTCTCAACTTAGATATAAACATACAGTATATTTATTATGTTGAGATAGACTAAATATGGAATGCACAATTAGGCTAGCTATATAAATGACAAAGAAGAGAAATAATTAGTTTGTTCTAATGCTAATATAATTATGGATCTGGAACAAGTTGAAATTAGGTAGGAAAATAGTTTTATAGTAATTTTTAGCTTATGGATCTAGTGCCTTTGTCTATTTAGATAGTTTCATTAGCCTTAGATGGTTGTATCGATGTTACTATCTAAGTTTGATGTTAGTGTCCTATATGGAATATCTAATGAAATAAGATGAGACCACCTAGAATATTTTGGGTTTATCTTTCCCTTTGCTCTTGTGAATTATTATCTAGGTTATGAATGATCACTCCTTATGGAATAGAAAAACCCTAGATTTCCATATTCAATGTCACCTTGGGGGAAAATGATTAAGTGGGCACATTGTGTCGATCTGACCCCAATGACCCTACTATCAAAGGATGTTTCCTACCTATCCAATACTTTGAAGAGGGTGTTAAATGGATGTAGTTATCCCCTACATGTTGGATTGTGTGTGAATCATACAATGTGTGTAAAGTAAGTACAATAATGACCTAGCTTATAACTTAGTAAATTAGGCTCTCAGGCTACTCCTTTAGTACTTATGACTTATATGTGTTGTACTTATGATAGGTATGTAAATAGGGAAGCTTTTATCAATTACATGCTTAAGAGTGTGCTTTTTGATAAGTATCTTGGCCTCTTTGGTCTTTTCTAGGTGAAAAATGAATGATGGTTAATATATATATATATATATATATATATATATATATATATATCAATCCCTTTGGATTAATATCTCACATTAAATTACTTAGGATAACCATTTAAATACATTTCATTTGCAAATAAAATGACTTTAGGGTACTAAACACTTGCATCAAAGTAGGACAATAATGTTGATGTTTCTGTATATCCTAGATGTTAGTGTCCAAAGAGTAACAAAATAGGTATAGGCTTAAAACTTATAAAGATGTACGATAAATAAATTTTAAGCATTCTAGGAAAGATATAATGTTTTTGTCATCAATATAATACTATTTTGATTAATAGATAGGCCAAGGGACACAAAATAGAGTAGATGCAAGGCTTTAAAAAGTAAGGAGGGTGTGAAACTAAGAGTAACATCCAAGGTATGACTTTTCCAAGTGTAAAAGAATGACTTGCTACATAATTAAAAAATATTGTCTACACAAAATCCTTTGAATCCTAGTGGGTTTTCTCTTTGGATTCTTTTAAAATATGTTGCATTTTGAAAGAGACAAACATAATTATGTTAATTTGGTCGATGTGTTTAGTTGCATAGGAATGATAAAAATAGATTAGTTTGGGTTGGCCAATGTATTTGATACTGACTAAAAAATATATTTTCTTGGTTGTTATATCTTGGGAAAGATGTATAATAGTAATGAGTTTATTGATACAACCAGGGCAAAACTAGGAAATTGTATCATGTTGGTTGATCTAATTGATGAAATAATAAAATTGTATCATGATGGTCAACAAAATTAGATTGAAAGCTTTGATAAAGTATATGATGATAGTTAAGATGAAATTAAAAATTAAAAAAAAAAATGTGAAAATTTGAAAAATAGAGGTGGAATAATATTCACATTGGGTTTTCTAGAATGTATGCATGAGCTTGGATGACCTATAACAATCATATTTCTCTTAATACACTATTTTAAAAAAAAGGTCATAAGAATAGAGCTTGAATATACTTGGAAAAGTGAGTATCGACATAGATAATTGTAGACCCATAAGAGGGTAATACACACTCAAATGTCAAGAGGAAAGGGCTTTAAATGCTAAGCCTATGACATGGGATATAACTCTCACTAGAGATCAATATAGATAAGTGATTTCAAAAATGATTGTAAATGGGTGTATCAAGGTGCATATACTAAAATATAGTATTAATCACTTGAAAATGACAAGATTGACACATATTAAACATGCATGATTTAAGCATATAAAAAGGTCCTAAATCAACATTATATCATACCTATATGCTATATTATGAGTTTGAACTCTTTAGTATGTTGTTACATATCTATATAGACCTCATTGTCTATTTCAAACCTAATGAATATAATGTATATACATCTATAAAAATTAAATTTATTCCACTTTTACATAGGTTAGTTTCAATTAATATCACTAGTCAATAGTGACTTGATATAGTTGGAACCAACCCTCTCCTAGAGATGATTACTTTTAAAAATAAATAATTTCCTTAGGGCCAACCCAATTTCTTAGCATGTTGGTGGTGTGATAAATTACCCAATTGAAATCACATATAAATAAATCAAGTTCTAATTAAAAAATGGACTTTTCCCTTATCTCTTACACATCTAAAGTTATTGCACATTGAGAAAATATACCAATTTATTACCAAATTAAAAATATATCACTAAGATCAATTAGAATAAAATTATAAAGCACATTAAAGTAAATTCAAAGTAAGGATTTTAAAATATCAAATCCATATCATTAGTTGCATATTTATATTGAAGGATCATAATTTCATATCACATTAGGTAGGAGAACTATGTGTGGCTTGATTTTCCACCTTAAAGTATCAGATACATAAGCAATGGTGAATCATCAAGTGGGAGTGGTTAGGATAAACTCAACCCATTACACTTTCCCATGTTTTTTAGTCTTCTAGCCTCTTAAGCCCACCAAGTGTTTGAAGGTGAATGAGGCTAATAGCTAGAGTAGTGCACATCATTAGGGTTTAGCATTGTGTATATATAAAATATAGAGATATTAGAGGGTGAACATATGGTTATAGTCGCATAGAGGTCAGTACTAACTAGTATAAGTTGGTACCGATTGATGATATTGAGTTTGATTGATAAAATTAACCTTTCATAAATAAAAGTAAAAATCCTAAAGTAGGTGAATCAAAAGCCTTGTTTTGTCTAATTTAAACTTCTGGAACATAGTCATGATCAACTAATCAACGATGAAAATTGAGCACTCATCCCTTTATTGTACTTACTATATTTAGGATATGTCACTTATCAAATCACTATAATATATTTTAGAATTTTAGATTTACATGTATGATTAAATTCCATATATTAATATCTAAATTACAAATCAATTTCATATCCTACTTGGGTTTTAAAAAACTAAATTAGGTTAAAACATATTGGTGAACTCATACACATAAAATTATGCCAAACCTATATTTTTCTTAGGGTTTAAAATTTTAGACTTGGGGATTTATTTTCAAACCTAATTTTTTATTATTCCCTAATAATAAAAATTAATAATAAAAATAAAAAATAGAACTATTGAAGAATAAATTATTCCCTTCACTCTTGGGGATTAACATAATAAGGGCACTTTTATGAAGGAATAAAATTTAGAAGAGATAAAGGAATATGTTCCAAGAATAAAGGGTAATAATAAATAATAATATGAAAGACCTCAATTAAAAGTACAAATCATAACCTCATATGCTAACAATGATTCTATTTTTTTGTCGAATGAGATGATACCCTATTCCCTTAATCAATATTTGGGACAAGGTTTACTCTCTCCCTCAGAAGGGATGGGGTTGAACCCGAATAAAAAAAATTAAAAAATTAAAAAGATTGATAATATGTAAGATAATATGAGCATGAAAATTAATAAATTTATATCAAATGAGAAGGAAGTTTGATATAGAGAAGCTAGGAAAGAAGTGGAGAATAGGTACCAAAACACTTAGGATCTGAAGGGATTTAAATTTTCAATTGTACCTTAAAAATTAAGCTATATTTTTTATGTTTTTTTGGGAGATGAATACCTCTATTCATTATATTTTACTCATGTCCGTAGGTTTCTAATTTTTTTTTGGTATTCAATTTGCTTCTTGTTCATCTATTTGATCTACTTGATGTGTGACTCTACTTTTTTACTATTACTAGGATGCAATGGTTTTATTGAAGCTTTAGGTAGCTTTGTTTTAATTTTGGAACCAATTATTATTTATTTGATCCTTGTTTTTAACCTTATTTTCTATGCTACTATTATATATATCTTTGTATTTAAAGTTTATGGCTCTAGTCAAAAGCATTGTTCAAGTTCATAATTATGGTTAAATGAGTAATGAAGGTTTCAAAAATTTCTACATGGATAATGTAGATTATTTAGATAAATTATTTTATAAAATTAGTCAACATGATAAAATATTAGAAAACTAATAAGGCTAAAATTAACAATGAACACTCCTAAGCCTTTCTCTAATATTATTATTGCAACATACAATACGAGTTTCCTATTGTTTCCACTAGATGAAAAAGGCAGGCATGACTCATTGTTTTCTTCCTCCGCTATAACTCAAGGTTGTACTATTCACCATCTTACTATTATTCACCCAAGACTTATCTTTCATTTAATCATTTATGTTGTCAACACTAGATGAGGCAAGGTTCCCCATCATGCATGGAAAAACAATGGTAGTCAACATGGTACTCCTCAAACCCCTCCACATCATGAAAATCAAGATAATCATCCCAAATGATATGAAATATTTTATAAACTAAATAAAATTAATTATAATATTTATATCTTTGAGTTTCTCAAGGGATCAATGGTCTAAAAAGACATTTTATACAAGGAATTATAAGAATAACTCTCCATAGTAATGAAAAACCTATATCAATTTCATTTATTATGAATAAATTCAAGGATAATAAAAAAATCATAAAATTTGACAAATAATACTCACATATTCAACACATAATATATCAACAACTACTATTATTCATTCATTCAAGTGCAAAAAGAACTTGGTCAAAATTGTGTTGGTAGATAACAATTATGGATTAAGCATTTGTAACACTACCTTCTTACAATTATTTGGAATCAACATGGATACCATTAAAACACCATATCAAAGAATAAAAGTATTTGAGAAAACTCATAAAATAATTGGAACCATATCTTTAGATGTGATAGTAAGTCCCAAAATGGTACCTACTACTTTCCATGTTATGCCAAATCAGTTATATTAAAAATCATTTTGGGGAAACCATGGATAGATTCTATAGAAGAAGTATCATTAAAATTACATAAATTTCTGAATTACATGCATGAAGGCTATTATAATTCATAGATAGTATATGATGAATTTTTTTTAGATATTACCCAATCAACTAATGAGGACAAACCAAATTCACAGTTACAAGAAATAAGAAAAGGAAATATTCTCCATAAAAATTTATCCATGTCAACCCATTCTAGTAGTTCAGATGCATACATATGTGGTGGGTGAATGAATTAAAAAAAGGATAAAGAAATAATTATAAAATAAAAATTAGTTGTATATTATGATGTAGAAGTTAATACAAAAAAAATAAAATTTATTTTAGATCTTCCTTTCCTAGTGAATTCAACATATCAAGATGGTACATTCACAAATTATTATTCTAGTGATGTTGAAGATATTAACATGGTAGATATTACACATGATAAAATATGAAATTCAAACTTCAATCGTTCAGAGGAATAATTATCCCACACACTATTCACACTTGTTAGAGTTAGATAATATAAAGATAATTCATGTATAATAAAAAGGAGAAAGTTAGACATTCAAATTTCAAGAACAATATTTTGAGTGAAAATAAAGGAAAAAATGATAGATCATGATCTAGGAGGATATATGTAACTAATTCATACTACATATTACCATAGTTTCACACTTAGACTTATGTTTACATCAACAATTATGTCAATTGGTTCTATACCTATGTTTAAAATAATTTCTTGAAGATCCATTTCTACATTACCATATAGTCCTAAAAGTGTTAGTACTATAACCAACAACCTATCAATAACAATGGTTAATGACATCACCACACTTTATTATTATGAGAGTTTTTTTACCAATAGTTGTAATGGTGAAACTAATGCTTCAACTTATTATATTGTATACTAATGTATAGTTTCATTCTTTATATATTATAAATACATTGTTATCAATCACATAGTAGAATAGAGTTAGGAAGCTTTGTGGAAACACATCTAATCTATCAGAGTTTACAAAACTTAGAATAATACAAATTTTATATTACATTTCTAATTTTTTTTTCACTTTGTTATTTATTCCCTATTTATTTAATAAATTTCATTTCATGTTTTCTATAATTTAATAAATCACTTTGACACATACCTTTGTTTAACTTTGATTAAGTAAATTTTCCACCAGGTTTCCCCTTGGGCCCCACACTAGTGAGTTTAGATCATACATACTTCATATCATTACTTGAATGGTATTACTATGTCTATAAAGTTTTTTCAATTTTTTTATTCTCACACATATGAGGTATGATTATAATAAGTTAGGTCTCGATACTCATGAACCTTCATCATACCTCACTTCACATCTTCAAATGGGAAACAAAATCACAATGATGCAAGATCTTAATATGTTTTAAATAAAATTATAGAGGATGATTTATAGAGGCAATGAGGATATTTGTAATAACACCATGTGTAGGAGTGAAAAATTATCATAGACCATTTTTAACTCCTTCTCAAGAAACAAACTTCATCGACAACATCTCATTCTCATCAACCATTTGTACAAATTCCATATAAGGTACAAGTCAATCTAAAAATTCCCATGTTTTAATCTAAAATAGATGTGGATGCACTAGATAATTAGCTTCACCTCATTTTAAATAATATGTGGTAAATAATTTATTTAACCAAGAAAAAATACATTTTATCTTCTGAAATTTTATTTATCAGTTGAGAAATGGTGGGAAAATTACTATTACTACACTACACATGAAGAATATATAAGTTTAGACACATTTTTAGAAACTTGGAATGTTTTTATCTAAGCACTAAAAGAAACCTATTATCCTTTTGTAAATTATGATGATCAACATATTAAGTTTTCTCAGTTATACCAAGGTAAAGAGTAGTATGTGCATCAATACATAGATACTTTCCATACCTTGGTTTCCAAAATTGGGATTTAGGATTCAAAGTAGAATATTATTTTGGAGTATAGGTAAATATTGAGACTACACATGAAGTTATACCTATATTTATTTATAATCTCTACCATTTGGGAAACTTGCATATATTTATGTAAGATTGAATCAAAAGATAAGGCCAATATAAGACACAAGACTCAAAGTATCATACTAAGAGACAGTAGTATAAATCTTCCAATCATAATTCAAAGTTATGAAATAAATATAAACACCTTATAAAAAATAAGGACTATCCATTAGATGGTTATAAGTATTCCTAGACTATAAATTGGTTTTTAGTTCACATCTCCAATAGTCATTCCATTGAGGAATGTTGTGCTAGGAAAAATATGATTGCATAACTTAAGGCTACTAGTACCATAATAGTAATATTAGACAAAGGAAAATAGATAATTAGGTATGATCCTAGTGTCATTTTAGGTAACAAAAACATCTCTACTACCCTCATGGAAATAGAGGAATCATAAATATTATTTAATTTTTAAATTGGATCAATGCCCAACTAATACACTTCATTATTGACAACAAAAGTTAGAAGAGCTTGATTTTTCCTAAAGCAATTTGTAGATTGAAATTGTCATTGATGCTTCACCTATAACCATAGTACATTGGATGGTTTAATGTGGGATTTTATAAAAAGGTCACTCAAAAATGTTAAATGGTGTACAACATCAATCTTTTTCAAGATACAATACTCTTTTATGTCATTAGACTAAAGGTATATGATATTCTATTGGGTAAACCATATATTTATAATTATTATTTTGTATATAAATAAAATACAAGAAATTTTATCATAAAATTTGGTGATTTAATTTATTTCATACCAAAATTAGTTACAAATATATCTCTCATTAGCACCAAGTAGTATAAGAAGCTAGTCACATCTATTAAGATGTTCATGATTTTGATGGTAAGATTAGAATGCAATAAATTAATTGAAGTACCCATAGTTACCATATTTTATCAAGTGTTAACATATAAAGAAACATTTATAGCTCAAATTTCAATAATACAAGGATGTGTTCGAGCTACCAAAATAAATGCCTACATACTATGTAGTAAAGCATACTATTGATCTGATCCCTGGACTCTCTTTTCCTAATGATTCATTATATTGTAGATCATTTTTTGAGAATTAATATATCAAGTGGTAGATCCATGAGATCATGTAAAAAGGACATATATGGCCCAAATCATTTCCTTATGGCATCCCAATTATTCTTACACCAAATAAGGATAGTAGATGGAAACTCTACATTGACTACCAAATAATCAATGGGACCACAATGAAAAACTATTATCCCATTCTAAAGATTTAGGATATTTTATATAGTTATATATTGAACTAAATTCTACATATCATCAAATTCTTGTTGATCCTATAGACATATGGAAGACAAACTTTAAGACCAAAAAATGATTATTCAAGTGGTTATTCATGCCCTTAATCTTGACCAATGATCCAAGCACATTTATATATATGATGAATGAAATTTTTATTCCACTCATGAATTCATTTGTCTACTTCCATATTTTACATGAAAAGGATAATGATTAGGCCTAAAAACACATTACAATAGGTCATAACTACTTAATTCAATTGGATAGTCATAGCTTAATGTAACATATGTTTAATAACTCTAGTGTTTCTAGAGTAAAAAAAATTGAACATTCATTCACATACACCAAATTTACCACATTATGCTTAGTTATATTTTTTGATTCCATCTATGGGTTAGTGCAAAGTCCCACACCATCCACACTAGATATTATATAGGCCATAAAAAACCATTCACATGCAACCTCATGGTTTGCATCATGCTCTCCATCATATTTTTAGATCACGATGGTCTAGGGAAACCAATCCTACCATAAATTATCATCTATATTAGGGAATTTACTCATATTATCATATAATTATTTATAAGGGTACCTAGGATTTTAATACTACCTAATCATGAATTCTTATTACACATTATAAGGTAAAATACAAAGCAAAAAAATAAATTATTATGCTTTGAAAAAAACTAAATCACTCAAGATACAAAATATAATTATTAAAATATATATGGCTAGCTTATTCCAACAAGTTCTTACCTTCTTTTGAGTAGTTTGCACTTACTAGTGCCAACTAGTTTTATAATACCAACCCTATACTTGAATTTTTAGAAAGTGGTACCTAGTTAGTCCTAAATAATAATACTATAAAAGGGACAAATTTTTGATCCATAAAGTACTCATATCAAATTTTGTTTATAGATTAACTACTAATGATGCAATGACATTAATATTTTATTAGGCCAATATCATGCTAAAATATTTGTAATAATTTTATTGATTCTCATTTTTCTATATCTCTTGGATAGATTTTAATGAATATACACCAAGTCTAAACAGAAGTTTCAAAACTAACTCTTGCCATAAATTTTTTGTACTAGTTCAACTATTTTCATCACTTGAGTTCATATCAAAATTTAAAGGGTAAATTAGATCATCATATTCAATTAATTAAAGTTAAGAAATGCATACATTTCTCAAATCATAATAGAAACCTAGCATATCAACCAATATTTTTGAGGTTAGATATGCCCCTAAGTAAATGGTTGTCTAATGGGTAGTACTATATTCATTTCATTATAAATGTAAAAATCATATTTTAATAAAGTGAGAATTTTATTCCAACATCCTTATTTTATACCTTAGCCAAGGCATCAACATCCATTAGTTTATCTTCTAATGAGACACAATGCTTAAACTATAATAACAACCTAATGTCCTTTCACCATAGTGAGGCTATTTTCATGTTCCTAATTTTCCCATGCATTCAATAAATGACACCAATATACACAACTAGCCAAAAATCACAACAATTCTTATAACCTAGCTATGTCAAAAGAAAATAATATTATCAGATATTTTTTAACCTATTTGATAGAGGTTAAGCCATACAACATGACAGCATTATTTCTTATAGGTTATCATCAAAATAATGGAAACAATAATATAAATCATGGATTAATATCTTAATTCAAATAACCATGGGATATATGCCCATGTTAAGTGATGATGCACTATATAAGCTCATATATTCCTTTAGAAATAATGTTGGCCCATTAAAACCAACAACACCTTTAGTATGAAACAAATATAGCCACATAATACTTGGTATATAAAAACCTTAGCCTAGAGTATGTTGTTCTAGTTGATTCAAATAGCTATCAACCCCTTATATCAATATAATTTAATTAAAAAAATCATACCTCATGGATACATGACTGATAGATATTTTCATAGGTAGGTATCCTCAAGATTAAATTAGTTTTTATCATAAAATTTAGAATGTCTCAATCCTACAACATCAAAAGGGTCTACTATACCATAAAAATTCCTTAATTTATTTCATTAATTTCACTAGATAAAAAACAATAGACTATATTTATGGATTATATATAACTTATCATATACACTTGAAAAACTCATACCTTCGATGTTCCTTTTAGTTTTAGACCTTTATTGCTTTTGAAATTATTTCATTTTCTCTATATTATGCCCCTTGTCCTATCTCTTAGTCTAATAGTCTTTTGTTTATGACCTTAACCTTCTATCTTACCTAGAATGCTTAAAATACTATTATCTTATGGCCATGAAAGTTCTAAGCTTATACCTATTTTTTATTATATCCATATTAGTCTTAGGGATAACACATCTATAGGTTTGAAGTATTGAAGGAACAACCCAAGATATATATTTTCCAAGTTACAAGCTTAGACACTATTGTAATTGCTTTCCACATATTTCATGACTCACACACAAGCCAACACATAGGGGATAACTACATTGGTTTGAGGCCCTATTTAGAATATTAGTTACAAAGGCATCTCTCATGATAGATGTGTATTTGGGGTTATCTAAACACTGTGTGACCACTAACCCATTTTTCCAAAGGTTACTATGAAGATGAAGAACTAGGGTTTTGTAATTTCATAAGGAGTGAGAGTCCATGGTCCTAATATAAATAAACTAGAGTAGAGTCAAAGACAAAACCAGAAGCATCTAGGTGGTCACATCATTTTCTAACATGTAGTTTGTATAGGAAACCTACATCTATTTTAGATAGTAGCATAGACATCACCATCCAAGGTTAATGATAGTCTCTTTATCTCTAGAGACACTTAATTTATAATTTATATATTTTTCTAAAATCCTCTTTTAGTTTGATTTCGACCTATTCTAGATCTATACGTGTATTAGAATTAGAACTAGCTAAGTACATTGTTTATTTGTCATTTATATATCTAGCATAGTTGCACTTACTATTTTAATGAAGTTAGCATATGTTATTTCTATTTTTATAATTTAATTGGCCCTTTATAGATTTGATTATCACCCTTATGCATTGTCATTTCCATATTCTTAAACCTATCTACCCAAGTAGGATCTACATCCAAATTTAGGGTTAAACATTTAGCAAACCCGATCTTTAAACTCTAAACCCTAGGTCAATTAGGGTTTTCTAATTTTTTTATTATTGGTCCTAGATTGCTATAAAATATATGCAACATGGATGTATCTATTACCAAGTTTAGGTTACAATTTTTCATAGTTTTTATGGTTTGATGCATTACTTAAATTTTTAAATCTATTAAGAAAATTCATGAGAATAATGAAAGGGTTTTAAATAAAAAAGAAACACTATATCTCTCTTCAAAATTCCTTTTTTAATGTTATAGACCCTGTATCTAGATGCTAAAATGCATTATTTCAAACATTTGTTATACCTAGATATTATTTAAATGATAGATACCATCCCACACCCATTATTTTCCCATGGATTATATTTTATTATGTGGTCAATGATGTTACAACTCATATAAGTAAGGTTTTTCAACCCATTTTTCCACCTATTAATATCCAACATGTGCCTCTTAAACCCAAAATTGTAATAAAATCTAAGTGATGTGACATTATTGAATAAATGAGCAACACACATGTTAATATTTCAATTCTTGAACTCCTAAATAAATATAATTTTCATAAGGATACCCTATAGGAGGCATTGTGTGAGATACAAGTTTTAACTGATATAATGTTGAATGCTTTTTCATATATTATGCAAGATCAAACATGCAATGCAACCCTTATTACCTTTGGGTGTAAATAGAATGTAATTTATCCATACTTGCTTCCCCAACCCAAAATCATAATTACAACAAGAAAAACAACATGAGCATATTCCATTAATTTCATGAGACATATAATGATGTTATGCATAAAAATTTATTTTTAGACTTGTTAGACAAGTCACCACCTCATAAGGCTTATTTTATGAGGACATTATAGATGACAACCTTGTCATGAAATGTAGATTTAGCACATGTGGCCCTAATCTTAAATTATGTCAAATGAAACAATCATAATATATCATTTTAAAAGGAGAATTGACCACCTCAATGCATTATATACAATTACTTTCCACTCTACATCTAGGTGTGTGTTTTCAAAAATGGTAAAACAAGTTATTGTGGACAATAGTTTAGGGCTTAACATTTGTAACATATCTTTCCTCTCCTTAATTGGCATTAGACCTTAAGACTTGGAGCAATCTAATATGAGCATCAAGGGGGACTTGATAATATTTCAAGATGATTTTTGGGACAATTAAAATTAAATATTAAAGTGGGTCCTTTTACATTACCTAATTTATGCCAAGTTATGCCAAATTTTTTGAACTATAATATTCCCTTGAAATGGATTTGGATATGCTATATGTATGTTATTCCCTCTACATTGCATGAATGTTTAAAATTTAGTCATTAGAGACTAGGGCATTTTATAAATAGGTGATTTACCTTAAAACATAAGATCTAAAACCTCATTGATGACAAAAATATTACATCTGATGACCTTCCAAAGGAATTAGGTTCAAAACCTAGTGATCAACAAAAATAAAAAATATTTATCAATTCTTAGTATAATCATTAAAAAAAGAATTAATAATTACAGTAGACACACAATACACACTAGGAGATTGAGAGTTAAAAAACTAAACAACATCCAGATAAATACAATTTGAAAATTACATTAATCATGGGTGGTTCTTATTTTTGGCATAACCATATTGTTCCTACACAAATAAAAATTATCTGCAATGTAAGATGCTTACAATAGATTGAATTTGATCTAAAAACCTCAAAAACTAAAGGAGGTTGGAAAGACTCCTTGGAAAACATAATAAAAACAATTAATTGTGTTCCTAAAGTAATTCAAACATGAGTTTGGGTTATGCCTACCACATCTCCATATGCATTTACATTGGGAACTCTTTTTTTATACCAAATGGAAGCTATAATTGATCCAAATCAGCAAGGTTTTTTCCTTTTTACACAAGGAAAATTAATACATATTCCAAATAATAGCATTAATTCTTATATAACACATAAAGTGTGAGAAGGAACATGTTTTATGCCTTTTCAACTAATCTAATCATTATGAAAATAATGTCAAATATCCAACTTAAGGTTGAAAATCTTAACATATTCCAAAAATATCATTAAATATTCAAAATTCCAAAAACAATTTTGGAACCTACATACTTTATTGGCTCTTGGTATCTAGTTTTAATTCTATGTTGATGGATGGCATTCATTTACTTTTACATACACATGTGTGTCACACTTCTATTTAAGTATGAATATGCATACAAAAATATATGATTCATTCCTATTTTAGATGTTGGGCCTTCCCTCTACTCATGTCATATGTACATTGGTGGCATATGCTTCTTTTATCTTGATATATACAAGTTATAACATTCTATGGTCACTTTATATTATCATGTTTTGAGTTCATATACGTACTTACACTTTCCTTTATCCATGATTCTATCTTATACAATGTACTTGATATGTTATGCACTTCATGGCTTTTTATAACATATTTGATCCATGGGATATTATGATATGTTTATGCTAGTTGATTATGATTTCCTTTATGCACTTCCTTGAGTGTCTTGCCTTACTATTGTCTTGTTTGTTTGAGCATTTAAAAATGATTTTTTTTTGTGGCCCCCATGCCTATATGTGCTTTCTTTGACATTTTAATATGTAATTACTTATTGTATGGACATTTGAACATGTCATTCTTGCTTTTGTGGACATTGGACTAAGTCATTTCCTTTCAATTGTATTATATTTAAGCATGCGCCTTGTTTGTAGTCTCTTAGGACCATTTTATATTGACTTGATTTTGAGTGATCTTATGTGTGTTATTAATTGATTTTTGAGCTTATAATGTTACTATCTAGACATTTCCATGATCTTTATCATGCATCTTATGCCCTCATGTGATCACATTTTTTATGTGATTAAATGCTACATTTACCTAAACATGTTTTTCTATATGATACATGGTTCCATTCATATATTCTATAGTTGTGTTATCCCTTGAGATGAGGTAAATACTAGTTTCTATTATTACCTCACATAAAATGGGGGCATATCAGTGGAGCATGTCACAGAAGCATGAATTCCACACATTCAAAGTTTTATATTTAGTAGAGACACACTTTAGAATAATGTTCTCCATAATTATTTAGTATTCAACACACCTAGATTTAGTGGAGGAATGTTTTATAAACATGTCCTTCACATTGGCATTTATATGAGTTTTCATATTTAGTGGGAGAATTATTTGGAAGCATGTTATCCACACTTATTCAATATTTGAGGTAACCATATTTAGTGGGGGCATGTTTTGGAAACATGTTCTCCACATTGGCACTTATTTCAATTTTTAGATTTATCCATACATAGTGGGGGCATGATTTGGAAGCAGGTTCTCTAAACTTACATAGTTTCTAAATTAGCCATAGCACATAGTTATATAATTCAAATTCATAGCTGTGGTAAATTATATAAATTGGTATCATTTTTATTCACAGTTTTAACATGAGACATATCTAAGGTGCATATGTTATGCAATGTTCACCTAATATTGCAAAATCCAAATAAGTTTTAAATTTTAAAAACACTCAGAGGGACTATCATCACCCTCTAAGTTAGACTTTATGAATTGTATTGAGCCAATCTAATACAATATTTGGTTCACTTTTTGATATGGTTGAGGTGGTACTCAATATTTGGTTTTTATGTTGGACTTGATTATATCATCTAGCTTCACTAGTTTGATCATATGAGTTGACTCGGTTCGCTCATGATCACTAGGTTATAAATATGATTGGGTTACACGATTGAGCTAATCTCAACTACCATGTGGAAACTAACCTTTTATCCAATTTTGAGGGCATGTAACCTCAAATATCTCTCTATATCCTTAGATATATGAACTTTCTATATTTCATTTATTTGTCCTAATCTCATTTTTAGTGATTCATAATGATACATCTTTCACATTGAATTACAAATAAGAATGTTAGTTGCATCGATACATAGGTTTACTCCTAAACATTGATCTTTAAATTTCAATCATTTAAAATGATTTTAAATTTTATATTATACACACAAAATATATAGTGTGACATGCTCTTGGTTGTAGGTCAGTCACCAACAAAACACTCAAGTTGGACTCACGCAAAGAAAAGGTGTGTTATACATACCTAAGTATGCATTTATTTTCCTTTAAATCAAAAATTTCATTACTAGATTAAAGGGGGGAAATGTAGATGATATTTATAGATTATATATCACATTAGTCTTGTAACTTGGGAAACTCAAACCTTGATTGTTTAGTTCTACACCTTTCCCATTTTTATAAGTCTAACATCTTGTCTATCTTGTGCCCCTTGGCCTATCTCTTGGTTTGACCAGTCTTATGTTGATGACCCAAACCTTCTATCTTACCCATAATGCTTAAAATATGCTTATTTTTTCCCCTAAATTTTTTGATCATGTACCTATTTTTATACTAATAGGACACAAGCATCAACCCTATATCCCTATGTCAATGATAGTGTCCTAACCTGATGTAGGTACCTAGTACCCTAAATTCATCAAATTTATAAATGAAACATATCCTAATGGTTGGCCTAAGTGATTTAAAGTGAGTTATTTCTTGATAGGAGTGGTATATATTCACAATCACTCCTTATTCATACCTCACCTAGAAACTTCTTACCTACTCACCAGGCAACTTATAAAAGGCATTCAATCAAGAACTCAAGTGAGAATTTTTTCCCTATTTTATATCATTTCTATATCATTCATAGGGGTAGAACATTTACATGTCTAAAGTGTTGAAGGATCAGCCTAGGAGATTTATTTACCAAGTTATAAGCTATGTCATTATCGTACTTAATTTCCACCTATTAGATGATTCACACACAAGCTAAAAGCATAAGGAAAAACCACATTATTATGAGGCCTTCTTTATAGTATTAGATATGTAGGTAGTGATCATTAAAAAAGGGGTCTTTGGGGTCAACTCAACACTATGTGCTTCTAGACAAATAAACTATGCCACACACATGTGTGTAACTCCATGTGTCAAAACCCCCCTAAAATTATTTTAATAATAACAAATAATCTCCTTAACCCATAATTTTATCTCTCATAAATTTAATTAATTTAAAATACTTAATTGAGTTAATCAAAAACTTCTATTGTTACCTTACCTAGCCACCTCACCCTTTGACTAATTCTCCCCTGATGAGTTACCTCAAAACTTGGTCCCCTCATCCTAACTAACCAAGACTTATTCCCACTTCCAAACTAAATTCCTAAACAACTAATTCCTTCCTAACCTCCTATTTTTACCATTTTATAATAGTGTCATGCTTGGCATGAACAATAATAGAAAATAGGCCAAAAATAGAAAGTTTTACCTATTATAGGGCCATCAACATCAGTCAACCCACAGCTGACATCGGTGGGATACCTATCGACATCAATAGGATCGTTGATGTTGGAAATATAAGCCAACCTCTAACCTATAATTTAGGTTAGTAGAAATTAAGAAAATCAATTCTTACTCTCATTCAGGCTCTCAACATTCTATTTTTTGACATCTAAACTTACAATCACTCTAGGTAAGTCAATCACCATTAGCAATTGAGCTCTTAAGGACCAATATCATCTGATTGTTCTCTCTATTTAGGCATTCAAGTTTAGACTCCGAGACAAAATCCATCAACTTGGAACTTATCATTCAGTTTCTGCCATAGATAAGTATATCACTAATATTGTAGGTCATTTAAATATTTATTCTTCCATTTCTTTATATATACCATGCACTACTTTACATACTTTTGACTATACCCCCATGAGGGAGTTACAAAGATTCTTTACTTGTTTCCCCTTACATGCATACCAAACCTCTGAATAGACTTAACCAAGCCATAAACTCCTTTTCTTACCTCTCTCAACCTCTCTTACCTGATCCAAACTATTTCCTAGACTTGAAAAAGCCTTTTGCAACCTCCTAGACAATAATTTTCCCTACCAACCTCGGTAGCCTAACTAACATCATTCACCTCACTACTGACCTCAGCATCCTAATTGATATCAATCACACACCTACTAACATCAGTGACTACCAATTACCTAGCCTCTTCAAAACCTACCTAGATAACTTCTAAAACACCAACAAAACACCTCACCTGCACCCTGTCACTCTCTATTATGAATAGATTGTTAAAAATGGTAATTTTATCTCTCTTTTACTCTTTATTTACCTCTATTTTAGTTATTTATTATTATTTTACCTATCAAAAGTGGACTGTTGTCTCTAGGGAAATTTCACACTTCCTAGAAAAAACATGTAGCTTGGCAGCCCACTCATTTAACTACTAACAAATATCTTATGGTAGTGTTTTCTTATTTGTGGGTAGTCCTCCCTAGCCAAAGAGGAGTGATCACAATGTTTGGATATGGCACACAAAATAAATTTGGGTTCATTCTAATCACTTATCCCTATCCTTCTCTCTATTTTCATTTAGACTTAAAATAGACAAAATTTAGTGAAATATTTATGGCATGCCTAGTGGGACCCTAGAGTTTTCCTTGGGTTCATTTCTTGTTTTGAACATTCATATAGGTGAATTATAGTGAAAATTTCATTTCTTACACTTCTTTCTTCTTCTGTTCTTTTCTTAAAAATGAAAAATCCAATATCTTATTTCTTTATTTAAAAGGCATTAAAACTGAAATCTTCTTTCTTTTCTCCTTGCCTCTAAAAACAATTTGTCATTTTCTTTTTGAAAACAAGAGAATTTCTTATTTTCTTCCTCTTACATTCACATTATGATAGTGAAGTTCATACTCTATTATTATTATTTCCTCTCTATTTTCATTTGAATCTAAACATTTCATATTTGGGTTTAAAATTTATTGCATTTCATAGTTTGCTTGCTACATATTAACTCACCTAGTTAATTACAAGCATTTTGAATAAATCGTAGTATACCTATATTACACAACCAAATCACATTCACATAAAAAATCATCAAAACTCACCTGAGAAAAGGCCCATCAAGATTTCATCACTTGGTGGATCAACTTACCCTACCTAGCTATCGTACTTGGATTTCACCACCAAGAGGAAAACCCACTCCATTTTCTGGTGGAGTATAATCTCTAGATAGAAGGTATGTTTTGGCTAAGTAGCCTAGTTTGGATCTAGGTTCATGAAGTGTAGAGAGAAAGATCTTATAACAAGCCATGTACCTGGTCTAACACAACTTCCCTCTTCCACGCTAAAACAAATATGAAACTAGCTCTAGATTGCTTTTTAGTACCTTCGATAAGCAAATTCTCTTCTCACTATCTGATTAAGGCATAAACCAACATGAGATTAAAATTAATATCTAGCACTTAATAGTTGATGGCTACATGTTTTTTTCTCCTTTTCAATTTCCTTCTATATTTTTGAGTTGTTAAGGATGCTTTTCTATTAATTCACAAAATCAATACTATATCTAAAGCTTAGTTTGTATAACTTGTTATTTTAGGTTTTCTAAGTGTTATTCCCTCTTATACAAACCTTTTACATCCACTATTTTACCTATTTTTAGCTTTTGATTTCTTAAAACATTATATCTTCTATTTCTTAGGATTTTATAGTGACTAACATCGGTTAAGCCTACCGGTATCGACAAACTTTACCTATCGACATCGGTTATTCCACTAACATCAGTGAACTTTTCTTACTAATATCAATCATCCCTATCGATGTCAATTACTATGTAGTTTCATTTTTTTAAAACAAAAAGCTAAAATAACCCATTTTCTTGCACTCAAACCTAGTTTTTCTTTATTTTATTTCAAATACAGAGTAGTAAGACTATTTAAACCACCTCTTGCATGGTATTAACAAACACTCAAGCCAAAATTCTTATTGATTATGCAAGCCAAAAATGACTTCCACCTTACCCTCTTACATCTAATTGAGTCATGGAGAATACTTTAGATACAAAGCATACTCCCAACCCTAACCAAATTCCCATTGTGCCTGGGGGAGATCAAGATTTTTCTAAATTTCTTGATCACAATGTGGCAGCCCTTCAACATTACCTTGTTATGAGCCAAACCCGTAATTATATAGGTGACCCAATCTATGGTATGCTAACATATTTGATAGAGACAACCTTAGTTTTAGTTGCATCCACTATTTTTCCATGGTTACCCAAACCACTACTTCGATAAGTAGCCCAACTATAAATAAGGTCCAAAACATGGCATCTCTAACTACCCAATCACACCTAGACACTAGTGTAACTTCCTTAATTTCACAACCACAACCAATTCAGCCAAGTCACACCCCATTCTAGAATTTAATGGCACCAATTCCATCTACCCTCGTGCTTATAATTACCTAAGTTATGACTCACCATTCATCCAATCTAACCATGCCAATAATTCAACCTACAATAACAACAACCAACCAAGGCATAATCTCCAACCTAATAGGACAAGTTACTTTTATTTTCTCACCTTAGCCTATGACTCATTATCCTTATGTTACCCTGACACAACCTCAACAAGCTATGTCATATTATCCCTCGGCTTCCTATCAGCTTCCCTATAACTTAGGAGGAATCCCCCAAACTAATCCCCCTCCAGACCTCATTAAGATGCTAATGGACAAGATGTTTAACCTAGAGACATATGTTTCTATTTCAAAGAATCTATTATCTTATGATCAGATATGCAATGAACCAATCCACCCTTCTGTGCCTATTCACCCTTTATCCAAGCCAATGAGAACTCCCTAAATTTACTCATTTTTAGAGTAAAGAGGACCTATAATAGTACTTGTGAGCATTTTAACATGTTTATTATTTAATAAGACATGATGATTCATTACTAATTCACACTTTCCCTATCTCTTTTAGGTGCTACCTTGGATTGGTATAGTTCTATACCTTAGCACTTTCTTTTCTCATTTACTCAACTTTCAAAAATATTCCTAGACCAGTTCTCTATTAACATCTCTAAGAAAGTTTCTATAACAGACTTGTATTCTATCAGACAATTTGATGACGAGACTATTACTAATTTTGTCACTCATTGGAGAAGCTTGATCAATCAACTCTCCTTTTCCTTACCCCAACCTGAGCTTATTGATCTTTTCTCAAAGGCATGTGCTAAGCACATCTCATCCACACTCTAAGTACAAACTTTTCACATATTTGATGAAGATATTACCATGGCACAAAAACTCAAGGTTCACACTATTAATGAAGGCAAAGTCAAGTTGCATAGTAAGAATCCCAATACTAAGGCAAATGACTCCTCCTCCTCTAAAACCTCTCCTTCTAACCAAAAGGCTAAATGATCCACTAACACATTGGTTGTTAAGTTAGCCTCTTACACAACCAAAAACTAATCAAATACTTCAACTTCTCAAAATTTGACCAAGCAATTTTGATAATGGTATGAGAAAAGATAATATACTCCCATTGGGGAATCATATACATCCATTTTGTAAAAAGTATTTCAGTAAGGTGTTATAACCCTGCCTCAAATTAAACCTCCTATATAGTTTGACCCCTCCCATCTTATCCAAACTTGGTACAAGGAAGATGAGTTTTGTGGTTACATCGAGTTAAAGGTCATAAATCTAATACTTATAAGATGCTCAAGAATATTATTTAAGATATGCTTGATAGAGGTGAGCTTGTCTTGGATAATCCTAATGCACCTCCCAATAAAAGTATGGATGTGTTCAAACACCCCTTTTTTAACCATTCACCAATCCAAAATATTGTCCAATCCACAACTAACTCAGGTGATCATAATATCCATATGGTTAATATGGTATTTCCTTTATCTTTAGTTCAACCTACCCATCAATAGGAGATACCTATTTCATCAACTCCTCCCCCACATTCCATGGTATCTATTTTGTCCATTCTTCCTCCTTAGATAGAAGAGCCTATTTCACCCATTCCACTCCCTCGAGAGGAAGAGCCTCCTTTTCCACTCCTTTTAACACATGAGGAGCCTATAATCCCAATTTTTTTTCACAAATATTACCTATCCTCTTACCACTTGAAGACAACACTCTACCAATTCCTCAACCACATGTTGAAGGGAACATTATTCTTGCATTATACCCTCTTAAGGAATCTTCTTCACCTGCTTCTCCTCTACCTATAGAGAGTGGTACCCCACCCATTTCACTTTTGTACCTAGAAGAGTCCATATCATCTACTTCCATAATAGATGAGAGACCTATTGTACCTACTCCAATTGCACCACCTTTACCCCTTCTTTTACCTATGGAGGATCATACTTTACCCACACCTCACCTACATGTTGAGGGAGCCATAATACCTATGATTTACCCTCTTGAGGAACCTACATCACCTACCTCCCCTCCACCCATGGTAGATCATGTCTCTTCTCCCATCTCTATCGAAGAAGACCCCATTATAGTTCTTTCTCATCTTTGGCCTGAAGTAGCAGAAACTAATAATTTCTCTCTTTCCCAAACACCATAAATTTATAAAGATGCAACCATAAGGCCTAAATAAACTTCATCAAAACCATTCTTATATTTGGTGAAAAGTATAGAATTTCTTGACTCCATGAAGCTTGACCGTGTGGTATTTTGGGAACAGCTTAAAACTCCATATCCAACATAATGAATGTCAACCTTTACTAGCAATCCCCTTACTTCCCTTTACCCTAAAGTCTTTGACAAAGTTAGATCTTCTTCACCAAAATCAACTAAAGTTTAGCCATCTATGTCAGAACCCTCAACTCATAGGAATCTATTACATTAAAGCAGATCAAGCCCTTGGGTGTACGCCCCATTTTAAAATTAATTCATCTATAGGTGAAATTAGATTTAAATCCTTAACCATAAGTTGGAGTTTCTCACCCTAGAATAAATAAGAATGTTAATCCAATTATATCTCATTGATCCCTTCTTCAACCCTTAACTTTACCATCCATTTTGGGACTGTACCCTTCTACTTTAGTTGTAATATCATCTAACCAAGCGAAACAAAAGGTTGAGCTACATCTACTCCAACCTCTACCATTTGGTAGGCCTCTCACATCCAACACTAACAAAGTGATAGAAAAACATGTAAATCCACCATCTCTAAACAAGACACCAAATAAAATTACCTTTCTAACATCAAAATAAAAGAAGGTGTCCACACCTATTAGTAAAATAAGTATGATATCACTTACAGGCTCTCAAAGCTTTCTCTTACATCATTTATTGAAATATTTGGTAATAAATCTTCCTCCTATTAATCCTTATAGTCCTCTTAGATTGAGGCCATCTTGGTTTGATGATACACAAGCTTGTTTATATCATCATTCACTTAGACATGATACTAAGAATTGTAAAGCCCTCACAGTTGTTATTCAACAACACTTTGATGTTGACACCCTTTTCAATGACACTACCATTAGCCTTCATATTATTTCACCTTTGTCATATATAGTGCCTCCTACTATTCCAATGAAATTAAAACCCAAAGATTTCATTGTAAACCCTTTACCACAACCTTTGCCAATTTTTCAAATCAACACAGTTAATGTGGCCACACAGTCACAAAACCAAAAGGATAAACCTAAGGAAAAGGTCACTACACCTTGGACCCATCCCTTTACCAAAGACACTCCCCCTACTAACCCTAAGATTTCTATCTTGGGCATTCCTAAAACATCTTTAAACGTTATTCAAATCTCAATGGTGAAATAACTTCACCAAAGTCCTATGAAGATGTCTTTGTACGAGTTAATCCAAAGCTCATCCTAACACCGTCAAGCTTTGACTAGTTATTTGAAAGTTATTGAGGTACAATCAAATGATACCCAACCTCTTATAGCTTTGGTTGGCTTCCTTAATTTTGTCTCCCTAATTTCTTTTAGTAATTCAAAAGTTCCACTTCAACACCTTAAAGATCAAGATTCTACCCTTTTTATTACCGTATATATTGATCAAAATCATATCAAGAGAGTTATGATCAATGGGGGAGCTATTATTAATACTATTCCACCCATGACTATAAATAGTTATTCCTTATCAACAATTTCATGTTTGAAACTAATGTGGTACTCTATTCTTTTAATGACACTACAACTACTATAATGGGCACTATTGTCTTACATATTCATGTAGGTCCCCACACAATTCTCAAGCTCTTATATGTTATGGAAGGAGAGTTCCAATATAACATACTACTTGGATGACCTTGGATACCTGTTATGGCATGTGTACCCTTGACTTTGCACTGTTGTGTCAAGTTTGAGCATGATGGACAAGTACATGTTATACCTGCTAACTCACCTCCATTTAAAACATGTAATATGACCTATGGTCCTAATGATGTTCTCATCCCATTGAATAAATCCTCCTCCTCACATGATGTATCTGAAGCTTCCACAAGCTCCAATCTTATGATTACATAGATACTAATAACACAATTTCTTGACAAAGATCCCATGGAGGAGACCTTTCAATATTTGTCACTTGGTGAATATCATTTGTTGACACTCAACATGTTTTATACTCCACAATAATATGTAAGGCTTCACATGTACCCAAATTATGATCCCTGTATTGGGATGGTCATCTGTTATGCCCCCCTAACCTTTGAACCAATTTCACATATGGGGGAATTGATCAAGCTCCCACTGTCAGCAATCCATCTTCTTCACCACAACCATTTACTTGTGACTTTCTTTCTTGAGTAACCCTAGATTCACTCACACCTACCTATATAGGTGTGATTAGAAAGGATTTGGTTTGGGTCATTATGACAAGGTGTCCATATGCTTATTGAATATCTTACTAGAAACACCATTGAAAATGCCAAAAAGAGGCATGGGGTGGGATATGATGACCCAAATAAACTCATGAAAACCTCTCATGAACCAATTGTCAAAGAATTGGTCTCTCCTCCACATTCTTCTCCACTATCATCTAAAAAATAAGGTATCTATACCCCCTAATTTTTTTTCAATAAATGCCATCCATTTAGGGCTTCTCACCTATCATCAGGGTAAGGAAACAAGGTCCCTTCCTCTCATTCATCCTAAAATAATTGATGAAGATTCTCCCATTATTAAGACTATCCAATGTTAGGATGATGATGCAATTCTTACCTACATGGGTGAAAATGATTCTTACATCCAAAATTTTCTCCCATCTAAAACCTAAGCTATGATAAATGAATCAACCATTTGCATCAACCTGCCCTCCCACGATAACCCTTGTGTCCTCAAGATTGGCTAATATTTAGATTCCTCTGAACATGTTGATTATGACACATTTCTTAATGACCATAGCAAAGCCTTCACTTGGTCTTAAAATGACATGACTAATATTGACCCCTCTATTATCACCCATAATATTGTCACTAATTGAGATGCTAAACCCATCAATTAGAAGCTTCATAAAATGTATCCTTGTATCACTCTCCTTGTCAAAAAAGAGATCCAATGCCTCCTTTTTGTTAACTTTATCCAACCCATTGACTACCTGTAATGGATTTACACTATTGTTCATATCACAAAAGTGACTAAGGGAATCTATATTTACACTAAATATTGTGATTTAAACCGCGCTTATCCAAAAGATGATTTCTCATTGCCTAGTATCGACTAACTTGTTGATCTAACAACTAATAATGAGATGCTATCACTTATAGATGTATTATATAGATATAATCAAATCCTGGTTGCTCTTAAGGATCAACACAACACCACCTTTATTACCTTATGGGGGACTTTATGTTATCAGGTCATGCCTTTTGTCCTGAAAAATGCTAGTGCAACTTACCAACATGCCATGACCTACATTTTCCATGATCTCCTACAAAAAATTATGGAAGATTATGTGGATGACTTACTAAACAAGTCTAAACTTCACAAAGAACACTTGATAATTCTCAAAACCATATTCACTCATCTCCTCCAATATAATGTTCAACTAAACCCAAAGAAATGTGTCTTCGGTATTCTTTATGGTAAACTCTTAGGTTTTATCATTTCTCTCTATGGTATCGAGGTAGATCCTACTAAATTTAGATCAATCCTAGAGATGCCTCTACCTACTAATATCAAACAACTCCACATCTTACAAGGAAAACTTTACTCAATTTGATGCTTCATTTCCTAGTTGTCAGATCACTGCCAACCCTTTCACCATCTCCATAAAAAGGATGTCTCCTTCTAATGGAATATAGACTACCAAGAAAATTTTGATGCACTTAAACAATACCTCCTTTCCCCATTGGTTCTTATTTCACCTAAGGAAAATCAACCCTTTTACCTATGCATCTCCATAACTGACCATTCTCTAGGTGTTATGATTGCACATTAAGACAACCAACATTGAGAGCAAGTGGTTTATTACATAATCCACACACTTATTGATTATGAGACTCGATATACCCACACTAAATTTTTTTCCTAGAGTTGGTATTTTCCACTTCTAAGCTTTTCCATTACCTCTTAAATCACAAAACCTATGTGGTCAGCCATACTAATCCTCTCAAATATATGTATTCCAAAGCATATCATAACCAACATGTAACTTGGTGGCTCATGCTTCTTGCTGAATTGAACTTAGATTTCATTCAATAAAAATTAATTAAAGGGAAAAAAATCATGGACTAGTTAGTTGCTACCCCTTTACCTGACAACCAATGTTCAAACCTTGAATTCCCTGATAAATCTATTCCAACACTCTCCACTGATGACACCTCATATCAAATTATGATGTTCTTTGGATATAAATGGCAACATGGTGGGGGTGTAGGGGTCATACTTATTTCTCTAGATGATGAGCATATGCCTTTGTCATTTAAACTAGATTTTGAATGCACTAATAATATGATTGACTATGAGGCTTTGATTCTTGGACTTCAAATATCTCTCTTCTTGGGTATCAAATCCATCACAATTTTTGGTGATTCTTAGCTAGTGGTTAACCAAGTTAATGGTTCCTACCTATATAAAAATGAAATTCTACAGTGATATAAACATTGTGTAGATACACTCTTGGGATCATTTGACTCTTATCTCTTGCAAACTATTCCTTGATCTAAAAACAAGTTTGCTAACATGATGTCTTCACTTGCTTCACACATACCCTCTTCATCCTCCTCTTCAAGAATCTATGTCACCATGTATCGCTTAACATTACCCTCCTATATCTTAGCTAACATTCTCTTTGTCAAAAATGTAACAACCAACCCACAAGACTTATGGTACAAACAACTCATAGATTATCTTTCATTCTATTTTACTCCTTATCTTTCTAATAATGGGAAATGAGCCTTCATAAAATGTGTCACTCATTACACTATACTAGGGGGACTTCTCTACAAGAAACATTTTGATGGTCTTCTCCTTAGATGCCTAACTAGTATTGAAACTCCCTTTGATATTAAGGAAGTCCATGATGGGATTTGTGGTGGAAAATTTCAGTGGTCACATAGTTGATAAACATATTCTTCAACTTGGCTATTGTTGGCCCACACCTCATCAAGACTGTGCTGACTATGTTCAGCATTGTGTCAAGTGTTAACAACACACTAACCTTCTTCACATTCCCAGTCATGCATTACAAGTTGCCAAAGAATTTTGGCCCTTCTCCCAATGGGTATTATATCTAATTAAATAAATTAACCCTCATTCATCACTTCATCATCACTCTATCATTACTACTATTAAATACTTCACCAACTAGGTTGAGGTCATCCCTCTCATCTCCACTAAAGTTGACAAAATTATTGACTTCATTAACCATCACATCATCTATCATTTTGGTCTACCTCACAAGATTATAATAGATAATGGCAAGTATTTGAAAAACAACACTATTTAAGGTATTTGTGATTGATTTGGAATCAAATTAAGCTTCTCATCACCATATTATCCCCAAGCTAATGGACAAGTAAAATCTTCTAACAAAACTTTGACCAAGATTCTCATGAATGTAGTCAACGATATAAGAAAGGATTGGCACACACACATTCCTTTTGCTTTATGGTCTTATCGCACTAGCATTTGAACCTTGATGGCTGCTACACCTTTTTAATTGGTATATGGGATGGATTTTTTTTCCTCTTGAGGTCTAGATTCCTTCTCTTCACATTTCTCTACATGACATACTTACTAACGATGAATCTTGCCAAGAATGTTTAGCCCAACTTGAGTTGTTTGATGAATGCCATCTCATGGCCCTCAACTACCTCTAAATCTATCAAGAGCATATCAAATGCACTTAAAAAAAACCTCAAAGAGCAAGATTTAAATATAGGAGATCTTATCTTGAAAGAAAATCAACATGTGATGAACATAGAGAAAAGCAAATGAGGTAAATTTTCTCCTAATTAGCTTGGACCTTATATCATAACTCACAAGTAGGGCTTAGGAACTTATCGCTTGTCTTCTCTTGAAGGAAGGTCAGAACCTAGCCCTTTAAATGCCTTACACCTATGACCATTCCCTTGTTAAACCAACATCGATTTACTTCATGTTTAACTTGAGCTCATCCCTTGATCATCCTTATTACATTAATTTCCCTTCCTCTTCCCCCTCACTCCTATACACCTAGATAACTTACATAGTGGTATGGTTTTATCCTCATAGTGGAAAACTCCTAAGCCTTTATAGTCTTGTCCATGACTAAATGTAAAAAAAAAAGGGATATTTGAAAAAGTTCTAAAATCTCAAGTAATGTTTTTCAATGTAGACTGCTCCCTTAAAGGACAACTGTGTAACTTCCCTTTGCTATTATCAATATATTGATCGCTTGAAGGACAACTATTTAAAATTAAAACAAATGCTTAGACCACTCCCTTGAAGGATGGCTAAGCCAAGATTTTTTCTCAAAGGGAAAGAGAAATGCAAAGGGATCCTCACCTCTTTGCATGACCTTAACCTATATAGAATCCCATTGTAGACTTCCTGCATTGATCAGGTTACACATAAAAAAAGAAAAAAAAAAGCTTTATGTCATGAACTTACCTATATTAGCTCTTGGGTCACCCACAAAAGGGAAATATCATTTCTAATTGGTAGGTTATTCTATCAAAACATTTTCCCTCTTTCTCCCCTTTTTCCTCTCATACTCTTTCAAGGGACTATGAAGCTCACTGAATATGAGGTAAACACAATGCTTCTCTAACAAACACAATGGTTCAAAGATATAAGGCATGAAAGAGGCTGATTTTTTTTAGCCTATTTATGTTCTAAATTATAGTCTTTGCCAATGCATAAGCATTTTACCTTTTTATTTTTCCATCCTCATCACATGTCAATATCTCTATTTGAGATGTAGAAATAATGTCATACCAACATTAACCTAATCAACTTATTTATTTTGTGCATACACCAACACACATATGGAAAAATACTGAAATAAATTAACCCACTCAATCTACTCATTTTAAGCATACACCATCACAAATATAGAAAAATTCTAAGATGAAGCTAACCAATCAACCACACTTATACCATTACATAAATGGGAAAGGCTAGTCTAACATAAAATAACATGATCAACATTAACATCTAAATTAACAAAGTAATAAATGAACATCATCCATATCATAAACATAAGTAATGCATCTCAAATAAACACATGGAAATAAATGAACATCTCATATATAAACATGTGATCATATACATGTTTATAATCTACATCATCAAAATATCATAAATCTCTACCAAAATGTGCATCTCACATCTTCAGCTCGCAATCTGATATGCATATAACATATATAAATAAAAACTAGAAAATGTTGATACTTAGGGTCCTTGAGGCTCTACCTAAGGTCATGAGGATGAAATATCATAACCACTCTCTATATTTCTGCATCAACATGAACTAGAAGATATAACATGTGATATCAACCTCTCTTGATCTCTAAACTCTAAATATCTCTATATCTATGGGAACTCTATAATCTCACTCTCATAGTAAGCAATCTCATCTAGGGTAGTCAAATACCTTCCATTGATACAGTTTGAGGAGGACCCATGGCACTTGATGATGACCCAACTTATATTGTCTCTGTGGTGTTGGTGGAGGGGAGGAGTGCCCTAGCCTAATACTGCTCTCAGACTATCTCTCTTTACCATCACTGTAGTCACTTGACCCTATAAAATAGTCATCTGGCACTATAATACTATAACCTGACCTTATAGATCCCCAATCTAACCCTGTAATGTCACCACCTACCCCTATAAGGCTAAAATCTCTACCTAGGCTATCTCTCAAGCCTACATCACTACATCTCAAATTTGTACTACTATATCTCATGCCTGTAACACTACATCTCTCTCCCTAACTAACATTTGTACCACTACTTGTGACCTCCTAACCTCCACCACTAGATGTAACCCTACCCACCAAGATGTATAGGCAATTATACACCTTGGGTCCCTAACACTTAACCCTATGGGTAGTGCCTCAAAATTTGGCCCATTAGTTTCCTAGGGAAATGGTAAAAGTGCCTCTATGTCATCCCTCCTATATCAAGGGAAGGTAGGTATAATATCCTATAGTAGACTAAACTACCTCCTAATGCATGCCACAAGTACCATCTCTAACTCACTGACCCATCTCCCCCTGACCCATAATAAGATTTGCAACCTAATAAGCTACTTTGCCTACCCTCTAAAAATTGGATATGTCAAATATGGTCTCCACATGATATCTATAGGGATTAGGCCCTTGATCTTACACCTATAATAGGTGATGTCTCACATGATGCCATCCACTCAAGTCTGTGTCATCCCATCTTTCCACTATATAAATCAAACCTTGAAGCTAGCTAGAATAGTGGTAGGTAGACCTAGTGTTTATGTTACCATGATGTGCTCATATGTCTAATAGTGCAAAGGATGGCTAACACACAAACTATATCACCGACACAACTTCAAACCCCACAACTCTCTATATAACTATGCCAAAAATATTAGACCCCAAGAAAAAATAGTTCACTACTCTATCATCTGTGTAAGCACACTAGTCAAAGTAATCAAAAATCTCCCTCTATGTACATCAAGCAATGCATAAACTATGATCCCAATCATCATCAGGATGCTCAGACGATGGTACTCCTCATCAGCCATGTAGAGTGGCTCATATGCAAAACTCATAGAGTGGTAAGTCACCTCACTGACATGCTCCCCATATAAAATAACCATATGTATATCATGCTCCTCTCTCAAGCATGTGAAAATATCCTCACCCTAGATTGGTAGCCATAAAATCTTATAGACATCCTCATATGTGACTGCCACCTCTCCAATTAGTAGATGGAAGGTGTTGGTAGTATGATCCCACCTTTCAATCAATATTATCATTGGTGACACATACCACATGGCATGATAGTATCGTCACACTCCTCTAAACTAATGATCACTATATGATCCCACTCATATGGAGTAACATCTCTCCTCATTCATGTCAATAACCTTAGTAGATTATCTCACAGTGTAGGCTCCATCCTTGCCTATATTCATACACACATGAATCAAGTCACATCAATTTTAATCTACTCCCTCACCACCTTTTTCCCTTATCATTAGGAGAACTACATTGGTGTGAGGCCCTAAACTAGGCTATGTAGGTAGCACTTAGTCGACACAAGGTCTTTTGAGGTTAGCTCAACCATAAACCCACCTTACTAACTACCTTAGAATTCACTTCCTCTCTCTCTCTACCCTAATCTTACTCACCTATTCCAACTCTAGGCCTCACTACCTATATTCTTAACCCTTGACACTATGACCTATCTTTTAAAAACCTAGACTTCTTAACTTACATTTTTCCTTAACACACACCTTTTTAGATATTTTTCCTATGTTTTGGGAGAATTACATTGGTCTAGGGCCTTAAATTAGGCTATATAGGTAGCACTCAAATGACATAGGGTCTTCTAAGGCTATCTCAACCATTAGGCTAGTTGACTACTCCCACTAGAGATCAAAACCTCACCCTTTCTCTTCTTTGTTTCTTTTCAACAATAGCTAACATCATCATTAATGCTAATGCCAATGCTTTATCAACCTATGTAACAACTGACATCAATAGCACATTTTTGACCTTAGTGTCATGTCAGCTAACATCAGTTGACCTTGATGCCATATCAATCAACCTCAATACCACATCAGCCGATGTTAGTCAACTATCAGCTAACGTCGGTCGATCTTATTAACATTAGTGATTAGTTTGGCCCCAGGGCTGAATAACCCAAACCCAACTTACCCATTTCCCCTAAAAAACTACCCCCAAATCCCCCTAACTTATCCTACACCTACCCTAACCTATTTTATACCCCCCAATCCTATTTTCTATAAATCCACCTTTCATTTAACCTAAAAATTATAAAAACCAAATCAAAGTAGTTTACGCTCTTACCTCATCTCACCTTCTCCTCTTGGCTGGCACTATTGGCTCCTATGGTCGTGCACCTCCTACTGGGTCCCTTCCTTGCACTATCATCTCAAATCTCTCTCAAACCCTATTTCTTCTCTCTAATCACAAAGTTGCACATGAGTTTGGTTGACTACCAAAACCCCCTTTTATCAAGTTTGGTTGACCATCAACATCAATAATCTTGACCTAAGATACTAACATCAATTCTTACACTTACCAACATCAACCACATTTCCCTTCTTATGTCAACCTTGACACTTTATCTTACCAATATCAGCACATATTACTGACATCAACACCTTTCCAATCATATTTTTCAACATAAAAACACCCAATTTTGCATAACCTTACCCACACATTAGGGAAATTGGAGGTCACATATGTCTCCCCCGACCATGACAAAATGATATTAAAGATCACTCAAATCTTCACCCTCAACAACTATGCTTGAAAATCATGAAGATTTCCTCACTCATTGACCCTTTTACACCAGGTGTGCATTATTTGTCCTAACTACTTAGGCTATTTTGCTATAGTTGGATATTATGCACACACATGTATTTTAGGTGTTGTGGATGGAAACCAAGCCCATCTTGTCACCTTCAACCTTTTTGTGTTTCCTAAGGGCACTTCCTACCTCAAATACCTAGGACACATTAACCATTAGAGCTACAACTTTGATTAATTTAACCTATCAGCTATCACTTACAAGTTGTGCTTTGGTTAATTCTATCTAAGTCCTCCTTAACCTTGCTTATTCTTATCATTGTCAACTATAGCTCATTAGATGAATTAATTCTCAATTATCCAATAGTAACCCAATTAACTTTCTATCAAACTAGTACCTGATTCTAGTTTCTCCTTCATCGATTCCTATTTTGAGGGGGATACCTCATCCAATACTTAGAGAATCTAACTCATGTTTTTATCTTACAATATGCTGGTATAAATTACAAGACAAAAAGGGACAAATATAGACACCAAAATTATGTCACACACATGTGTTCAACTCCCTATGTCGAAACCTTGCTAAACTCATTTTAATAATAAAAAATAATCTCCTTAACCCATATTTTTACCCCTAACACATTTAATTAATTTAAAATACTTAACTAAATTAATTAAAAACTCCTATTGCCAACTTACCTAGCCACGTCACCTTTTGACAAATTCTCCCTTAATGAGTCACCTCAAAACTTGGTCTCCTCATCCTAATTACCCAAGACTTATTCCCACTTCCAGACTAAATTTCTAAACAAATACTTCCTTCCTAATCTCCTATTTTCCCCATTTTATAATGGGTTTCACACTTGGCACACATAACAATAGAAAACAAGCCAAAAATAGAAAGGTTTACCTATTCTAGGGCCATCAACATCATTCAACCCACGGTTAACACTGGTAGCATACCTACTGACATCGATGAGATCACTGATGTCAATAATATAAGACAAACTCCAACCTATAGTTTAGGTTAGCATAAATTAAGAAAATCAATTCTTACTCTTATTCAGGCTCTTAGCATTCTATTTTTTGACATCCAAGCTTACAATTACTCTACATAAGTCAATCACCATCAACAATTAAGGTCTTAAGGATGAATAACATTTGCTGGTTCTCTCTATTTAGGTATTCAAGTTCAAACTCCTAGATAGAAACCATCAACCTGACACTTATCATTTAGTGACCACCATAGCTAAGTATATGATTGATATTGTAGGTCATTTAAATATTTATTCTTTCATTTGTTTATATCTATCTTGCACTACTTTACGTACTTTTGACCATACTCTCGTGAGGGATTTACAAAGCTTCCTTGATTGTTTCCCCTTACATGCATACCAAACCTCTAACTAGATTTAACCAAGCCATAAACTCCCTTTCCTAACTATCTTAACCTCTCTAACCTAATCCAAACCATTTCCTAGACCTAGAAAATCCTTCTGCAACCTCCCAAATAATTATTGCCCCTATCAACCTCAATAGCCTAATCGACATCAGTCACCTCACTACCAACCTAAATAGCCTAATCGATATTCATCACACATCTACCAATATTAGTGACTATCAATTCCCTAGCCTTTTTAAAACCTACCCAAACAACCTCTAAAACACCAACAAAGCACCTCACCTACACCTTCTCACTCTTTGTTATGGATAAGTTGTTAAAAATGGTAATTTTATCTCTCTTTTACTCTCTATTTACCTCTATTTCAATTATTTATTATTCTTTTGCCTCTCAAAAGTGGACTATCTTTTCTAGAAAAGTTTCACACTTCCTAGAACAAGCACGTCGATTGGCATCCCACTCATTTATCTACTAACAAACATCTTATGGTAGTGTTTTCTTATTTATAAGTAGTCCTCCCCATCCAAATAGGAGTGCTCACAACATCTAGATACATTACACAAACCAAATCCAAGTTCATTCTAATCACTTATCCCCATCCTTCTCTCTATTTTCCTTTAGACTTAAAACAAAAAAAATTAGTGAAACAGTGCCCACTAACCCATTTTTACCAAGTTCACTATGAAGATTAAACACTAGGGTTTTGTAATTTCCTAAGGAGTGATAGTCCATAACCTAGATCTGAATGCACCAGAGCAAGGAAAAGACAAATGCATAAACATCCAAGTGGTTACATTTTTATTTAGTAGGTATTTCATATAGGACTCCTACATCTAATCTAGACAATAGTGTTGAAGCAACCATTCAAGGCTGATGCTAGTGTCTTTAGATCTAAAGGCATTTAATCCAAAATTTAATAATTGTTCTAGAATCTTCTTCCAATTTGATTCTTAAATATTCTAGATCTAGAACTATATTAGCATCAAAACCAACTAAGTACATTATTTCTTTGTTAGTTTCATATATAACATATATGTACTTACTATTTTTAACCTATCTCAATTTAATGAGTTTAATGTAAGTTATGTCTCAGTTTAGTATTTAATTTGCCTACCATAGATTTACTTATCACCCTTGTGCATTTCCATTTATATTATTAACCCTATCTACCCAAGTTAGGTCCACATCTAAATTTAGGGTTAATAAAAAAATAACAAAAAATCAAAACAAGCATACATATACCTATTGTTAATGATGTAAAAAGCAAGCCCTCATTATTTTTTGCATGTCTATGAAAGATCAAACTAGACATATATTGGAATGCTTATTTTTGATATCATATAAGTTATTCCCATATCATGGATTTATTCCACTTGAATCATCTTCACCAAAATAAATTTTATAATATTTGAAATTTCTCTATAAATCATGATGGTTAGTTAAAACTAACATCTAATACAATATGAATAGATTCATCTTAAGTCATTTTGTATATAACATCTCTTTTTTCTAGTAAAAGGTTGTTTCTAATAGATTATAACATTTAATGGACAATAAAATAGTAACATATAATAATAACATTCATTCCTTATGGATTGAATGACTTATGGTTTTCCTTCCTAAGAAAATATCCCTAAGCTTCATTGACTTTTCCAAACAAGTTTGTTGTTCTAACTATACTAGGCCATCTAAGATTATGTCATACGCCTTGACTTCCTAGGGACATCATTCCATAAGCACCTTATATTGACTTGCCCATACAATTACTCAATATATTTTAGGAATTTTACTTTATTTACAAGAGGAAAGGTTTTATCACTTTGCCTCCTATTGACCTATCCATATAAGCCAATAGTAACACAATTGATGCCTACCCTATGATAAAAATTGATTTAAATAAGGGTTGACTCATCCAAGGTTATGAGTGAACATCATATTGACATTGAGGAAGCTTTAGATCTCCCCCAAACATTCTTTAGTTCCACAAGAAATGTATTGGCTCTTAGCACCTTATAGTCATAGAACTAAGCATTATCTTGCTATGCTCAAGTGAGGTTAAATGTTATTTATAAGATCAGATCATGGTTCTACTCAAGGTGAACCAATATTATTTCAATTAACTAATCAAAATAATTTACATATGTTTTTTATATATCCCTAGGGTTACAACCTAGGATCTAATACCACTATTACAACCCCAAAAAGTGACCTAAAAAATTCTAGTACTTAAGAGTTATGATACTTGAATTTTAATAATAACCAATGTACACATGTACCAATTTATAATAACATAAGAACTCATGTACATGATTGATCTTACCTTATTATGGCAATAAATTTTACTATATCCACTAGGTTAACTGGTTTTCTACTTTGCATAAAATTTCCTATAGCCATCTTCCATCTAACATTCACAAGGTCATTACCTCCAAACATAGCATATGGTAATAACAAGATTTAAATTAAGAGAATTAATTCATAAAATCATTCTTAAGGTTATCCATGTTATATAGAAATTAAAAAAGTTTTAAGACTGACTAATTCACTCCAAAGTTATTTATTCAGTTACTCAAAACACTTCATGTAAGGAACCTACTTATAAGAGGTTCCCAAAAATAAATTTTAAATTATTTAATATTAGCATCTGTGAGAAAGGAAAACACATCATTATAAAAGGTTTCCAATTAAGATGATTAATGTTAATAGATTTAGATTCAATCTAATGTTATTGAGTTTTTAATAGCTTTATAGCATGTAAGAGTGCAGTTTACCAAATGATTCCAAACTTATCTATATCTTTCATAAAATCAAAGGTAGAATACATAATTAAAACTCAAACCACAATCCTCATAAGTTTAATTAGAATTTATTCATTATAGTGAGTGGTAACAACTCATAATTCATATACTAAGTATAACTAGATCATATATATACCAAAAACATTATTTTTTATCAAGAAAAGTGTTGAGGTGAAACATAAGTACTACAGTCTATTCCTTCATAGTATCTTCATTCCATAATCAGTGTTCTAATAATAACAATTTGGATTAGAACCCCTCAAGTTTTCATCTAAATATTCTCAAAACCTAACCTTAAGGTCATGGTAGTCGAGTTGAGGTTGGTGATTATTATCGATAAGATGCAATAAATAATTAAATAATTTAACAAAGACAAATAAAATTTTAACATTATTTAGTTAGATGTAATGATAACTAAATTGAGAGTGGTGCAATGTAGTAAAATTGAATCGATGATCTATCACTTCATAATGTAAGTTATTCCAACATAATAATAAGTTTAAGGCCATTCAATGAATTATCATCAAGTAACCATATCACTCCCAATTTGGTTCACCCCTATAAGTGTCTACTTACTAATCAAAAAATAAATCCCATCTAATATTTTCTCCCCTTCATCTAATTAAGACTAGAAAGAAACTTGAATCCAATGACCTATTATAAATATTTTCATTGATGTCAAAGGAGGTTTATAATCCTGATATATTTATTGAAGACAAAGTAAAATAAATGGATTGGCTGATCATGATTAAAATAATTAATGATAGAAGCAAAATTATTATCATAATAAATTAGAAAGGGTTGGTTGACTATAAAGGGATTATTAAAAACATCTATTATATTTTAATATGAATTCATGTTGTTCAACCCTTGCCTTGATTAGTTCCACCTTGGAATAATATGTCTCTCTTCATAGAGTCACCCCTCTTGGGGGTTTTAAAAATAAATTAAATTTTTTTTAGTGAGTTGAACCCCCTTTGAAGGATCTCGTCTCTTGGGTAAAGAGGCACATGAAATGGTAAATAAATAAGATGAGATGGGATTAAATTTGACAAGAAATAAAATGTAAAATTAGTTCAATAAAAGTATATTTTTGAGTGTGGAGAAAAGAAGATACATCATATAAACGCAAGGATATTTGAGGAGAAAAAATATTATAATATCAATTAAGGTAAATTTTGAAGGAGATTTATTCTCAAGAGGACAATACTTTGTTTAGTTAGAGCTTGGTGCCTCATATTAAAGAAATTATTGTCTCTTATTGAGTTAGTGCTCAGTGATGAGGATTGGTGTCAACATTAGGTTGGTTCCAATAAATATTTTCATAATGGGGATTAGTGTCTCTAGTAGGTTAGTGCCTACAAATTTTTTAAGATGATTTTATATTGTGGATTTATTCCCAAAAAGGGTTTCCATGTAAATCTTATCTATTAATTATGTTATCTTGTGTGAATGGTGTTATAATAATTATTAAGCTTTATTAAGTAAAAGATTAACTTATACTAATTCACCCCCTCTCCAAATAAAATTTTCTGTTTAAAAATTTGTATCAAAGCAGTTCATTCAAAAATAATCTAACTTATATATGGAAGATCTTAGGAGCACACATGGCTAGTCATCATGTACAAGAAGGTTTTACCACAAATAGAGTTCAATTGTTTGAAAGAATGAACTATGAATTTTGGAGAACAAGGATTACTACTTATCTAACGTCTCTTGGCTTTGACATTTGTAAATTAGTAGTGAATGGTTATACTACTCCATCATCTCCACTAATAGATTAGGTTGGAAAGAAGGCCAATGAGAATAATGCAAAAGCTATGAGTGCAATCTTGTGTGGTCTATCAAAATCAAATTTTGTCAAAGTGATGCATTATAAATGGATAAAAAAAATATGAGACAAACTTAAGAACATCTATGAAGGATATGAAAAAGTTAATAAGTCTAAGCTTCAAACACAAAAGTAAATTCAAGGACTTGAAAATGAAAGATGAAGAAAACATTTCAACCTATCTACTTTGCATGCATGAAATCATTAACACTATTATAGGTCTTGGAGAAAAGGTTAAAGATGGAATGATCATACAGAAATTATTAATTTCTCTTACATTGATATTTTATGCCAAAGTCTCTACCATCAAGGAAATGAAAAACATAGAGACACTAATGATGGATGAATTGCATGGGATCCTCACAGCATAAGAAATGAGGACCAAAAAAGATAAATCATCTAAATGAGAGGTAGCCTTCAAAGCCTCAAATAAAATGAAGAATAAAGAGCCGGAGCCAAGTGATAGTTCTAATAATGAATCAAATGAATAAGAAGCTCATTTTATGAGGAATCTAAAGAAAGGATCCAGTAAGTACAAAGGTAAGTTGCCTTTTAAATTATTTAATTATGTAAAAGTAGGACATTTTTCAACCAAATACCCATATTTAAAAAATAAAAATAGTGATGAGAAAAAGAAGATATTTTAAGAGAAAAAAAAGCCTATATTCCAAAGAGTAAAGTAGTTCATCCTATGAGTTTCTCCACTAATGATAGAGAAGAGATCATATTCATGAAAATAGAAGCCAAAGATGATATCTCAGAAAGAGAAGACAAAGAAAAATAATAAAAGGAGTTATAAGGGGAAGAGAATGCTGAAATAGATGAAGAAGTATATTTTGAATAAGAACTCATTTGTGCACTAAGTGAAATCAAGAAACTTAAGAATAACTTGAAATAAAAATGGCAATTTCAAGAGGATAGTGAAACTAACGCAAAAATGTCACAAAGTCTTGAGGAATAGGAAAATATGATCATCAACCTAGAGATTAGACTTGAATAAGCAAAAATAATTGAAGATAAGGTGAGAATATAATTAAACAAAAAGGAAAAAAATATATGAGAGTCTAGATTCCAAAATTATTTTATTAAGGAAGGAACTAGAGAAAATAACCACTAAGTTGAATAGAAGCCTCAAATTTGAGAAGAGTAATGATATATTAGATGATATCATAAATGATTATAGGTCATCATTTATAAAGAGTGGTCTTGGATATAAATAAAATTAGATGGCCAATAAAGAAGATCACAAAGAGCCACCAAATAATACAAATGAGGAAAAAACAAAGAGCTGTGTAATTGTTCTCAAAAGTCCGATCAACAAGAAGAAAGAGAATCAAGTCCCAAAGAAAACAAGAACTCCTCCAAAAGATAACAAAGACAAATTAAAAAAATCTTTTCCTTTAAGGCATGCTCACATGACCAGGTTCCAACATTATTTAATTGGTTATTACTTTTCATGTAATCACTTTCATCATAAATCAATAGACTATAGGATGCATGCAAGACATTTTGGTTAGAAAAATAATAGAAGTATCTATGGGTTTATAAATAGGAATGATAATTCATTTAATCTTTTAGTAGATTATAATTTAATATTATATAATTGAAAAAAATATGGACGTACAACACACTTTTGTATAAGTATTTTTATGAAACATCCTAGGTATACTAAAAAAAGGGGAATCCATGAGTAAACAAAATTAAAAAACTTCAAAAGTATGGAAAAATAAGTAGGAGAAATAAAATGAGAGACCTATGCCTATGCAACCTTCATTTCATGCATAAGATGTATCACTAACCTCATATGAAGAAGTATAAATATAGGGGGAGCTAGTCATTGCATTATATTTTACCTCTAGTGAAAAGATAGCTTAAAGGATGAATTCTCATAGAATATTAGAGTGAAGATATGGTTGAAGAGAAGATTGAGAAAGATGATCATGACAAAATTGATGTTCCAAAACAGGAACATGAAAAACTTGAAGAGACTTGGATGTTTCTCATGATCTATTTGTGGATAGAAGTATAATAAACATCCCTTTTCCATTGATGTCAAAGGGGGAGAATTATAGTAAGGGGGAGATATATGTTTGTGTTTCATTCACATATTATTTTACAAGGTTACATCAATGACAAAGGGGGATTTTGTTATAAATATTGTCATTGATGTCAAAGAAAGTCTATCATCACGGTATCTGAATTGAATAAAAAGGAGAATAAATAGGGTGGTTGATCATGTTTATAATAATTAATGTCATAAAAAAAATTACTATCATAATTAATTATAAAGTTTTGGTTCAATATGAAGGGATTATTAAAAACATCTATTATATTTTAATATGAATGAATGTTGTCTGACCCTTGCCTTGATCAATGCCACCTTGGAAGAAGACATATCTCTTCATGGAGTCACCCCTCTTGGGGGATTTAAAAATAAATTAAATGTGTTTTAGTGAGGCATACCCTATTTGAAGTATCACCACTCTTAGTTAAATACACACATAAATGGTATGTAAATAAGATGAGATGGGAGTAAATTTGACAAGTATAAAAATGTAAAATTAGTCCAATAAAAGTAGATTTCTAAGTGTGGAGAATAGAAGATACATCATACAAACACCAATAGATTTAATGAGAAGAAACTATTAGAAGATAAATCAAGGCATATTTTGGATGAGATTTATTCTCAATAAGATGAGATTTTGTTGAGTTAGAGGTTGGTGCCTCATATTGTAGAGGTTAGTGAATCATATTAAAGAGATTGGTGTCTCTTTCTGAGTTGGTGCTTAATGATGGGGATTGGTGTCTCTAGTAGGTTAGTAGGTACAAATTTTTTAAGAGAATTTTATATTGTTCTTTTATTCCTAGAAAGGGTTTCCACATTGATCTTGTCTCTTAATTGTGTTATCTTATGTGAATGGTGTTATTATGGTTATTGAGTTTTATGAAGTAAAATATTAACTTATATTAATTCACCCCCCCCCCTCAAAAAGTGTGTGCTTAACATGACCTATAAAGTGTTGTCAATAAGGTATTTCATTGTAGTTTCTTAGTCCAAAACTAAGTGTGCATTCTTTTACACAGTCTTTTGTCTGACCCTTCATGGACTATAAGCCTTGTATTATAGTTAATCCACAAATTTTAAAAATCATATGAACTTACTAATGTTAACTATAGAAACAAAATAATATTAATAATAAAATAAATTGAGTTTCATTAGGGTTTCCTTAGCAAAATTTGACCCTTTATCCATATTATTTAGGGTCTTATACAGGTCTAAAACTAGTTTAGAATGACATAATAAGTGCCAACTTAGAATCATAATTTAATGATTCTAATAACATATAATCATAAATTCGTGGTTCCAATTTCACTAATGGTCCTATAGGGTTGAATTATTTATTAGGTCAACATGTGTATAACAACATATTTCTTGTTTCTTAAATAAATGATATAGTATAGAGAACAAGATCTTAAATATATGCCATAATAATATCAATCTTTGACAATATAAAGTATCAATATTGCTCAACAATTAGTATGACTTCTTATTCATTGTTTCCAGCTAATTAGAAAAAATATCCTCATAGCTATCATGTTTATAAAGAATTTATAGCCAATTAGACATACATTCTTTCCAAATTAACTCCAAAACATAGTTTAGATAATCAGATATTACTGATGCATTTAATATAATAGTATATAACATAACCATATATTTATATTAATTAAAGAGATATCATATCTATTAACTTTTTTTATAAGGTTATTCACATAGTCATTGAATAATTGAATACATAAGAGAAATATTATGTAACTATATATGTTTCAATTCTTTCAATGAAAATATTACACTATTTCTTAGTGTCATCACCCAAGTTATTATGGTGAAAGATTTATGTGAATAAGTTTTCTATGGCTAATGTGTTAATCCTTTTTATATTATCTAAATTATTATTTAGAGCCTTGTAAAGGCATTTATCATGAAATTATAAAAATCAATAAAAATATTAACTGCCAAGGTTTAAAGTAAAGGATTTAATTTAAAATATATTAGGATTTTTCTATAGTCCATGAATGGACTAGGTTTATATTTAAAACAACTATTTATAGAATTGGAAATTGATTTTTATAAAGATCGAAATATGTTAAATATAATATATATTATCATTATTTTATTATTATTGACCAAAAGGTTAATTTGGGAGAAGCACGAATAGGGTTTCTATCTTGTGAAATAAAGTGAGGGGGGTGGCATGGCAATTGGAATTCTAATATGCATAGTATCCATGCCAAGTGTTGGCAGTAGATAAATGATATAAATTCATGGTAGCTTGCCAAGAGTTGTAAATGCATGAATATCACTATGGAAAGATAAATAAAGACATTTTATTAAGGGGATAGTGTTGTGCTAGATCTAGCACCACTTATTGAGAAGGATTTTGGAAAATTGGGGCTTTGTTTAATAGCTAGGTATGAGATGCAATACAATCCAAAGTAAGTTAATATGAGGGAGGTCATATTTTTCCTCCTAAGGCAAGCTATAAATCCAAGACAAAATTATACATTGAGCTAAACAAGTCACCCTTTATATATATAAAAACTATTTCATGTCATTTTTATAGCATTATGGATCATTATTATTTTTCTTGCTAGGATATATGCCCAAATATGTATAAATAAACCTGCATATGTGAGCCTCTAGCACAATAAGAGATTTTTTTTTTTTGAAGTTTGTAAATTTTGCAATTAATAATTTTATGCCCTAGCTAAAAATAATGGATGTTAAAGGGTTTGGCTATTGGCATGATTACAAGATTGGTTTCATTTTATATTTTTGAAATGTTTAGTTTCCCTTAAAAGGTTTGTGCTTTCCTTGTTATCTTAAACCTAGGAAAAAATAAGTGTTTGAATTGAATTAAATTTGGGTTGTTTGAATTGATCCAACTAGTTTTATATCATCTCCTTTAATGTGTTTAAATTTTGAGAATAAATCTCAGTTAGTTTTATATTAGCTCTTTAATGTGTTTTGAATTATGAGAATAACTCTCAGTTAGAGTTTATATTAGCACTTTAATGTGTTTTGAATTGTGAGAATAATTAATTAATTTATACTGGTTGAGTAGTATACAGATTTATTGTGTTTCCTTTTGGAAGAGGAAATTGTGTATCATTGGGTGGAAATAATTTTTTGAATAGGGTTATGAAAGCATATTCTTTATGCCCTACTAGTATAGGTTTTATGTGAGTAATTGTTTCATATTAAAAATCTGAGTTTTATTATTTTCTTAGCATGGCTAGCAGTAAATAGTTTTAAAATAGGCTAATATGTCCTTGGTGAGTAAATTGGAAAAAATCCCAGTCACAAGGAAAAATATTTACTGTTGCTCTATTTTCTCTATTACGAGCTTTTGTTAAAAATTTTCCTTTTTTATAATTAGAGCTCGACCTTTGTAGCCTTGCTTGTAAAATAAATTTCAGACCATATTTTGTGTTTGCTTACTTTGGCTTGGATGGGTGGTGTCTATGAAAACTTGGGTTTTTAGCTCTTTATAATAAGTTATATTGTTTCTCCTTTCCTTGAAACATTTTACAAAATTGAGGATTATGAAGATTGCATGCATACTATTTGATAAAATGCCATAATGAAATCATGGCATGAAATGGAAGTTTAAAGCATGATTTAACATAGAGATATAGGTTGAGGCCATGTTATTGTGTCTTTGTAATTTTATAGAGCTGAGATTTATGTTATTTTATCATTTTGTACCTTGACTAGCATTTAATTTGATGTGATCTAAGCTAGAAAATCAACCCAGATCAACCTGGATAACAACTTTAAATAAATACATAAACATTTAGTTAAAGATTAATAAGGGTTGTAATATATTATTTTATCATATGATAAATAGAAGAAACACTCAGATCAATTATTCATAACTTGATTGATTTTTGGTGGTACCATTTCTTGAAGAAAATTATAACAAAAACTGCAATTCTAGATTTTAACTAGCTACAAGTTAACCTCAAAAGAGACTTGATTTTTATAGTAGATGGCTAATTTTATAAAAAATAAATTTGATAATGTAATATCCCCACCTTTATATTTAAATATATTTTTTTATATTGTTCCTATTGGATCATTTCATATTTTTGGAAAGGCATCCTTTTTGGCCATTTATACTATTTTTCTGTGCAAATCAACTCATAATAGCCTAGAAATTGATGGTTTAAAAATATCCAACTACATATTTTTTTATTAATAATAGTTTATAACTTGAGACTAATCTCAAAAATATTTAAATCAATAATGGAGGTAATTTTCCTTGTTTCAGACATGATATTTGAATCTGGTTTCTGAGATGTTTTTACAGTAGAAATGTTCCTTGTTAGCCTATTAAGTGTAAAGACATTTGGAATTTTCTTGACCTAAATAATCAAGTTAGAGTGATTTTATTACTTTATTACTATTATTTTTTGGTTGGTAAGCATAGAATATCAAAATTACATTGATCCTTGTAGCATGAGAATTGGTTTTGAAGAACTAACTGTTGTATGAAATTATAATGATTAATATGTTAATTGTTATATATATGAAAAATTGTATTATTTTTGTGTGAATAATTATTGTAAGCATTTACTAAAATATATATCCATTAATTTATTAAGTGGATCATGGCATGGTATTCTCTATATATCCAAGTTATGTAAGTTTGTGCTAATATAACACAAATTCCTTTATTCTTGAAAATTAAAACTGCTATGATGTTGTTCAAATTATATGCTAAAATATTTAATAAGTGGAAAGATTAATTGCTCAACCTTGTGTTAACTCTTGTTTTTAACATTCTTGGTGTAGGTTTAGTGGCAAAATAAATTAGTAAGGGGTCAAAAAGTATGATTCCTGGTTGTTTAACCTTGTTGGCAATCTATGCCTAGATTGATCTTTTCTTCATTAGTATATATGGGACACTCATTGAAGTGGAAAAGTGTGGAATCATTCCACTACTTACCTTATTACATTCAAAGTATGTGTTATGGGTTTTATTATGTTTTCCTTGTTAAATAAACTTCACTAATTTAGATTGTATTTATATAAGAGGTTCATTTAAATTGAAAAGGTATTGCTTGGGAATTGTTCCTTGTTATAAATAATCTATATAGACATGAAATATTATATATATCGCAAAATAATATGAGAATGGAAATATAATTATCTCTTTATATTTTCCATACTTTATGGAGATTTCCCATCTCTTTTAGTCTTATTATGATAAAGGTTATGAGGTCATTTTTGTGATAACTTACATACTATGTATGTGTGATTCAAGGAATGGTTTCATATTATTAAAATTGGTCTATTTGTCAAGTTGTATCATTCTTCTATTTGATATAAGAGACATGTTGTCTCAAATATCTTTTATAAGTTACCTTTTCTTAATAACAAAAAGTTATCTATTAATCTTAAGTGTAGTGATAAGTAAAGAATGACTAAATTTGATTTGAGAGAGTTATTAAAACCTTGTAAAGATTAAAAGGTAATATCAATCTCTTTACTTGACTATTGCTTCCCCACTCTAATGAAGGAAACAAGTCTAAGAACCCTTGCATAGGGATTGAATACACTTCTAGGAGACTTTGCGTGCTTAATATGTTTAATAAGCTTGTAGATTCATTTATGATCTATTATATCAAAGTTACCATTCAAGCACACTATTGGAATCAGTGTAATGCAAGATCAAATTGGGAAGAACCTTTGTTTTGAAAAAAAATGTGGACTAATTTGGGTTTATTTCACTTGGTATCAGATCTTATGCTCTAAAATTTTTAAGGAAAACATTATTTAACCAAAATAAAAAGCTAAGTTCACTTTATATCCCAATTGTATTTTTTAGTACTACATTTGCTACATATATATGATTGAAATGGAAAATAGGCACTATTTCATCTTAGAACCCCATGGGCTCTTAAAGATTCACTAAACATAATATGTTGATCTCTATAGACTTTGTTGAACTCACCCTTTTCCAATTTTAGGTTGTGTTAATATGGGTCTCGCTTGACTACCAGTTGACTTGTATGGGTGGGTCAATATGAGTCAATGCATTAAAATACCATTGTTATAGTTTAAAACAATTATTTGATAATTATTGGAAATGTTCTTGGGACATTAAGTCCTTGAAAGGTTAAGGGATGACTTATGCTTGGAAAGTTGGTTGAAGAGAAAGTGTACTTGATTTATTTGAATAAATCATTTGGTTTTAGAATATTCATTAGTCAAATATTGGTTTGAGATTTTTGGGTTGGTAGACTTGAATGGTTATTAATTACCATTACCAATCTATTGGATATACATTAATCAAACATACTAATAAGTGTTGGAAGAGGACTTTGAAATGAATTTTTGTTTATCAGGACAACTTGGTGAGTTGTATGAATATTGACTCATTTTTTGGTGGTTTTTCAATTTGTAAATTACTATCTTAAGTCCTATATTGGACTAAGTTATAACTGAAGTTATTTCATAGCTCTTATGTGATTTATGTGGCTAACTTTACTATCTTATTAAGTTAATTCTTGAATGGAATTAGTAGGCCTTATTTTTATTTTAAGGACCTAATTGGCAACTTGGTGAGGTTGGCCTATTGTGATTCTTGGCATGTTGACTATATTTTTCTTGAAATAATAAACTAATTTTTGAATGGAGTTATTTTAAATTGATACCCTTGTTGTTGAATATAATCCTTGTAAATAACAAAGGAATAAAATATGAATTAAGGCTCAGCAGGTTAAGTGAGGTTGGAATGGTATTCCAACTTATTGTTGAGACTTATGTGGCATAAGTATAAGTTGATAAAGTGCTTCATTTTATGACTAGTTCTTGTGAAGCACTATTTTATCTAAGGTATTGAATTTATATTCAAGACTAAAAAGGTTTTGTTGAATGAATGTTGATATTTTGTTCATATAAGAAATGATGGGTTGCTTTAACCATCTTAGAAATTATAAAAATGTTGGGGCTTGGTGCTCATAGCATAATTAATGACTATTATGGGAAAAAAAATTATAATATTCTATTTTAATAAATTGAATAATTTGGTGTGATATATGCTCAAATGCATGAGTTATTGAGGTGATATAACACTCTTTTAGTGAGTGGTATTTATTTGAGTAAGACAACTCAACATGTATAAGATACTCATAGTTGGGAAAGGTTGTTCTAAGGCAATTTTGCCCTTGGAAGGTGGTGTAATTAAAGACTAAATATAGAAAATTGTTAATAAAGCCTTATGAGGTAATGCTGGAATTTATAGAAATGAGTATAAAATAAGATACTACTATTATTATTGATCTATCTTGGGCAATTAAGAGGAAATATCTTTCAAAATAACAATTAAGTATTGATTTTATGTATATTTTTTTTAAAGTAGTTATGGCAAGTAGGTGTATGTTTTTCTTGCATTTATGTGTCAATATAAATTTTTGGTTACAACTATGCAATTTTTAATATATATATATATATATATATATATATATATATGGTGTTTGGGGAGAAATATTCAGTCTAAAGTGGTGGACTTGTAAGTAAGATCAGGAAGGTTTTTCTAGTTGAAACACTACTATGGTTGGTTGATTTCAATCATCATGTCAATTAAAAGTGAATAAGTACTATGTTTTATGATATTGAAGTGCTAAAATCTATGAATTTAAAATGAAAATAATGATTATGGGAAGCTATAATTTCTATGAAAGTAATATAACTTTCACCTTGAGCCTTGTTTGAGTTAACCCTTCCCAAGGCCACACTATGTAGGACCAACAACACTAGTCAATCATTTACTTGTTTGGGTAGGCTAATCAAGGGACTGGTGATAAAATATTATTGTTGAAATAAAAGGATAAATTTTTGGTGTTTGATGATGGCTTGTTTAGATGAGACCTCATATGATACTTGAGGTATGACATCTTTTGGAGGACTGAGGGTGTGACTCAAGCCTTGAGGGTCAAGTGGGGGTGAATGTGATTGCCTTATTTAGGTAGGTTAATAAGTTTTGTGAATCTCTTATTATTAATGAGTATCATGAGCCATCTAATCCATGAGGTGTGAATATTTTTAGTAATTTTTTATTTCTCAAGAATATAGATTAATGATCTTTATTGGAACACACCCTTCCTTGAAAGAAGGTGATGGTAAACTTAAGATCCCTTGAACTAAGCATACTATTATAAATGATGGATATTTAATGTCATCTACGATGACATCTAAACATTGGGTAGACTAATTAAATTCATGGACCCTTGTGATTAACCTATAAGTGTGTTTGTGTGTTGTGATGTGAAAATACCCCTGACATAAATTATCAAAATAGATGAATAAATTTGTGTATCCTATTCCATATGGTTCCTTTATTACATGTAAAACTATTGTATGTTTTGTAAACTTGTATGCTATATGTGATTATATTGTACCATGGAACTTCATAATTTATCTATGTTATAAAAAAATATTGCATAATTATTTCATGTATATGGCATAGAAAAAGTGTGACCTTGTGTTGTTAATTCTTGATATGAAGCAACATGATCATGAACCACTTTATGATGTAACTTTTTCCTTTCAAAATCAACCTATATTAATTAAATATGTCAGGGTATAATGTTGTATTATGTGGTGTAATCTTGCATCACTACTCTAATGATGAGTATTGATGTAAGTTTGAAGTTGAGGGTAGAGAAGCATTATATCCACATTGATTTAGACTAGGTAAGGGTTAATAAGTAGATTCTCTCATAGGTTGAAAATCTTCTTTTCCCCTTTGCATGAGGTAACCACTTGATTCATTTAGGTGTGTGCACTATGTGTGCCACAACTTGACCATGGGATCTTCATGCATGATGGTCACCTTATGGATTAAGTGCTACCTTACCCATCTCTCTGAGGTTATTGTAAAAATAACCTATGTGTGAATTCCTTAATGTAGCTTTTTAGAACACTAATTGGTCCTATAAGTTAGATTCTTATGTATTATAGTAAGGTTTTACTTTTTATGATGTAGGCACGTGATGGATTTTAAATGCAAGTATGTTATGTTATGAAATATATATATATATATATATATATATATATATATATATATATATATATAAGCATGACTAGCATGTATGCCTATACTCAAAAGGGGAAATATAAAGTCCTAATCAAGAAGTTTTGAAATTCATGGGTGCTGCCAAGAAGTATTTATAAAATTATGGTGGGATTGGGATCCCTATAAACATCATGTGATCTCACAAAATTAATTAAGAGCATACTAAAAACCTTGAGGTTTGTGTTGATAATGAAAATTATGTTGTCAATTAATCAACCTTTTTGCCTATCATGAAGGTTAAGTTAGAATCATACAAGTTTGATAGTAGGGTTCTAAAGTTTTGATTATGATCCTAAAGACACAATTAGGCTTTTAAATATTCTAAAAAGTAATGAATAAGCTATCAAATGTAACATATTTCTTTATAATTTCAGAACTCCACTTCATTAAATAATGAATCAGTTTAGATATGATTATGTAATCTATTATATCTGATAGAGAAGAAATATGAATTAGGCAATCTCTTGAAGAAGAAAAAATATGATTCAATAAAATAATATATTTCAAGTAATAGCTTGTCTCTATTATACTAATCTTCCAAGTAACCTCAAGGTAATAAACTAGAAATATAAAGTAAATAAATTTGAGATAAAAATATTTTCAATCAATAAGTAAACATTTTAGAAAAAATTAACACAAAAGAGACATAAAAAACAACAAGCAATAATCTAATAAATAAATAAAAGATAAACAAAAAGAAACTAAGCCGAAAGAGAGATGATAAACTAAATAAAGAAACAAAGTACTAAAATAATCTAAATCTAAACTAATCTACAACTAACAACTAAAAGAAACAAAGACCAAACTAATTTTAAACTACAAATAAGAAAACTAATCTAAGAAGTAACAGGATTGACAAAATAAACAATCTAAATTAAAAACAATCTATAAACTATTAATCTGAAATCTAATAAAATCTACCAAATTGATTAAAACTAAACTACAAAGAAAGAGATTAATCATAGGAAATAACTTTAAAAAATAAAAATGAAAATTAAACTAAATGAATTAAAGATAAAAGGATATTAAACTAAAGGAAAATAAATAAAAATAGTCTAATTAAAGATTAATCTAAAACATAATAAACTATATTAAAAATCAAGGTTAATATAAAGTATAATACAAATAAAATGTGTGAGTCTTGAAAGACAGAGTCATCTTAGCAGAAAAGATAGATTTTATTTGAGAAACCAACATATTTCTTTACAAATATCTTGAGAGACAATTTTTACAATCAAAATAGATCAATGAAATGTTGTAAATGATGAAGTTTTCATCATTAATCAAGTTAAATACTTGGATTTAGTACATAGAACTATAAATAAAAATCATCAAAAGTTATTACACTTTACAAGATTCAAATAATCTATTATAAATGATAATATAAAAGTGGACATACATGTGTTGACTAAACAATTACTCAACCATAAAAAAAGTACCATTGGGTCTATCTATAAAAGTCATGATATCTCAGAGAAGTTGTATATAAGAGAGAAAGATAAATGATTGACTTAAAAATTGTATGAGTATTCAATACCTGTGTTGTTCCTCTTCTTCAAATTAATACGTGATCTCTTTTTATGTTTCAAATTTGGTTTGAAATAAGTTATAACTAACCTTAGTTAATTATTAGTTTAAATTTACTATTTGACTTTAAAAGTCAATTAATTATAAATAGTTATTAGTTAATGTTAGGTTTAATTAAGATGTAAAAAGTTTTAATGGATCAAGTTTTTAAATATAGATCAGGTACTATCTAATGGATTGGGACCCCTATCAACTAATATTAAAAATTAATAACATATATCAATAAAAATAGATACATCAAAGTTCATGAAATTCTTATTATATCAACCATAATGCATATTTCCAAAAATTAACTCAAGCATATATATATATGAAAAAATTAAAGTCTTCTATACTTTCCAAAATTTATCTACCAAAATATCAAAACTAAAAGTCAAAATATCAAGTTTAAAAGTATATAATTATGCCAACTAGAGTTTAACTAAAAATAGAAGTTCATCTTGCTGACATTCAGTAATCATCAAAATATGAAAGAACCTCAATTACAAGCTTCCCCTACTCATTCACATATTCATTATACTTCATCTCAACTACTGGAAAGTGAACCAAATTTGTTCCCAAATTAGTTGAGAGATCATTTATTTCTAGCTTAATCCATTTGAGAACTCTGACCTCAACTAGAAAATATATATCATTCTAATTGTCTGAATGCTTATCAAAATTACTTGGATGAATTTCAAACACATTTCTTATACTTAAAGGATTCCCTTTGAGACTTACTTTATTTCATCCTAAAATGGGATCCATTATAGAATATGAAGGCTCATTAGAAATAAAAGGTAGGGCAAGATTAAAAAAAAAATTAGCATGGGAAACATCAACTTCAAATTGAGTGGCTTCATGAATAGGGTGGGGTTCATTAACAAGCTGAATTCTTTTAGGAGTGGGTGAATGGATTGGTAAATAATGTGGATTACTTTGTAAATGGTGAGAGGAAATGTTGTGATAAGGGGTCCTAGCACCAAATATACATCTATGAAATCCTTAGTTACCCCTATGATTGGCTGGATAGAAAGATAGATTGTTTAGAACATTCTGAAACTTAGGATATACTACATCAAATTGGATAGATAACCTATCACCTTTATGAAATATACATCCAAATTTCCTATCCCTAAAACCACCCCTTGAGAAATTTCTATTTAGGTTTTGTTGATTTACATTATCAGAATTCTAGCCACAACCTCTGTTATAATTACTTCTATTTGATCTAGGTTGATCCCATCTAGACATCTTAAATACAATATGAAAATCAACATGTCTATATTCAAAATAAAACTAGACTTAATTTCTAAATCAAAAAATAACCTCTATATTGTCAAATTATTGAAATGAACTAAACCATTTCCACTACAATTTATTTGATTTCACCATAATATCTCTTAAAACCAATCGAGAACCCAAAATAAAATTAGAATATCATAATTTTATTTTTTTTAATATTCTAACATAACTCCCTAATTTCATATTCACACTATATGAAAACCATGTGATATAAACTAATACACTTCAAAATTAAAAGAAAGATTTATCAAACTTTATTCATGAAAAGAATGTTCTTAGAAACCATATATATTCTCCACATGTCATATTTAAAACCAAAAAATAATTTATGAACTTTTGAAATATAACATGTTATCTACAATCTACAATCTCAATATTTCACAATACATTATTTACATTCTTTTGTCTCAATCACTTCTTGAGAATTATCTTATACATATATATTATGTATAATTTTTATAGGAACTTCACAATATAATTCTTTGACCTATTATAGTTTTTCAAAGTACCATTATTTCAATATCTAACTTCAATACTAAGGTGTAAATCTAGAAAGAACTTCATTATTTTTGGAATACAATCTACTATATTTCATATGCAAATTTAAGTCAAATATTATTCATACTAAAACTAGTGTATGAAAAATATAGCTTCAATATACTAAAATATAGTCACATTCATATGCTCAAATCACTACAGGGTACTTATCTACTTCTCTATATCATGGTCAACCAATAACCATTCAAAAATATTTTGTGTCACTAAAATGAATCATGACTTTGAAAAGCCTTGCCACCAAACATCTCATTTCAAAACCCTAACATATCTCAATAGGTCTCCAAAACCTCAACTAATACGTTTCAAACTAAATCATAAATTCAACATTACAAAACTTGAAACAAAACTTTGTATGTCTAAAACATATCTTTTTAAACCATATTTCTAAACCCAAGAAATAATATATTCTTTTTGTTGTTTATTTATTTCTCATGTTTGAAAGAAAACCCAGAATTAATTTTGAATATGTTGAGATTTCAAATAGTTAACCTTCATAAACCTTACATGCATAGAATATGATTTTAAAAATTGAAACCTAACATATTTCAAGAATGACATAACCATTGAATCTGAGAGTTGAAGCACAAATGTGAGAAAACCTTCCTTCATTTCAAATTTGACACAATTTACTCCATTACATACATACAAACTTTATTTTGAAACTAAAACTGATATGCATGCACCATAATCCTATTATAAATAGGTTATCAAACTCCAAAACTTAAAATAAAGTCTGATAGAAATTCCATTATTTTGAAACTTAACACACCATATAACTATGCAAAATCTTTCCCCCATAAACCAAAAATATATGAGACTATAGAAAGATTTTTTTTGAGTATATATATATAACTCACGTTGTATCAGTATGTGGGTTCATATTGATAAGCTCTAAATTCTATAAAGGTACATTCATTTCCCAATAGAACCATCTAAAGATCCTTATCTCTATATTATACATCTTATTCTTAGCTAAGAGTCCATAGTGATGTAAATATTTTCATGATCTATTCCTTTGTCCTTAGTCACCAAAACGGTGCATATTTAAGGAGGGAAGGATGTGAAGACATGATTTATTATGGTAAAGGATTTGTGTGAATAAGTCTTCTACGGATAATGTTTTAAGCCTTTTTGTGTTTTTTGGATTATTATTCAGAGCTTCATAAAGGAATTGATCACCAAGGTTTAAATATTAATTTCGAACATTTAAATAATAGAACCATCTAGAGATATTTACTTCTAGCTAAGAGTCCATAGTGATATAAATATTTTCATGATCTATTCCTTTGTCCTTAGTCACCAAAATGGTGCCTATTTAAGGAGGGAAGGATGTGAAGACTTGATTTATTATGGTGAAGGCTTTGTGTGAATAAGTCTTCTACGGCTAATGTTTTAAGCCTTTTTGTGTTTTTGGGATTATTATTCAGAGCTTCATAAAGGAATTGATCACCAAGGTTTAGATATTAATTATGAACATTTAAATTAAAGGATTGAATTTAAAATATATTATGATTTTTCTATAGTCCATGAATGGACTAGGTTTATATTTCCAATTATTTCTAGCATTGGAATTTGACTTTTATAAAGATCAAAATATGGTAAATATTATATTTATTATCATTCTTTTTTTATTATTGACCAAAAGGTCAATTTGGAAGAAGCTTGAATAGGGTTTGTATCTTGTGAAAGAAACTTCTAGAAGAAGAGGAGTGAGGAGGATGCCATGGTATCTAGAATTCTAAACTGTATAGTAGCCATGCCAATTGTTGGTAGTAGAGAAATGATAGAAATTCATGGTAGCTTTCCAAGAGATATAGATGCATGAATATGACTATGGAATGATAATCAAAGACATTTTATTAAGGGGATAGTGTTGTGTTAGATCTGGTAGCACTTTGTGAGAAGGATTTTGGAAAATTGGGGCTTTCCTTAATAGCCAAGTATGAGATGCAATACAATCTAAAGTAATTTAATATGAGAGAGGTCATATTTTTCCTCCTAAGGTGAGCTATAAATCCAAATAAAAATTATACATTAAGCAAGGAAAGTCACCATTTCTATATATAAGAATTATTACATGCCATTTTTATAGCATTATGGGTAGTTATTATTGTGCTTGATAGGATATAGGCCCAGATATGTAGAAATAAACCTGCATATGTGAGCCTTTAGCTCAATAGGGGAAATTATTTTTTTGGGGGTTTGTAAATTTTGGGATTAATAACTTTATACTCTACCTAAAAATAATGGTTCTCAAAGGGTTTGACCATTGGCATGATTACAAGATTGGTTTCATTTGGTATTTCTAAAATGTTTAGTTTTCATTAAAGGGTTTGTGCTTTCCTTGTTATCTTGGTCTTGGGTAAAAATAAGTGTTTGAATTAAATTAAATTTGGGTTGTTTGAATTGACCCAACTAGTTTTATATCAACTCCTTTAATGTGTTTAAATCTTGAGAATAACTCTTAGCTAGTTTCATATCATCTCTTTAATGTGTTTTAAATTATGAGAATAACTCTCAGTTGAAGTTTATACCATCACTCTAATGTGTTTCGAATTGTGAGAATAATTAATTTATTTATACTAGTTAAGTGGTATATGGATTTATTGAGTTTTTTTTTAGAAGAGGAAATTATGTATCATTGGGTGGAAAAGAAAAATTTGAATAGAGTTTTGTAAGTATATTTTATATGCCCTGTTAGTATCAGATTTATGTAATAACTATTTCATATTAAAAAACTAAATTTTATTATTATTTTAGCATGGCTAGTAGTAAATAGTTTTAAAATAGGATAATATGGCCTTGGTGAGTAAATTGGATAAAATCTTAGACTTGAACAAAATATTTACTGCTATTCTACTTTCTCTATTATAGGGTTTTGTTAAAAATTTGCATTTTTATAATTGGAGCTCGACCCTTGTAGCCTTGCTTATAAAATAAAGTTCAAACCATATCTTGTGTTTGCTTACTTTGGCCTAGATGGGTGGTGTCTATGAAAACTTGGGTTTTTATCTCTTTATATTAAGGTATATTACTCCTCTCCTTGAAACATTTTACAAAACTAAGGATTTTGAAGATTGCATACATATTGTTTGCTAAAATGCCATAATGGAATCATGGCATGAAATGTCAATTTAAAGCATGATTTAACATAGAGTTGTAGGTTGAGGCCATGTGGTTATGTCTTGGTAATTTGATAGCACTGATTTTTATGTTATTTTGTCATTTTACCCTTGGACTAGAATTTAAGTTGATGTGATCTAAGCTGGAAAATCACCTCAGATAGCTAGAATAACAACTTTAAATAAATACCTAAACCTTTAGTTGATGACTAATAAGAGTTGGAATATATTATATTATCATATGAGAAATATAATCAAACTCAAATCAATTATTCCTAACTCAAATGATTTTTGGTGGTACTATTTTTGGAAGTAGATTGTAACAAAAACTACATTTTTGGGTTTTAACTAGCTACAAGTTAGCTTAAAAAAAGACTTGATTTTTCTAGTAGATGTCTGATTTTATAAAAAAACAATTTGATAATGGAGTCTCCCCACATTTATATTTTAATATAAGTTTTTATATTGTTCCTCTTGGATCATTTCATATTTTTTGTAAGGCATTCTTTTTAACAATTTACATTGTTTTTCTGTGTAAATCATCTCACAACAACCTAGAAGTTGATGGTTTAAAAATATCTAACTTCATAGTTTTTTGTTAATAATAATTTATTCCTTTCAATTAACCCCAAAATTATTAAAATCAATAATGGAGGCAACCATCCTCATTTTGGATTTTTTTATTTTGGATCTCATTTATGGGATTCTTTTATAACAAAAATGTTCCTTGTTAGGCTGTTGAGTGTAAAGATATTTAGAATTGTCTTAAACTAACTAATCAAGTTAAAGTGATTTTATTACTTTATTGCTGTTATGTTTTGGTTTTTAAGGATAGAATATCAAAATTATATTTATCCTTGTAGCATGAGAATTGGCTTTGAAGAACCAAGTGTTGTATGAAACTACAATGAGTAGTATGTTAATTGTTATATATGTGATGAATTGTATTGTTTTTGTGTGAATACTTATTATAAGCATTTACTAAAAGCTATATCCATTAAGTGATTAAGTGTATCATCGCATGGTATTCTCTATATAGCCAAGTTATGTAAGTATGTGCCTAGATAACATAAATTGCTTTATTCTTGTAAATTAAAATTACCATGATGCTATTTAAATTGTGTGATAGATTATTTAATAAGTGGAAAGATGACTTATTGAAACTTGTGATGAATCTTGTTGTTAACATTCTCAATTCAGGTTTAATGGCAAAATAAATTAGTGAGGGATCAAAAAGTATGATTCTTGGTTGCTTAACCTTGTTGGAAAAGTATGCCTAGATTGATATTTTCTTCATTAATATCTATGGGACACTCATTGAAGTGGAAAAGTGTGGAATCATTCCAATATTTACATTCTTACATTCAAATTATGTGTTGTGGGTTGTATTATGTTTGCCTTGTTAAATAAACTTCACTCATTTACAGTGTTTTTGTATAAGAGGTTCATTTAAATTGAAAAGGTATTGCTCCTTGTTATAAGGAATCTATAGAGACATGAAAAATTATATGTATCCCAAAATAATATGAGAATGGGAATATAAAAAGCTCTTAATATTTATCATATTTTATTGAGATTTCCCATGTATTTTAGTCTTATTATGGTAAAGGCTATGAGGTAGTTTTCTATTGTTAAAATTGGTGGATTTATCAAGTTTTATCATTCTTCTATTTGGTATAAGAGACATGTCTCAAATCTATTTTATAGGTTACCTTATCTCAATAACAAAAGGTTATCTATTAATTCAAAGTGCACTAATAAGTAAAGGATGACTAAATTTGATTTGAGAGAGTTATTAAAACCTTTTAGAGATTAGAAGGTAATATCAGTCTCTTTACTTGATGTTGTTTCACCACTCTAATGAAGGAAACAAGTCTAAGAACCCTTGCATAGGCATAGAATACACTTTTGGGAGACTTTGTGTGCTTAATATGTTTAATAAGCTTGTAGATTGATTCATGATCTATGATAGCAAAGTTTCCATTAAAGAACACTATTGGAATCGGTGTAATACAAGATCAAAGCAGGAAGAACCCTTGTTTTGAAAAAACAATATGGACTAATTTGGGTTTATTTCACTCATTTGACCATGGATACCAATATATCTTCTTCCCACATACTATAACATCACACAAAAGGTAATTGTCATTAAATAACCATGTTGGGTCTAAGTATTAAAGTGATTAAACTTCATGTTGACAAAAGTACATCAGTCTCAAGAATGATTAAATACAAAGAAAATACTTGATCTACCATTTTCAAAGGATGATAAGACTAGATGAATTTTTCATGTTAAATCTTAGCTTAGTCTAAACAAGAATGCTAAATTATATCCCAATCAAGATTAATTGATTCAAAAATTTACACAACTCAATAAAATTGAACACAATACTATATAATAAAATTAAATTAAGATCCTAAAATCATTTATACAAATCAATATAACCTTCCAACAGCTCAATAAAGTTTCTAAGCTACATTCTCCCATATAATGTAACCACTGTGTGATTCATACCCTTTTAAATATTTATATAGCTAATATTAAAAATGAATGAATCATAACTCTTGTAACATAGAGGAATGGATTTAAAACTTGATCCATCAATTAACAACAAATTTTCCAAGTGATTTTAAGCAAGACCATAATACAATCATCGATATTATTATAGCAAAGAGTGAACATAATATCTCATTTCCTTATGAATCTATAAACCAAAATAAAATATGCCACCACTCATATTTTCAAGAAACATTTCATTAATGAGTAAGATATATTTAATAATTATTAAAGCAATTTTTATTGACAACTAATAAAAGATATAAACATATAAAATTTATGTGTATGGTCTAGATTATAATGATTGGGAAGGAATACAAATATCCCAAATGTCTCATAAGGATAATGCCAAATATGCATACAAAAGGGCTATAGTATCACAAAAAGTGGAATACCAAATAATCCAAGTGCCATAAGGGTTAATGTCACTATGATAAAGTGCAATCAATGACCCTACCCTTTAGAATAGTGGACTAGGTACAACAGAGAAGCAAAATATTTAAGCATGCTAAGAAAAGTATAACAATCAAAGAGATAAACTTTATGATCAATTACAATCTATGTAATAAATATTATTTTGTAAAAACTCAGCAATAACACTAAAGCATTGAAATGAGATAATTCAATACAGAGCTATACATTGTACTTTATTTTAAGTACTAAACCACTTATCTAACACACCAAAACTCAGTTAAATCAAAATTATCATAATAAACACATTTAAAAAATGATTCCATGTAGCTTATAAATTTAACATCTATAAAACAAGTCCAAAATAATAAATTACAACTAATAACACATAATAATTATTTGCATGTTAAATCATCACCTCATACCACTCTTATTTACAAAATGTAGTAACAACAACTTGTAATTATTATCACATGACATATATTACCCATAATGGAGAGATTATTAATAAGCCATTTTTTAAAAATGGCCTTAATAAGAATTCAATTGTATAAACCTTTACTCAGAGAATGTAAAAATAACCAAATTCCTTAAAAATGAAATCAAAACATGTTTAAGAATGTTATTTATAGTGATCAATACCAATTATTTAACCCTAAATTTAGATATGTGGGGTATCTAAGGTTAAGGGGATTATATTATATTTTACACAAGGGTGGTGAACTAATATAATAATCAAACCAATTAATAAAAAAACTCAAAAAAAAATTATTCTAAATTTATACCACTAATATTTCTAAAAATAAAAAAGTAAAACTATTGATAGATATTGCAGTAAATTGGAAACAATGATACTTAGTTTACTATATGCATGTATGTCTGAATATGAATAATTTTTAAGTAAACTAGATGATAATCTTGAAATAATAATTAGATTACATAAAATGTACTTCTATGGCCTTAGATGCTTACATCAAATCTAGACAGTTGCATTGAAAAAGGATTCTAACTCTAATGTAGGTGTTCTATATAAAATATTTATAAGATCTCATAGTGAAAAACTGAATCATTATAATTATTTTGTCATCTTTATTTTGATGTCTTTGGATCATGTGCATAAGTTATTTTTCTTTTTAAAATGACCAAACTCTATCTCTTGATGCTTGGAGTGATTGTGAGAAAAATGGGTTAGTGAGCTCAGAGTGTCGAGTTGACCCTAAAGACCCATTTATCAATGGGTGATACCTACATATCTAATACTTTAAAGAGGGCCTTAGATGTAGTTAATTATCCCTTACATGTTGGATTATGTGTGCACAAGGATTAAATATGTGATAATAAAAGACATATAGTGACCTATCTTGTAACTTGTAAAATATGGCTCATGGGTTGCTCTTTGAATACTTAAGACATGTAGAAAGACTACTCATATGACTGATATGTAAATAGGGACCAATATATCATATTTTCTCACTTGAATGCTTGATTTATTTCTTCTTAGTATTTTACCTTCTGATTTTTATGTGATTTTGATGCATAAATTCCCTTTACAAAGTTTCAATTCTCAATACTTGATCAATCACTCAATGAACTTCACCCTTCTACTAACCCTATTGAGATTATTTTTATGATAGTATAGAAAAGTTACAATGACTCTTGAGAAACCAATACCTATTTGAGTACCCTTTATGGATATGCACCTTTGGTTAAAATTTTAAGACCCAATTCATTCAATAGGGCCACTTTCTCTCTCTAGGATTCTTCTATTATCCCTTTTTAGGCCTATTTTCTCCTTTGCCATGTAAAATCCATAATGTATAACCTATATAGTTATAAAAACTTAAAAATCAATTAGAGCATGTTAAAATTGATAGGATTAATTTTTTATATTTTTGGATGGTTAAAACTCAATTTATTGGTGAAACCCTAGTTTAGGGCTTTAGGATGATTGAGACAACTTGAGAGCCTTCTAAAATTCACTGTGAGTATTGAAATTAGTGTCAAATGTTCAAACCAAGTCTAATAGGTATATTTAAATATGGGGCACCTATTCAAATCCTTTTATAATGTTAGTCAATCTTTTTTGTGAGTGAATTAGGTCAAATTCACCTTGACTGTGTGCAAATGGAAGATCTCTATAGGTATGTTCGATATGAAAGGTCATAGTACAACAAAATATACTTGATGGATTTAGAAACCAATGATAAATACACTCCCAAAGCTTATGGCCAGCATACATTTTACACTTAAAACATTTACCTACAAACCCACTAGATCCTCTACCCCTTGATGAATATCCACCTCTAGTATAAGGTCTCCTTCCTCTAAATCCACCTCTTAAACTTGTGGATTGTTCTTGTCAAGTAATTGATTCACTTTTAAGATTAATTTGTGAGATATTTATTTACCCTTTTTGTTCTCTACCTCTAAAATTATTCCCCCTTCCTCTATTCTATTTATTGTGCCTTCTATTCAACTTATCTTCATCCTTGAGTGTAAATTGATAGCCCTCCTATAGTTTTCTTGGGTTCACAAGTGCTAACTCATCTTAGAGATTGTATCTTAACCCATTAAAGTATCTTGACACTTTATATTTTTCTATCCCAACATGACCAGACCTGATGGTTAGCTTATAAAACTCCTTTTTGTATGCCTTCATACTCATGTCCTTCTGCTTTAGACTTTGTAATTATCTAAACAAATTTATCTCATAATCATCTAACAAGAACTTGGCTTTGATATTGACAACCATTCAGCCCCTGAAAGTGATCTTATTTTTCCCCTTATTTCTTATCACATCTTGTGTGAATTCCTACCATAATGAAGCATACCCTTTCATCTTGGTTCTTGAAAATTTGACCTTTTTGTCATCAAGTACATCCTCATACTCAAAGTAGTTATCCAACTCATTCACAAAATCCATGAGTTCATCTCCATCAAGACCACTTTCATAAGTGGGTAACTATACTTTTAGTTTGGATACCTGAATTATGATCACCTTCATAATTTTATCTATACCTTAATCTTCAAGTCCTTCAACTATCTCTTCTCCCTCTACCTCTTCTTGGTCTTGTGGCTCATCTTCCCTATCACTCAAGTCTCTTGTTAGGACTCCTCTTTTTTTATCTCTTTCTATAGAATCTATCCTCACATCAAATTTGACTCTCATGTCTCTAACCTCTACCAACATATCATCTTGGTTCTCTTGGTTCCTTGTTGTACCTCCTCTATTTCTCGTAGGTGGCATTGTGAACCTATGTAGGTAATTCGTCAAACAAGTACTTGTTATCATCTTTATCAAAGAATATTTTCTCTCCCACTTGTTCTTAGGTATCTAAATATGAATTTGGTACCAAAATGGTGAAAATATTCCCTTTACAAATTTTTAAGTCTCAATACTTGCTCAATCACTCAATGCACTTCAGCCTTCTACTAGCCCTATTAAGATTATTTTTATGATAGTACAGAAAACATACGCTGAATCTTGAGAAACAAATCATTCTTTATTACCCTTTATTTATATTCACCTTTGGTTAAAATTTCAAGACCCAATTCATTCATTAGGGCTAATTTATCTTTCTAGGCTTCTTCTATTAGCCCTCTTTAGGCCTATTTTCTCCTTTGCCCTATAAAATATATATTGCATAGCTTGTATGGTTATAGAAGATTTAAAATTAGTTAAAGCATGTGAAAATTGATAATATTATAATTTTTTGTAATTTTTTGATGGTTGAAACTCGATTTATTGGTAAAACCCTAGTTTTAGGCTTTAAGTTGACTAAGACAACCTGAGAGCCTTCCAAAATTCACTATGAGCATTGAACTTAGTATAAAAGGTTCAAACCAAGTCTAACATGTCTATTGAAATATGGGTCACCTATTTCAATCCTTTTCTAACATTAGTCAATCTTCTTTGTGAGTGAACTAGGTCAAATTCACCTTGACTATGTGAAAATGGAAGCTCTCTATAGGGATATTTTATATGAAAGGTTGTAGTACACCAAAATATAGAATTCCAAATATTCACAAGTAATTAAAAATTATCAATAGACTTACCTTAATGTTCAAAGGCTTTGGCATTGGTTTCTAAATCTATCCTTCATATATATATTTGTTATCACACAGTCATTGAAAGTCTATCACAACATACAAGGGGGTTTTCCAATCAAATACACATATCAAAAAATGCTTTGATTCTCTCTTTTTATCACTCTTGAATTATTTTCATGAAAATTTATATGTATTTATACCATGAAATCATTGAGGCAAATATATTTCATTCATATAATGTAATCCAGACTATCTATAACAACATATTTCACAACTAGGGGTCTATATCATATAGGTATAACATGAACAAGTGAATGATAAATTCTCACCAATGTAGAGTTAAAAAATAAAATTGATAATCCTTCAAAGTTTTAGGATTTAGTGGGATCATTAATTATCAAACATGAAACTTTCAAAATACATGCAATATGTTAACACCTTAGAACATGCTGAACAAGGGTTGTATCATAAAATTGTATGTAAAATGAGTGTTATATAATTATTAATAGTGTAAAATATCCATCATTACAAACCAAAACTTCCAAGAATGTCTAAAACAATTATCAAAACTTTTCTTGATTGCCAACTATAGCAACATAATCAACATTTTTAATAGAAACACACAAGAATAGAGGATGTATACAGTTTTCTTAAATAGGGATGATTTATTTTCTTATATTCAAAGTATTGAATATAAAAAAAATGAAAATAAATATTTCCCATTTTAATTTCATGCATTTTTTATGATGATAACCATTTTAAACCAATTTTGAGGAGGTCATTAATGTTCACCAACTTACCTTGTTGAAGGTGACAAGCCCAAAAGTTGATTTTCTAAGTGTAGGACACTTTAGACATTTTAAATGATCATAAATGTCCCTAAAATAATATGCCACATGTTCATTAAATTTTTTATACCATTTCACAACCCTATAAGTCCTAAAAAACACTACAAAATTTAAAGTTTTAAACTACAAGTTTTGGCAAGAAATTCAAATTTGAAAATTTAAACTAGCTAAAGGAACACATAAGCTATAAAAATGAAACCTAAACAATTTGTATTCCTTATAATTCCATCCAAATCATTCTTAAACCTTATCAAATGCAAAATAAACCAAAATTTTCCTAAAATACTCCCTAAGAGTGATTCTCCTACATCATGCTCTCAAGGAAGGAAAAGAAAACTCATGGGCTATTTTCCATGAGTGATTTTAGAGTGATCTCTCACTTTAATATCTCATGTTCAGTAATCCACATAGCATCCTCCACTATATGGTTCTTCCACTTTACAAGATACTTGAAATATTACTTGTCTCTAGTTCTTTTAGTCACATGTTTGTCTAATATGCATTCTAGTTCCTCTATTTTGGCCTTAGACAACTATTGTTCACAATCTTGGTCTATTTTAGCATCATCACCTGATATATTCTCTCTTTCATCTCCTTATCTATAAGGATACAAATTTGAAACATTGAAAATGGATGAAATTCCAACTCCACTGGGTAACTCTAATTCATATGCATTATTGGCAAACTTCTTGAGAATCTTGCAAGGACATATATTATTCATCTTCAACTTGTTATATTCACCCTTTAGTAACCTTTATTTTCTTATATGAGCTAGTAATAAGTCCCAAATCTAAAATTTAACTTCTCTCCTACTCAAATATGCCTGTTTCTTGTACTTGTCAACACTAGTTTCCAAATGCTTTCTCACCTATTCATGCACCTCTTTCATTGCATCTGTAAAATCCTCACCTTCAAAAATTCTCTTATCCATATGTTTGATATCTATAAAATTAAATAAACCTCTTGGATACATGTCATAGACTACTTGGAATGGGCTCTTTAGGATGTTCCTATTGGTTGAATCATTATAGGCAAACTCTGCTTGAGATAACATAAGATCCCACTACTTTAGATGGTCTTTAGACAAAAACATCAACAAGTTCCCTAAGCTATATTAACCACCTCAGTTTTTACATCCATTTGAGGATGGTAGGATAAACTAAAACTCAAATTAGTGCCTAGCTTTTTCCACAATGTCCTCCAAAAGTGACCAAGGAATTTGGTGTCCCTGTCAGAAACAATGTTCATGAGAAATCCATGAAGCCTCATAACCTCATTGAAGAATAAATTAGCCACATGTGTTGCATCATTATTAATTATACATGGTATAAAATGTCCCATTTTAGAGAACATATCAATAATCTATAGAAATGGAATCAAAACCCCTTTGTATTCTAGGCAACCCTATCACAAAATTCATATTGATGGATTTACAAGGCCTATGTGGGACTAGTAGGGGCTGATACAAACCTACATTAGTAAACTTACCCTTGGATAATTGACAAATTTTAAACCTTTATACATACTTTCTCACTTCTTCTTACATTCTAGGCCAAAATTAGTGTCTAAGTGAGAAATTCCACTGCCTTGTCAAGCCCAAAATGGCCTACCATGATTCCATTATGATTCTCTTGGATTATATTTCCTCTTATTGAAATTGTTGGTACATAAATATTTACTCCCTTGAACAAAAATCCATATTTAAGTACATATTCTAGCCATGGCTCCTTGTTAAGTGTGCTTTAATGCTTGCATGCACGGTATGCCTCCTTTAAGTCCTCATCATCCTCATACAAGTCCTTGAGTGCTTCAATGCCCACAGTCTCTAACTAAATTTCATGCCCAATAAGAACCACCTACTTAATGCATCTACCACTTTATTTCTTTATCCTTGCTTGTGCTTAATGGTGATGGTAAAGTTTTGCATGTAATCCACCCACTTGACATGTCTTTGGTTCAACATAGGTTGATTGAATATGGACTAAAATGCATGGTTATCTGTGTATACTATTAATTATTTTGGCATTAGATAATGCCTCCACTTCTTCAATGCTCTCACCATGTCATAAAACTCCAAGTCATAGGAACAATACCTCTTCTTATAATAATTAAACTTCTCACTAAATTAGGCTATTGGTCTACCCTCTTGGCCTAGGATAACCCCTATGGCTACACCACTTGCATCACACTCAATATGGAACACTTTATTGAAGTCTATAAATGCTAGTATGGGTATCTTTGTGATTCTTTACTTCAAGTATTGAAAGATTTTTTATGCCTACTCTTTCTAAATAAATTTTTTCTTGTCTCCCTTAATATTATCAATAATGAGACCACATATCCCACTAAAGTTTCTTATAAAATTCCTATATAAAATTTCCAAACCATGAAAACTTCTTACCTCTCCTATTGTCCTAGGTGTTGGCCACTCCATTATTGCCTTCATCTTATTCTTGTCCATCTTCAACATGCCTTATGAAATTACAAACCCAAGGTACAATAGCTCCCTTTTCCTAAAGTCACACTTCTTGATGTTGATCAATAACCTCTCTTCTTATAGCCTCCTTATCACCTTGTCTAATCCTTATCAATAATCTAAATTATGAAGGTGTTACTCCTTACTTTGGCTATAAATTAATAGGTCATCTGGATAAACCACTACAAACTTTCTTATGAATTCTTTCAAAAATTCATTCATTAACCTCATGAAAGTACTAGGTTCATTAGAAAACCAAATGGCATGACAAATAATTCATACTCATTCATTTTGAAATTAGTCTTCTACTCATCACCTTGTCTAATCCTTATCTATTACTAGCCACTCTTGAGGTCTATATTGAAAAAATATCTTACTCTACTCAATAAATACATCAAATCCTTAATCTTAGGAAGTGGAAACCTATAACTTATAGTGATTTTATTCACAGCCCTAGAATCAGTGCACATCCTCCATTCACCTTCCTTTTTTAGCACCAACACCCTGGGTACTACACATGGGCTCAATCTCTCTTTCATCAGCCCTTTATCAAGAAACTCTTACACTTTAATTTTGATCTTGGAATTATCTTGTGGATTAATTTTATATGTAGCCTTGGTTGGTAGACTAGTTCCAAGTATAAAGTATATATGGTGTGTTATGCTCCTCATTGGTGGTAATGTGTTGGGTAATACATCAACAACTATATCAGCATACCTTTCCAACATTTCTTTAATCTCTAAGGTTATATCACTAATTTTAATGGTTGTTATAATAGTATTAGGCTTAATGACCAAAGTAAAGCCTATCTCTTCTTCATGCATGGCATTCAATAACTCTTTACAACTTATCATCATTACATGTGAACTAGCCCATTGATCATTCTCTTCATCCTTCAAGGATATAAAAGTATAACTAACTCCATCCTTGGTCAAGGTAAACATATTATTTCTTTCATAATGGGTGGTTTGTCTATCATATTGCCAAGGCCTTGCCAAAATCACATGGCTCACATCCATGGGGATAACATCACAAAGCACCCTATCCTTGTATGTTCCAATTTGAAAATCTACCCAACTCTACTCACTAACCAAAATTTTTTGTCCCTTGTTCAACCATGACACCTTCTATGGAGTGGGGTGAGGTAATTTATTTAGCCCAAGATTATTAACCATCTCTACTAAAATAAGATTATCCATTCTTCCTAAATCAATGACCATCTTAAAACACTTACCTTGGTATTTTCATGATGTTCCAAAGAGAGTTTTCCCTTGTGGTGGCTCCTTCTCCTTGGGTGGTTTGATTAGGACCCTCCTCATGAGCAATGATTCTCCCACTTTAGGTTATACCATTTTTTATGAAGATTAAAAACTCTCTTCATCTCCTCTTTTTGTAACCTAATTTCTTCCTTCATTCCTTGGAATTCTTGTTGGTTAGTCTTTTAAACACTCCCAACACTTGTGACCAGCATAATTTTTACACTTAAAACATTTACTTGTAAACCCACTAGATCCTCTGCCCCTTGATGAATATCCACCTCTATTATAAGGTATCCTTCATCTAAATCCACCTCTTAAACTTGTGGATTATTCTTGCAAAGTACTTGATTCACTTTTAAGATTCCTTTGTGAGATATGTATTCCCCCTTATTGTCCTCAACCTATAAAATTCCTACCCCTACCTCTATTCTACTGATTGTGCCTTCTATTCAACTTATCTTCATGCTTGAGTGAAAATTGATAGCACTCCTCTAGTGTTCTTGGGTTCACAAGTGCTAACTCATCTTGGAGATTGTATCTTAACCCATTCAAGTATCTTGTCACTTTCTATTTATCTGCCCCAACATCACCAAAATTGATGGTTAGCTTATAAAATTCCTTTGTGTATGCATTCACACTCATTTCCTTTTACTTCAGTTTTTGTAATTGTCTAAACAAATTTATCTCATAATCACTTGGCAAAAACTTAGCTTTGAGCTTGGCAACCATTTGGTCCCAAAAAGTGATCTAATTCTTCCCCTTCTTTCTTCTCTCATCTTATGTCAATTCCCACTATAATGAAGCATTCCCTTTCATCTTGGTTCTTACAAATTCGACCTTTTTGTCATTAGGTACCTCCTCATACTCAAAGTAGTTATCCAACTCATTCACCTAATCCATGAGTTTATCTCCATAAAGACTACCTACATAGGTGGGTAACTACACTTTTAGTTTTGATCCCTGACTCATGATCACCTTCACAATTTTCTCTATACCTTGATCTTTAAGTCCTTCAACTATTTCTTCTCCCTCTACCTTTTCTTGGTCTTGTGGATCATCTTCCATATCACTCAAGTCCCCTATTAGGACTCCTCTACTTTTATCTCTTTTTATAGAATCGATCCATGCTTATAAGTTGAGTCTCATGTCTCTAACCTCTACCAACATATCATATTGGTTCCTTTAGTTCTTTGTTTTACCTCCTATGTTTCTCTTAGGTGGCATTGTGAACCTTTGTGTAGGCAATTCATCAAACAAGTACTTGTTATTCTCGTTCTCCAAGAATATTCTCTCTCCCACTTGTTCTTAGGTATCCAAAGTTGGCTTTGATACCAAAATGATGCAAATATTCCCTTTACAAAGTTTTAACTCTCAATACTTGTTTAATTACTCAATGCACTTCACCCTTCTACTAACCTTGTTGAGATTGTTTTTATGATAGTATGGAAAACATATGGTGATTATTGAGAAACCAATAACTATTTTGAATACCCTTTATGGATATTCAGCTTTGGTTAAAATTTAAAGACCCAATTCATTCATTAGGGATAATTTATCTCTCTAGGCTTCTTCTACTACCCCTCTTTAGGCCTATTTTCTCCTTTGCCCTACAAAATCTATATTACATAGCTTGTACAGTTCTAAAAACTTGAAAATTAGTTAGAGTATGTGAAAATTTATAGGATTAAAAAGTTTTGTAATTTTTTGATGGTTAAAACTCAATTTATTGGTGAAACCCTAGTTTAGGGCTTTAGGTTGACTGAGACACCCTAAGAGCCTTCCAAAATTCACTATGAGCATTTAACTTAGTGTCAAAGGTTCAAATGAAGTCTAAAATGTCTATTTAAATATGGGTCACCTATTCCAATCCTTTTCTAACATTAATCAATCTTCTTTGTGATTGAACTAGGTCAAATTCACCTTCACTGTGTGTAAATGGAAGCTCTCTATAGGTCTATTTTATATGAAAGGTCCCTAATTTTTAACAGAAACACATAGGAATAGAGGTTGTATTATAGTTTTCTTGAACATGGATACTCTATTTTATTCTCTTTCAAGTATTCAATCTCTAAAACATGTAACTAACTATTTCCTATTCAAATTTCATGCATTTTTTATGATGATAACCATTTTGAACCAATTTTGAGGAGGTCATCAACGTTCACCAACTTACCTTGCTTAAGGTGACAAGTCCAAAAGTCCCAAAGGTCCCAAAAATTCTAAAGGTCCCAAACGTCTTAAAGAATTTTTAATGGTCCTAAAGGTCCCAAAAATCATATGCCACATGTTCATGAACTTTTTTAGACCATTTCACAACCCTATAAATCCTAAACAAACACTATAAAATTCAAAATTTTAAATAAGTTTTAGCAGGAAATTCAAATTTGAAAATTTGAACTAGATATAAGCACACATAAGCTATCAAAATGAAACCTAAATAATTTTAGGAATTATAAGGCCATCCAAATAATTCTTAAACCTTATTTTATTCAAAACAAACAAAAATTGTCCTTAAATTCTCCCTAAGAGTGATGCCCCTGTATCAGATTTCTAGGTGATTTATAAGTGTGGAATGAATGAGGGTTTATATTTTATATATACCAATCCCTTTTTGGAATATTTCACACTAAATCACTTAGTTTGACCTTTTGGATATGTTTATTTTATAAATTATATGATTTTGGGGTGATAGACACTTTCTATGGAAAAGAGGTAATTGCATCGACACATGTCTACCTAGGACACCAGTCTCTAGAGGTATAGAAAGCAAGTACAGGTCCAAAACTAAAAATGAAGGATAGTAATTAGTTTTAAATATTTTTTTTGTAGTGTAGAAGGCTTGTTCATCATAATAATAATGGTTGGACTATGAGATAATTAATTTTTCACAAAGAGATAGTGGATGCGAGCCTTTCAAAAGAGGGAATATCTAGAACTTAAAGGGAAAACCATGATATGTATTTTCCAAGTGTATAGTATTGAGGTGATATATAAATCATAGTTTAGTATCTACATTTCCCCCCTTAATATAGTAATGAAATTTCTAGTTTAAAGGAAATAAAATGCATAGTTAAGTATGTATAATAAAACTTGCCTTTGTGTGATCCTAACTTGAGCAATTTTCAATTGAGTGACTTATAACCAAGAGCATGTTATAGAATATAATAAGTGTATGAAATATAAAATTGAAATAATTTAAAATTCTTGAAAGTATAAAGAGCAAGGTTAGAATTACACCTGTGTTTATGCAACCATCTTGCCTTTTATAAATTTTATTTGAAAGGATGCTCATTATGAAGCATTGAAATTAAGATTAGGATAATTATGAACTTTCAAGTGCATGTATATATAGATATTAAAGTACAATGTCCCCAATATTAGTGTAAAGGGGAGTTTCAACATCTCCATTGAGCTTGTTTCATCATAATTATACAACCCAAATATTTATATAACCTGGTGAGTGTGAGGGATTTAATCAAATCATACTATATATATGGTGAGGATGGATGATATATTAAAATTAAACCTATAATTCTGGTTAAATTAGATGCTTTAATAAAATATATCATATAATTTTTGTAATATTGAGTGATTTAATCAACTCAACCTTCCAAATGTGAACTAATTACCATAATAAATCAGCTCCATAATAGTCCATCTTGGGTATGATAATAGTCTATATGTAGATGATATTTGTAATTTATGGACTTAAACCTATTTTCTAACTACTTAGACACTTATGTCCCAAGCATACACCTATGTCAATGTAAGTTCATATCCCAACATATGTGTTTAGTACCCTAAAGTCATTTAATTTAAAAATGAAACATATTCCTATGGTCAACCTAAGTGATTTTATGCAATATAATTTCCTAATGATTGGTATAAATATAGGATCAATCCTCATCCATTCCTCACTGAACAAAGTCTTGTAAAATACCAAGGTGACTTACCAAAAACACTGAATCAATCACTCAAGTGAGAAAAGATTCCCTATTTTATCCATTTTCTAGATCAATCATAGGCATAACATATCTATAAGTATTAAATACTAAAGGATCACTTCATGAGCCACATTTTCTAAGCTACAATCTAGTTTATTATTTTACTTGATTATCACACGTTGCATGATTCACACACAAGCCAACATGTAGGGGATAACTAAATAATTTCAAGGCCCTCTTTAAAGTATTATCTATATATATAATGTTCATTTATAGAGGAGTCTTTGGGGAAGCTTGACATTATGTGCCCACTAATTCATTTTTCCCATAGCCACTATGAAGTTGAATAACTAGAGTTTTATCATTTGACAAGGAGTGATAGTCCATGAACTAGATAAAAATTCACTAGAGTAAACAAGACACATAACCTAGAAGCATCCAAGTGGTCTCATATAGTTTTAATAGGTATTCCATACTAGACACATTAATCCAACTCAGATAATAGAGTCAATGCAACCATCCTATGTCAATGCAAGTGTCCATGGATATAGAGATACAATGTCCAAAATCATGTGACTAATCCAGAATTTAGATCCAATCTACTTTTTTCATGTTCTAGGTCTTGACCTATATTATCATCATAACTAGATAATTATTGTAAGTTTATTATCATTTAAATATCTAACATAGTTTTACTTTTTTTTCATATATCTCAAAATAATAAATTTATTATATGTTTATATGAGTTTTGAAAATTAATTGGTGTGCTTTAGAGATAGTCTACAGTCCTTGTGACCTAGTTTATCTCTACCCCTTTAACATTATATTCCATTAATATATATATTTTAAGGTTAAACATTTTATGACCCTAATTCATGTGAATACAAAAAAATCTAATTATTAGGTTTTTCAACTAGTTGGGTTTTAGTTTGCTATTCAATTTCTATGATTTTTCATTTCTAAGTAATGTAAAATAGTAATTAAGAAACTCAATTTTAAATGGAATATAAATAAAATTGATCAATCATTTCTATAATTTTTTATTTGATATGGTAAATAAGGTTGGTTTTATAGGGATCTAACAACCATAATGTTATAAGTTCAAATCCAAGATTAAAAAATAAGCCTAGAATAGCCTAAGTGTAGAGAAAGTCTTCAACCAAATTATTGACCAAATTTCACTTTTAGTCAAATTGGGTCAACCCATACATATTAAAACTTTTCAAAGTTTCCTATATGTCTAATATCATCTCATGTGTGTCTAAACATCTCACCTATCCTTGCTCTAATCTTGGTGTAAGCCTATCCTCCTTATACTTGCCTAGTCAAGCATGGTCAAAGTCTTAAATTATTATATAAATGTACTAATATGGTCATTTAAGTGTTTTAAGGTGTTCTTAGGTCATAAATTTGTCCTTTGAAATGCTTCATATGAAAAAATGCCTTTTAGTCACATTTTTGGCTCATTAAATGACTTATATAGATTTGTCAAACAAGAATATTTATCACCAAGAAAGTTTATAAAATGGATGGGCTTAGAATATGTCAAGAAGTAGTTAGGGGTAATCAAGAAGCATTTTAATGCATAAAAATAAGGAGTTTCCCTTAAAATAGGCTCTTAATGGCACTTGTATGGATTTAGTGAGCTCACTTTCAAGGGAAAACATGGGAAAAGTGTCTCTTGAGCTCCCTAAGGTCTCCCCTACCCCTGATGTGAAAAAATAAAGTCTCAATAACTCAAGGAGTCTCTTCTAAGATTATTTTAGCTAGGCAACCATGAAAGTCCATTATAGGCATCAATATAGGGGAATATCACATTGAGTAGGAGTTTTAGAGAGTGGTTTTAATATCCCCATGGTGAAAATCATCCCTTAAAGGGCTCGTAAATAATATAGGTCTACCCATGAGGCCCAATTTATACACATTTTCCACTTTTTCCTTCTCTATCTCCTTTTTTCATCTAGAAACAGGTGCTTTTCATGTTGAGGAAGGTGTTTTGAGGTTGGTCTCAAAGTGTTATTAGTGGATGTCATCTATTTTAGGACTTAAAAATACATTTGAGGTGTTAAGAAGCCTTTAAATAAACATATTATTGCTCAATTCCATCTTCTTTGCCTACACATAGTGAAATGCACACTTACATGTGGTCTAAACAGGTGGCTGAGAAGGAGATTCAAGTGTTTGTACCAAAATATGAAAAAATTGAACATGTCCTTAAGTCCCTAGTAATTTTTTAGACCTTATAAATACATATAAATTACCTATAGAGAAAGGAAAGTGTGAAATAAATTTGGAAAGGCAATAGACTGTGTTTTGTCCTCTTATCCCTAAAAGGGTTAAGCAAAGACCTAGGAGATTTTTCAAGGTGACATATAACATGCTTTAAAAGGTATTGAAGCATAAAATTAAGTGAATTTTGTTGTCTCTAACATGAAAAATTATTGTGAAAAAAATGGACTCAAAGGGATTAGTTTGAGGTAGCTATTAAGGAACCCAAAGATCCTCTTGAGCCACTGAAATGAAATAGTGAATTCTACATGTTTGAGCCTTAAGTGAACATTGGATTTAAGAAGAAATCAATGCATGCTCTTATGTTTGGATGATCTCATGGTTAGTAATAGACACTATGGATCATGAGTGTCATTTGGTTTAGTTTTATATGCAATTATTTAGACCTTCATGTACTTACCCAGTCTATACACAAGCCTATGAGTAACCTAAAGTAGGCAGTAACCTAAAAAAAATATATCTAGATGCTTCTAAAGCATGGGATGAAGAAAATAGATCTAAGAAAGTGATATATAGGATTGAAGAGCAATGGAGAGGTTTTAATTTTTTTTTTCAAGTATTAAATAAATAAACAACACCTACAGACATGTTATCCAAACATAGAAAACATAGTCAATAGGAACCTAGTTTGTGTTTTCAAGGGCATAAAGGATGTTTGGTAGACTTGAGGGGTCATAATGATGCATTAAGATTAGTATTACCTTAAATATGGTAAATATGACCTATATAAGTTAAAATTAGTGTGAAAAAACTTATACATACCCCTTAAATCTTAAAATACACATATAGTAGTCCTTGTGTAGTGTTAAGCATGGTTGAAGGTTAAAGTAAGAGGTGAACTTGTTTAAGGGATAGAAAATGGAACCACCTATATAAATATCATGTAATTTTTGTGATTTTTTATAATGAAACTAATGGAAAATAAATTAAAGGAAGGGGCCTAAATGATGAAAACTTAGTCAACTTGTTAAAAACTCCACATGGTCTACCTTCAAAATTCTAGTTTTGGGATTTGAGAGAGATGGATGGTCAATTGACCTAATCAGGGGATAATTTTTTGAAGAGAGAAACATGGTCATTTTATTAATCCTAAATTGTTTTTTTGTGAGAAAAATATGGGAAGTGCCCCATGCTTTATCTCAAATAGCGAGCATTTCCTTAAGTGCATAGACCCTACATTCTTTATAAACGAGGTAGGAACATGGGCCAAAAGTCAAAGAGAACTCTCAAGGGGATTTCTAAGGTTGTAACATATCTAGAATAGAAGGAATAAATTTAACATAATGATCTAAACGATAAGGTCTATAGTCATGCAGGGTAGGCAGAATTAAGGCCTAAAGCCCAATGAGAAGACACCTTTATTTATAGCCTTGATTAGACATTTTCATCAATTGGGTCATGTTTTTTAGGTGTAATTATATGTGTTAAAAATATTCAAGTGCATTTAAAGTATCAATAAGGTTAATTTTACTCAAAATTGTAGTAGACCTATTGAATAAGGTCTAGGCCTAGTATCAAAAGGGGGTTATTTTCATTTATAGATCTTGACAAGATATTATGATGATTGAATCATGTATTTAGGATGTGTATAGAAATTTCTAAGCCATTATTTTGTAGATAAGTTTACCAATAATTCATTTATTATTTTGAAAACATTTAGACCCTATAGAATGTATGAAAGAGACCCAGGTGACTAGATTGAAATGTTTATAACTTCCATGAGGCTTTTCATGGAGAGTTAAGGTGTTTGGAAATGTTAGATAGAGTCTCTAAGAAACCCTGAATGGCATTGAGCAAAAATTACAATGTGCCATTTTTATGAATAATGGATAAGAACATATACCTCTCTAAAACCCTCACAAACCCTAATTCAGACCCAATGGAGGAAATAAGACTACTGTAGAATCTAAAAGACACAAGTTGGCCATGAAAATAATTATAGGTGATAGATAAATATTTATGGATCCTCCCTATATAACTGAGTTATACTACACCTATACAGATGGTCTACAATAGGGATTATTTGAACAAATTTGTGTGGCTTTCAAGTATGGTGAAGTTTATAAGATGTAATCACTTTTGGTGAGAAATATTGGGACTTTTTATAGGTCCCAATGTTCATATATTGAGTTATATGGGCTCTTAAGTGTGTATAGTATCTCCTTCATCTCAACCAGTCACAATGAGAAAGTAGTGAACACTTAGTGAAAATGATGAAAACTCTAATTGGGAAGCCTTTTAAGGCTTAATTCATGAAGTTGATGGCATGTAAACTCTTGAAAAGTTTAATTTCCTATTTTTGAATGGATTATAATGAAAAATTGGAATTATTTTGTATTCCATGTGTGAGAGATGCATGAGAAGGCATTATTTGTAACTATTTGAGATGATTGCTCATGGCCATGGGAATGTGAATGATTAGAGACCACTCCAATGCATATGAAGGTTTTTTAGTAACCCCTCCCCCTTATACCAATCATATAAATTGACCCTATTTAGTTGTGAGGTATTCTAATGAAGGCAAATCATGATGGTAGTTTCATATGTATGATAGAGCATCTACACCACATATGGAGGATTTGGATGAGTTTGGGAGACATTTGTCCTTATTTTACTTACATGACCTATCTAATTATTGATTCAATGTTATTTTAACTCATTCTCCTTTCTTGACAAGTTTTTTAGTGACTCTTGATCTTCACCCTTTCTCTCTTCTCTCATAATTGTTATATATACTAGCCTTTTTGGCTGTTGTATGGATCTCTCCACTTGAGTATGGCAAATCCCTACTCAATTTTTACCTTGAACTAATAAATAATGTTGTTTTTACCTCATTCATGACTTCATCAAGTGCATATTATGATTTTTGGTATTTTTCAAGTGTATTTTTCTTACCTTGACGTGTTATCCTTCCTAGTGCCTTGTGTAGTTTGAAATCTCTCTTTTACATGTCAATAAGAAGTGTCTAATGTGGATTTAGGTATAGTGAGTAGTATATTAATTAGTGTCTCTAGAATACCTTTATAATTCCTCCTAACCTATACTCTCTTCAATACCCCATGCTTGAAACATTGATGTAGAAGAAGAGATTTCAATTTGATGGATGAAGTGTATGTGTAGTTTTACTTTTGGTTCCAAGTACATTGCAAGGGGTGTGAGTAGACAATCTATTTGGTGCATCACATATTTATATAGGTTTGGTTTATTATTATTAACCCTTTTCCTCATAAATGAAAGTGTGGTTATGGTATGTGGAAGTGGTACATCAAGGGAACTATCCCTAATCTAGAGACTCACCTCAAATTTGGGTCACCTACAACCCTAAGGTGTTTCCATTGTGCCACTTGAATGAAGAGAGACTTTTCATTTCCTCAAGGGATGAAATTTCAAGTTACAATAGATTTTGGCATGCCCAATGGGACTAAATAGTCCATTCTTTGAGGATTTTTTATGTTCTCCTCAAGATATCAACCTTTCAAGGTAATTCCACTAACCACCAATGGTGACTCCAAGCATAAATATACTAGTAAAGTAGTCTAGGTACTCTATTTGAGGTTATTTATTGTTCTATACTCTTCTTATGATTGATTCATGGATTATTTTGATGTTGAATTTGTCTTAACACAAGTTGGTGAGACATATCCATATTTGCACATTCCCTATCAATATGAAAAGTCTTTGGTCAATCTTATTAGTCCCAATATGACCATATTCATCTCGACTATGATTTTCATTAGTCTTATAATCAACCTTCCCAAGCTTGTGTTTCACCTAGTTCACCTAGTTCTTCTTAAAGTCAGTCCATTTCAAGTTTCAAGAAGACTCTCATTAACTATAAGGACTATATGCTAGATCTTGATACTATAAATTGTTGTGGTCAAGTCATCCCTAGTTATTATGTCAAAAATGTGAGGGATGCTTTAAAACTAGTCAATAGAGAATAGATGCCCATTGAGAGACCTAATTGGCAAGGCCTTATGGGTGAAATTCTTAATATTTGTGGTCTAATTTTACACATAAAAGAGAGGTTTAAAGCTCATGAACTAGCTTAGTCTTATCAGCTCCGATACACCCCACATGAGCCTTCAAGTGTGTCAACTATGCCTATTCAAAATTCCCCATGTCCATCATGCATTCCCCAAAGTTTCCATTTTTGGAAGTCCATCCAAGAGAGAAATAAAGGAAGAGTGACACCACCATTGGAGAAGATTTTTAGAGAATAAGGTTGATATTAGAGACTCATCATGATAAGGAGATTGAGTTGGGAAACTAACTTTTGACACAATCCATCATGGTAGTATAAAATGAAGTTTCTAAGTGTGACATTCTTCCATTTACATCTTAGCCTCATGAATAACTCTCTAAACCTAGTTTCTAAAGATGGAAAGAAGTAGTGGTAGCTTGTGTAAAGAAGAAAAAGGAATGTCTAAGTAGAGAAGTTGGAAGTGGAGAGAAGGATAAACCTACTCAACTCCCTCCTATCCTTCCTCAAGAAGCCTTTTTCCCTTCATCTCAACTTCCTTTTACTTCCTTTCCCAATGAAGATCCTATTTCCCCCAAGAGAATTTATTTCAATAAAGCCTTGCCAAAATAATTGAGGAGTTGGAACTCAAAACATTGAATCTCTCAGTTATTCAAAGGAAGTTTGAAGCCAATGAAGTCATTGAACTTAATTTGGATCAGTTAATCAAGGGGAAATCAGATTTTAATGAGGAATAATTTTCTCCTTAGAAGCCTTCTTAGGCTAAATTTCTTGGTTTTGAGATGCCTAGTATTGGCACCACTAAGAGGGAGAAGGAGATGGAAATTTTAGATTGGGTTAAGGATAAAGAGGATCTAAATTCTTATGAGGAAACATCATATTATGATGATAATGAAGATGGCATTACTTGTGTTGAGGAAGAAGCCTTGGAAGAGGTTATTTAGGATTCGAAATAAGAAGAGGAAGAAGTTTCTCTTGTTGTTCCTCTTATTGATGCTAATCAAAAAGAGGATGATGACTTGTGGCAGAGATTTGAAGACATTTATAGTGAAGTTTAAGGTTTCATGGGGCCCACAATTCCTTTGGAGATGAATATAAGAAATGGTAAGCAAGATGACATATTTCAAGAAGAGACATGTGGCACACATATATGAAAATGTTCAAAGAATATGAAGATAGTGAGAAGGAAAGACTTCTAAGAAAACAAACCCAAGATGTTTAGGAGCAAGTAGGTGTTGAGAGGTATCACCATCAAGAGAGTCTAAATGATGATGGAGTGATCTATGATGGCTATGATTCTTTTGAAAATGGTTTGAAGATTCATTCTAGAACCATATGTGAAGCTACTCTGACAAACATAAAGAATGAGTTTGAACAAGAGACATTCCTATAATTCCATGATATAAGACTTATTGAAGGGTTTGAAGTGGTTATAATAAAAGATAAGAGAAATGAAACCTTTTAGGACAAAGACATTCAAAAATTTGTTCCATTCATGGAAATAAAAATCTTCCATGATGATACAAAGGAAAAATAGTATGAGTTATCTTTATAATGTCAAGAAGAGTTCATCTACCTTTGACACTTGTTTGAGATGACTCCATCAAAGGACATGCCAAGCCAAGAAACAAGAAAGAAGCATGAGTCATATAGTACTTCATCTAAAAGGAAGCATTCTTGGCACCCTCATTCATCTCATGAGAAAGGAGATTCATGATACTTTCCTTTTGATCCAATAAAGGATGGATATTTGGCTATATGTGCGTAGTTAGTTTGCTTTCTATTACATCTTGTGTTCCCTAAGTGCTTAGAAGTATTATCATGCCTTTGCTTTGTGTGTTTTCTTATTCTTGATGTGTGTTGTCTTTTCATTATGTGTTTTGAGGTAAATAAATTGTCTTTTTATTCATTTCAAGGTATAATCTTGTTATTTTTAGAGTTAAATTGACTCCCTTTACCTAATGGATAGGATAAGGCTATTGATCCTTAATATAGGCAAGTATGTTACCCCTAGGAATTGCCAAAAGTGTTGACCAAATTTAAATTTTATTCAAATTAGGTTAACCCCTACATATTTAAAATATTAAAATTTTGCCATATTTATAATAAGGTCTCATGTGTGTCTAAACATCTCACCTATCCTTGTTCTAATTTTGGTGTAAGCCTATCCTCCTTGTACTTACCTAGTCAACCCAAGTCAACTTTGATCAACTCTGATCAAATATGGTCAAAGGCTGAAATTATTATATAAATGTCCTAATATGGTCATTGAAGTGTTTTAAGGTGTTACTAAGTCATAAAATTGTCCTTTGCCATGATTCATATGCAAAAATGCCTTTTGGTCACATTTTTGGCTCATTAAATGACTTGTACAAATTTTTAAAACAAGCATATCTATCACCAAGTAAGTTTATAACATGGATGGGGTCAGAATATATCAATAACTAGTCATAGGTAGTCAGTAAGTAGTTTCATGCAAAAAAATAGGGTATTTCCCTTAAAAACAGGCCCTTAATGGCACTTGTATAGATTTGGTGAGCTCACTTTCAAGAGAAAACATGGGAAAGTGTTTCTTGAGATCCCTAAGGTCTCCCCTATGCTTGGTGTGAATGAATAAAGTCAGAGAGATCAAATTTTCCTTCTTCTCTTTCTTTCTTGCCTTCACAAGCCAAGACAAGTCAACTTCAAATGCTTGGTGCAGTCTATATAGATGGAGTTGGAGTGATTTATATTTGGATTTGAAAGGGGTCTTAGTCTACTTCAAATCCATGGAATTTTTTTTGAGTTTCATGGTTCTTCCTTTATTAACCATTGTTAAGAAGCTAGGAAGCTTTTTATACTTCTACATTCATGAGGGGTCCTTGTTTTGAGTTTATTTCAGAATATTTTGATTTGATTAGATAGGTTGGTTTTTTTTAAGCATTCTAAAAGTTGTTTAAGACCTCTCTATAGATTTTTACCTTGTTCTCTTGGCTTTTAGAGGTCTCAATAGCTTAAGGAGTCTCTTTTATGCTTGTTTCAACTAGGCAACTATGAAAGTACATTGCAGGCATCAGTATATGGTAGTATCACATTGATTAGGAGTTTTAGAGAGTGATTTTAAGATCCCCATAGTGATAATTATCCCTTGAAGTATTTATAAAGAATATAGGTCTACCCATGAGGCCCAAATTATACACATTGTCCACTTTCTCCTTCTCTGTCTATTTTTTTCATCTATAGATAGGTGATTTTCATGTTGAGTAAGGTGTTTTGAGGTTGGTCTCAATTATTTATTCATGTAGGTCATCCATTTAAGGATTTAAAAATGCATTTGAGGTGTTATGAGGCCTTTAAACAAACATATTAGTGCTCAAATCCATCCTCTCTACCTACATACAGTGAAATGCATACTTACATGTGGTCTAAACATGTGGCTAAATAGGAGATTCAATTTTTTGTACCAAAAGATGAAAGGAAATAGATTGTGTTTTATCCTCTTGTCCCTAAAAGAATAAAATAGAGACCCATGAGCTTTTTAAATGTGATATATAACATGTTTGACAGGGTATTAAAGAATACAATTGATTGATTTTTATTGTCTCTAACATGGAAAAATCCTATACAAAAAATGGACTCAAAGGGATTAGTGTGAGGCAGTTATTGAGGAACCCAAAGAAGCTTCTTGAGCCACTAAAATCAATCAGTAAATTTAACATGTTTGAGCCTTAAGTGACCATTGGCTTTAAGAAGAAATAAATGCATGCTCTCATGTTTAGATGATCTCATGGTGAGTACGAGATAATAAGGATAATGAGTTTCATCTAGTTTAGGTTGATATGTAATGCTTTACACCTTCATGTACTTACCCAGTTTGTATATAGGCCTATGATTAATCGACATCAGGTAATGACCTAAAAAAGATATATCTAGATGATTATAAAGCATGGGATGAAGAAAATAGCTCTAATAAAGTGAGAAATATGACTTAAGATATATGTAGAGGTTTTAAATATTATTTTTCAAGGCTTAAAAAAATAAACAACACCTACAAGCATGTTATCCAAACATAGAAAACAAGTCAATGTAAACCCAGTCTTATGTTTTCAAGGGCATAAAGGGTATGTGGGAGACTTGAGGGGTCAAAATCATGGATTAGGCATATGAGTACCTTCAATATGTTAAATATTACCTACACAATTTATAATCAATGTGAAATAACTTATACATACCCCTTAAATATTGAAATACACCTACAACAGTCCTTATGTAGTGTTGACCATGGTTGAAGGTCAAAGTAAGAGGTGAACTTGTTTTAGGGATATAAGATGGAGCCTCCTATATAACTACCATGTAAGTTTTCTTGAACTTTTTATCATGAAATAAATGGATAAGAAATAAAATTAAGGGGCCTAAATGATGAAAACTTAGTTAGCTAGCTAAAAGCTCCACACAGTCTACCTTCAAAAAGCTAGTTTTGGGACTTGAGAGAGATGGATGGTCAATTGACCTAATTAGGTGCTAAATTTTTTTGGATATCACGTTGGTCACTTAAGGGAGCCTAATTTTTATTTTTTTTTAATGAGGAAAATAGGGGAAGTGCCACCTATTGTGTCTTAGATAGGGGCACTTCCTTAGGTGCACATACCCTACATTCTTGATAAAGGAGGTAGGAACATGGGCCAGAAGTCAAAGAAAACTTTCAGGAGGATTTTTAAGGTTTTAACACATCTAATTTATCATTATAAACCAATCACATAAGGAATAAATTCAATATAATTATCTAAACTATAAGGTTTGTAGTCATACAAGGTAGGCATAATTAAGGCCTAAAGCCCAATGAGAAGACATTTTTATTTATAGCCTTGATTAGAAATTTTAACTAGTTGGGTAATGTTTTAGAGGTATAATTATATGTTCTAAAACTATAAAAATACAGACAAACCTATTGAACAAGGTCTAGGCCTAGTATCAAAAAAGGGGTTATTTTTATTTATATCTCTTAATGAGATATTATGATGATTTAATAATGTCTTTGGGATGTGTATATAATTTTATAATACATTATTTTGAATAAAATTTCACCAAGTCATTTCCTAGTTTTAAAACATTTAGACCCTATATAATGCATAAAAGAGACTCAAGTGATTAGATTGAAATGCTTAGAACTTCCATGAGGATTTTCATAGAGATTTTAGGTGTTTGGGGATGTTAGATAGGATATCTAAGAATCCTTCAGTGGCATTGATGTAGAATTATGATGTGCCATTTTTATGAATAATGGCTAATAATAGATACCTCTCTAAAACCCTCAAAATCCCCAATTCAGACTTGATGGAGGACATAAGACTAGTGTGGAATAAAAAAGACACATGTTGTCAATGAAAATTATTGGAGGTAATATATAACTCTTTAGGGCTCCTCCCTATATAAATGAGCTATACTACACTTGTATAGATGGTGTATAATAGGGATTATTTTAACAAATTTGTGTGTCTTGTAGGTATGGTGAAGTTTTAGAATATGAACTAAAATTTGGGAGAAATATTGGGACTTGTTTTAGGTCTCCATATTCATATATTTAGTTATCTAGGCTCTTAAATGTGTTTTCTATCTCTTTCATCTCAGCCAGTCACAATGAGCAAGTATTGAACACTTAGTGAAAATGATGAAAACTCTAATTGGGAAGCCTTTTGAGGATTTATTCATGAACTTTATAACATGAAAACTCTTGAAAAGTATCATTCCTCCTTGTGAAAGGATTAGATTGAAAAATTGGAAGAATTTTGTGTTCCAAGTGTGAGAGGTGCATGAGAAGGAGCTATTTGTAACTATTTGAGATGATTTCTCATGGTTAGGGGAATGTGAATAATTATAGACCACTCCAATGAATTTGAATGATTTTTAGTAACTTGTCCCCCTTAGATCAATCATCAGACCTAACCCTATTCAATGGTGAGGTAGTCTAATGAAGGCAAATCATGAGGGTAGTTTCATATGTATGAGATATCATCAATGCCACATATGGATGAGTTAGATGAGTTTGGGAGACATTTGTACTTTTTTTTCTTACAATACCTATCTAATTATTTATCTGATTCTATTTTAACTCGTTCTCATTTCTTGATAAGTGTCTTAGTGACTCTTGATCTTCACCCTCTCTCTTCTCTCACAATTGCTAAATTTGGCTATTCTATGGATCTCTCCACCATATTATTGTGAAGGCCTACTAAATTTTTGGCATTAACTAATAAATAATGTTTTTTAACCTAATTATTGATTTCATTAAGTGCATATTATGGGTTTTGGTCTTGTGCAAGTGTATTTTGCTTACCTTGACATATTATCCTTCCTAGTACCTTGTGCATTTTGAAAGCTCACTTTTGTAGGTCGGTAAGAAATGTCTACTGTGGATTTTAGGTATCATAAGTATTCAATTATTAGTATCTATAGAATAATTATTTTCTAATTCCTCCTAATATAGACTCTCTTCAAGACCCCATGCTTGAAACATTGATGTAGAAGAAGAGATTTTAGTTTGATAGATGAAGTGTATGTGTAGTTTTCCTTTTGATTCCAAGTGCATTGGAAGTGGTGTGAGTGGACCATATATTTGGTGTATCACCTCCTTATCTAGGTTTATTTTAGGATTCTTAACCCTTTTCTTCATAAATGAAAGTGTGTTTGTGGTGTGTGGAAGTGGTATATCAACGGAACTAGTCCTAATCTAGAGACTCACCTCAAATTTGGGTCACCCACAACCCTGAGGTGTTTCCATTGTGTCACTCGAATGAGGAGAGACTTCTCATCTCCTCAAGGGTTGAAATTTCAAGTGAAAATATTTTTTGGCATGCCTAGTTGAATTGAATAGTCTATTCCTTGAGGATTTTTGATGTTCTACTTAAGATATCAACCTTTGGAGGAAATTCCACTAAGCACCAATGGTAACTCTAAGCATAAATATATTGGTTAAATAGTATAAGTACTCTATTTGAGGTTATTTATTATTCTATACTCTTATCATGAATGATTCATGGACTATTTTGATGTTGACTTTGTCTTAACACAATTTGGTGAGACATATCCATCATTGTCCATTCCTTATCAATATTAACAAGTCCTTAGTCACTCTTATTAGTCCCAATATGACCATATTCAGCCCTACTATCATTTAGATCAATCCTATAATCATTTTTACCAATATTATGTTTCACCTAGATCACTTAGTTCTTCTCCAAGTTAGTCCATTTCAAGTTTCAAGAAGACTGTCATTGACTATAAGGACTATGTGCTAGATCTTGATATTAGAAATGGTTGTGCTCAAGTCATCCCTAGTGATTGTATCAAAAGTGTGAGGGATGTTTTAGAACTAGTCAAGAGAGAGTGGATTCCAATTGAGAGACCTAATTGTCAAGGCCTTATTAGTGAAATGATTTATGTTTGTGGTCTAATTTTCCACATAGAAGAGAGGTTGAAATCTCATGAACCAGCTTAGTCTTGGCAACCCCAATACATCTGCATCAACCTTCAAGTGTGTCAACTATTCCTATTCAAAATATTAATCTAATAATGATTCAAAATACCCTAATTCATTCATTTATTCCCCAAAGTTTCTTTTCTTGGAAGTCCATCCAAGAGAGTATCTAAAAGATGAGGGACACCATTGTTGAAGAAGATTTTGAGGGAAGAAAGTTGATATTGGAGACTAATCTTGATAAGGAGATTGAGTTGGAAAACCAACATTTGACATAATCCATCATGGTAATAGAAAATGAAGTTCCTAAGTGTGACATTCCCCCATTTGCATCTTAGCCTTATGAAGAACTCTCTAAGCCTAGTTTCCCAAGATGGAAAGAAGTAGTGGTAGCTTGTGGAAAGAAAAAAATAAATGTCTAAGTGGAGAAGTTAGAAGTGGAGAGAAGGTTGAACCTACTCAACTCCCTCCCATCCCTCCTCAAGAAGCCTTTTACCCTTCATCTCAACTTTCTTTTTATTTATTTCCTAATGAAGATCCTATTTCCCCCTAAGAGAAGCTATTTCAAGAAATCCTTTCCAAAAGAATTGAGGAGTTGGAACTCAAAATGCATAATCTCTCATCTATTCAAAGGAAGATTAAAGTTAATGAATTAATTGAACTTAATATTGATTAGTTGATTGAGGGTAAATCAGATTCTAATGATGAGGAATACTTTGCTCCTTGGAATCCTTCTAGGGTTAAAGTTCCTAATTTTGAGATGCCTAATATTGGTAACACTAAGAGGGAGAAGGAGATGAACATTTCAGATTGGGTTGAGGATGAAGTGGAGCTAAATTATTTTGAGAAAAAATTAGATTGTGATGATAATGAATATGACATTCCTTGTGTTGAGGAAGAAGCCTTGGAAAAGGTTTTTTTTTAATTCCAAAGAAGAAGAAAAATAAAAATAAGTTTCTATTATTGTTCCCCTTCATGATGCTAATAAAAATGAGGATGATGAATTGTGGTAGAGATTTGAAGATATTTGAAGTGAAGTTGAAGGTTTCATGGGGCCCAAAATTCCTTTGGTGATAACTATAATAAATGGTAAGCAAGATGGCACGTTTCAAGAAGAAGCATGTGGCACACATATATGCAAATGCTCAAAGAATATGAAGATAGTGAGAAGGAAAACCTTCTAATAAAACAAACCCAAGATGTTGAGAGGTATCACCATCAAGAGAGTCTAAATCATGATAGAGTGATCTATGAAGGCTAAGAGTCTTTTGAAAATGGTTTGAATATTAATTATAGAACCACATGTGAAGCTGATCTTATAGACATCAAGAAGTTTGAACAAGAAAAACTCCAAGAATTTCATGATATAATACTTATTGAAGGGTTTGAAGAGATTGTAACAAAAGAGAAGAACAATGCAACATTTCAAGAGGACAAAGACATTCAAGAAGTTGTTCCATTCATGGAAATGCAAATCTACCATGATGATACAAAGGAACAATGGTATGAGGTATCTTTCCAATGTCAAGAAGAGTTCATATACCTTGGATACTTTTTTGAAATGACTCCATCAAAGGACATGCCAAGCCAAAGAACAAGAAAGAATCATGAGTCATCTAGTACTACATCCAAAATAAAGCATGCTTGGCACCCTCATAGATTCAAGATACTTTTCTTTTGATCCAAAAAAGGAGGTATGTTTGGTTAGATGTACATAACTAGTTTGTTTTATGTTGTGTTTTGTGTTCCCTAAGTGCTTAGTAGCACAAGTGTGCCTTTACTTTGTGTGTTTTCTTGGTCTTAATGTGTGTTATCTTTCTGTTATGTGTTTTAAGGTTAATTAGCTATTTTTTTGGTCAAGTCAAGGTCTAATATTGCTAATTTTAAAGTGCATTTGAATCCCTTTTCCCAATGGATAGGATACGACTACTGATCTTTAATATAAACAAGCATGTTACCCCTAAGAATTGCCAAAAGTGTTGACCAAATTTTAATTTTAGTCAAATTGGGTCAACCCCTAAATATTGAAACTTTTCAAATTCTCCCATATGTCTAATAGGCTCTCATGTGTCTCTAAACATCTCACCTATCCTTGCTCTAATCTTGGTGTAAGCCTATCCCCATTGCACTTGCCTAGTCAACCCAAGTCAACTTTAGTCAAACATGGTCAAAGGATCAAATTATTATATAAATGTCTAATGTGGTCATTGAAGTGTTTAAAGGTGTTCTTAAGTCATAAATTTGTCCTTTGCCATGGTTCATATGTAAAAATACCTTTTGGTCACATTTTTGGCTCATTAAATGACTTATATAGATTTATTAAACAATAATATTGTTCACCAAGAAATTATATAATGTGGATGGTGTTATAATATGTTAGGAAGCAATCAAAGGTAGGTAGGAAGTATTTTCATGCACATAAATAGGGATTTTCCTTTAAAAATAGGCCCTTAATGGCATTATATGGATTTGGTGAGCTCACTTTAAGGTGAAAACATTGGAAAAGTGTCTTTTGATCTCTATAAGGTCTCCCCTATTCATGGTGTGTATAAATAAAGTCATAGAGATCAAATATTCCTTTTTGTCCTTCTTTAATGCCTTCATAAGCCAAGAAAGGTCAACTTCAAATGCTTGGTAGAGTCCATACAAATGGATTTGGAGGGAGTTATCTTGGGAGTTGAAATAGGTCTTATTATATTTCAAATCCATGGCCAGAAGTTTAAGTTTCATGGCTCCTCCTTTATGAACTATTGCTAAGAAGCTAGGTAGCTTTTTATGCTTCTACATTCATGAGGGTTCCTTGTTTTGAGATTTTTTAGAGTATTTTGCTTTGATTAGACAAGTTGGTTATTTTTAGGTGTTCTCAAGGTTGTCTAAAACCTATACACATGTTTTTCCCTTGTTATATTGGCTTTTAGAGGTCTCAATAACTCAAGGATTCTCTTCTAAGAGTATTTCAGCTAGGCAGCCATGAAAGTACATTATAGGCATCAATATAGGGAAACATCACATTGAGTAGGAGTTTTAGACAGAATTTTTAATATCACCATGGTGAAAATCAGACCTTTAAGGATTGGTAAAGAATATAGGTCTTCCATGAGGCCCAAATTACACACATTGTCCACTTTCTCCTTTGTCTATTTTTTTCATCTACAGATAGGTGATTTTCATGTTGAGGAAGGTGTTTTCAAGTTGGTCTCAAAGTGTTATTAGTGGATGATATTAATTTGAGGATTTATAAATACATTTTAGGTGTTAGGAGGCCTTTAAACAAACATATTAGTGCTCAATTCCATCCTTTCTACCTACATACAATGAAATACATACTTATAGGTGGTCTAAACTGTTAGTGTAGGATATTATTTTCCTTATATTTATTATTCTAGATTATTCTTACACTTATATTTAGCTTAAATAAGTATTATTTTTAGGTCACTTATGTGTCATAAATGAGGTAATTAAGGTTTACATGCACATGGGAAAATTGTAGCCAAATTGGTGGGTAAGGATACCCTTACCCACCAATATTGATATATGGAGCACATAAACTATTTGGAAAAAGTCTTGTGTTCACATTGCCAAATGTCTTAACTCTATGCCTCCATTGTACATATAATTATGCCTCTCATCTAGGCTATTTTTTAATGACTTATGAATGCAATATTATTATAATTCTACTCTATTTTGATTTCAGTCTCAATAATGGAGTTTTGATTCTATTTGATTTGCATTTACAATTTGTGTGTTTGATTCTATCAGTTGGATCTTGGAAAATTCCATCATGGTATCAAAGTAAGGTTTTGGTAATGAATACCATTTTTTTAAATTAAAATCTTGAGTATTTTTTTGAGTTTGTATTCTAACTAAGATTGTAAAGGAAAAACCTATAGATCTATGTGTATCATCTACATTCCTTTATTCTCTAATTGGTGAACTTTATCAATATTTGTAATTATTTTAATTGTATTGGATATATAAGTAAACTTTTATATATCTGAAAGGAGGATTCAAGCTAGTTGGATAGTAGACTAAATCCTTTTTTGATAAGGAGGTAAGATTTACAAGTTGTTTTGCAAATCTATTTTTGATTAAAAATGATTATTTTTTTCTAACTAAAAAAAGGTAAAAAATCACTTAGAATTTTTTTTGGTTCTGTGTGTCTTGGTTTCCTCTTTCTAGATAATTTTTAAATTCATAATTTCATTAAGAATTGTGAAAGTTATCATAGTTTTATTGACTATGGTATTATTCAAAAAATTGCAAAAAAATTACATTTTTGATGATGGAGGAAATTTGAGTTTTTTTTTTAAAATTATTTTTTAAAAACAATATGATTATAGGAAATCATATTGTAAGGAGTTATTTATCATTGTTTTGTAACATTTTATTCTATTTCATGAAGACAAAGGGTGAGGTCCAGTTTTGGCAAGCAATCAAACCCCCTCACAAGCAAAACAAAATTTATCCTCTCCTTTGCTTGACTCACAATTTCACTCTTTTTTATCCTCATGGATGTATTTTCGACTAAGCCTAATGTCCATTTTTTATGATATTACATGTCACTTATGTAATAATTGCATAGATTGCTCATTTGTGGATGCACTCTCAACTGAGTCTTACATCCATTTTTTATGAGCATCCATTGTTATTTATGCCTTTAATGCAAATATTTCACTCATTTCTATATCAACCACTTTGTTTATATGTGTATTGCATGATAGTAAATACTAAATTTTACTACACATTCAACAACCTCAGATAGTCATCTTGCTATTATGTGTATTGTGTGATGGTGAATACTACACTAAATCATACACTTTGACAACATCAACCATATCTTTGTGGTTTATTGTGCAAATCTATACCTAAAATTCATTATATTTAAGTACAAATATATTGATTAGTATCTTATTTGCATTTTACACATCATATATCTTTTTTACATGAGTTTAAGCTTCAATAATCAACTCTATACTCATGTTTGTGGTTGTCTTTGGCCATGCATGATATCTTAAGATTTGATGGGCTTTATTATGCAAAAAATTTGGTTCCCATTATATATGCACTAAAGTGATGATTGTATATGCACTAAAAAATAAAGTGTCAATTGTATGCACACTAAAGTACTGATTGTATACTCACTAAAACATAAAGTGTCAAATCTCTATAATTGGGGTGGGGAGGCGAAGGGGGGGGTGGGGGGAGTGGGGTGGGTTCTTTTTGATAGTTTTAGGGGGGTTTATTTTGAGCCTTTCCTTCTCTATTTCTCATTTAGTTTTTACTTGCACTACATCATGGATCATAATTTGGTTCCACTTCTCACTCCATTTAATTATCATGACTAAAAATCTAAAGTAAAAATTTATCTAAGAAGTAAAGGTTTACATAGGATAACCATGAATATGGAAACTAAACTAAAACTTGGTGTAGATAAAATTAAGAAGTATACTAGGTGTGATGAAGCATATGATATTTTATGTTTGTCTATTTCTCCTAACTTACTCTTTCACATTGAATCTACTAAATCACCATATGATATTTGGAACACCTTAGAAAAACTCTTTAGGAAGTAGGTTGTAATGAGGGGTCATGAGTTAGAAAATGAGCTCATTAGCTTGAATCTAGGAAGTTTTAAAACTTTAGAATACTTTTTCACCAAACTTAAATCACTTATGTTGAAATTCTAATTGTGTATCATAGATAAAAATGATGAACAATTGATCCTTTCTATTCTTTCCAAGTTAGGTCTTGACTACCCAGTTTTTGTCTCTACTTTTTAAGCTATAGAATGTGCCCTAAGAATTGCATAGAGTATGCCATCCATGGATAATTTTTCCAAATAATTAACTAGGGAGTAATACAAGCTCATCCAAATGGGTACATTGAAGTCCTCCAAATCACATGCTTTGTTGAGTCATGACAAACTAAAGACTTCAATTAATAAAGAAAATAAACAAAACAAGGACCAAGAGAAATGAAGGGTTCAAAAATTACATACTAATATAAAAGTATCATATGAGTCCTCCTCTTTAGGTGAGAAACCCAAGAAAGAGAGGATTGCATGTGCCTATTAAAAGAGAATTGGGCATGATGAAACAAAATGTATGAAGAAATAGATTGATCAACTAATAAAGATGCTTGAGAAAAACATCAATGTCCATGATACAGTCAAATCAAGCTCATCAGCACAAGAGTATTCTAAGGCAAAAGATAGTAGTAAGGGAAAGGGTAAGGTTAAGGCCTTTATTGTAGTAGCATCTCAACCATCCACATGGGTGACTGATTCTGGTGCCTCACATAACATGGCTTCTTTATGAGACTTTTTCTCATCCTTAGAGCCATGTTCTATGTCATCTATTCTAATATGTTATGACACTTATATTGAAGTTTGTGGGAGAGGATATATTGAAATTAATAATGAAAATTTGGAAAATGCCTTGTGTTCCATCACTGTCAACTAATCTCCTATCTATTTATCAAATCACCCACATTAGAATAGGCAAGAAAGTTGAGTTTACTCTAGATTCTATTGTCATTAAGGAGTTGCATAGTAATACTATAGTGTCCATTGGGAAATAAAATCATTAGTCAAATTTTTACACCTTAAATTTTGTTATTGATTACCCTTCTACTGCATTACTCACTCATTTTGATGGGGTGAGTAAACTATTGCATGAGTGATTTGGCCATCTAATCTATTGCTACTTGGAACAACTTAGGCGATAAGATATGGTAATAGGGTTGCCTCATGTTCATTTTTATATGGTGTTTGTGAAGGTTTCATTTTTGGCAAACACCTCAGAGAGAAATATGACAAAGGCAAATCATGGAGAGCCACTCAAATTTTGGAGCTAATTCACAGTAATGTTTTTGGGCCATTTCCAAAGCCTTCATTCAATAGGGATAGGTACATGCGTACCTTCATAGATGACTTATCTAGGTATACTTGGGTGTATTTTATTCAACAAAATTTTAAGGTAGTTGACCATTTTAAGGATTTCAAGGCTTGTGTTGAGAAACAATCAAGGAAAATCATTAGGATTTTGTGCACTGATAATGGTGGTATGGTAGTCATCACTTTGTGCAATTCTATACTTCATAAGGGATTGATCTACAATGAACATCTCCATATAGTCCTTAGTATAATGATGTTGTAAAACATAATAATAGATATTTAAAGGAAATGGAAAACTATATGATACACTCCAAATCACTTACGCCACAATATTGGGTAGAAGCCATTAATTGTGCTTGATATATCCAAAATCATGTTCCTCACAAAGCATTGAAAGGGATCACTCCTTTTGAAGCTTGGAGCAATCAAAAACCTGAAGTTAATCACTTTAGGGTATTTAAATCTTAAGTTATGGTCTGTATTCCTAAGAATAAATGTATGTCCATGGAACCTCAAAGTAGGACTTGCATATTTGTTGGGTATGCAGAAGGTGTTAAGGGATATAAGCTTCTTCATCCTACCACACATGAGTTATTCATTGAGAGGAGTGTATATTTTCAAGAGGGTCCATTAGAATCCACACTGAACACTTCTCCCTCTTATTTGGAATCTCTAAGATATGATGATAGTTCAAATGATTCAGATCATCCAAATTAAATACCTATTGATGAAGATTCTACTTCTAGTTTAGATTATAAGGATAGCGATAGAGATTCACCTCATTCCATTCATAGTCATAATTTTTAATTTTAAGAATCTAATCCTGATTCTCTAACTTCAAGTCCTCTTTGGGCTAGATAGACTCTATAGAGTGTGGGTTATTGTGTTAGGGATCCATCAGATGTCAGGTGGACTCATTCACAATTTTAGGGTGTTCCATATGTTTTCATTTCTTGTGCTTCTAATCCGTAGTCATTTTGTGAGGCATCTAACATTCTTGAGTGGGATACATCTATGCATAAGGAGCATAGTTCCTTAATTAGGAACCACACTTAGGTATAGTACCCCTTCATAAAGGAAGGAAACTTTTTTGATGTAGGTGGATCTATCAAACAAAATTTGTAGCAGATGGGTCGGTGAATAATTTCAAAACATGATTGGTATCAAAGTATTTTCACAAGTTCTTATCATATAATATACTAAAATATTTTCTATAGTCACTAAAATGAATTCTATTCAACTCACTCTTTCCATTGTTGTAGCTTATCATTGGGATGTTCATCAGATGGATGTGAAGAGTGCCTTTCTTTACCAAGACCTTGAGGAGGAGATATATATATGGAGCAACCACAAGGTTTTGTTGAAGATTATTTCTTAGTGTGTAAACTACAAAAATCTGTTTATGGCCTCAAATAGGCCCTTCTAGATTTTTATGCCAATATAGATTCATTTCTTCCATAATTGGTTTCACTAGATGTAATTCTAATCTAAATGTCTACATCTTGCAGCAAGATAACTCACTCTTGATTTTGGTTCTATATGTGGATGACCTATGATCATAGGGAGTTATTCATCCTCCATTGTAGTTATGAAAACTGATCTACATGATAGATTCTCCATGACTGACTTGGGTTTATTACATTACTTCCTTGGTATTAAAATTTTACGATTTGATCTAGGGATTACCATTACACAATCTCAGTATGCTCTTGATTTTATTGCATGATTCCATATGAATGCTTGTAACCTAGCTCTGACTCCTTTTATTTTTGGAGTCAAACTTGAGGTTGAGTGTTCTTCTCCATTGGTTGATGCTACCTTGTAGTGATAACTAGTTAGCAGCCTCATCTATCTAACTCATACTAGAACTGATATTTCATATGCAATGGGTATGATCTCTAGGTTTATGAAAACATTGCATGAGCTACACTAGAAAGTATCCAAACAAATTCTCCACTACATTCAAGGTTCTCAAATTTTTGGAATTCACTATGGAGTAGGCATTGATAATAACTTGATTAGGTACATAGATTTAGACTGGGTTGGTGATATTCAACATCACAAGTCTACTTCAGGATAAATTTTCTCACTTCATTCAAGACCAATTATTTGGTCTAGAAAGAAGCAAAATATTATTACTTTATAATCTACTGAGGTTGAATATACAAGGGTTGTCAATACTATTACTGAAGCTATTTAGATTTAAAGGATTCTTATTGAGTTTGGTATATAGTTCAAGTGACCCCATAATCATTTTTTTTATAACCAAAGTACCATCCAAATCTATAAGAATCTAGTCCAATAGCAATGGACCAAGCACATCGAGATTCATATGAACTTCATTTGGGAGCTCCTTCATGGATAGGTCATTGATCTTAGATTTTATCAGACTATAGAGTAGATAGCAAATATCTTCACTAATACCTTCACTAAAAGCAAGTATCTTCATTTGTGTGCTCTTCTTGGGGTATGGGATATATTAGCATCATCTTTAGGGGGACCTTATAGTCCTCTTCTTCCTTTCTCTCTTTTGGGGGGGAGTTTTTTCCTATGGGTTTTCTCCTTTTCCTCTACTTTGTGAGAGTTGCATTTTACTTGGGTACCTCATCAGGCCATGTTTTCAGGACCAAATTTTGTTTACCCACCTAAGATACACTTAAGTGGGGTGTTAGTGTAGGATATTATTTTCCTTATATTTATTATTATGGATTATTCTTACACTTGTATTTAGCTTGCTTAGGTGTTATTTTGAGGTCACTTAGGTTTCATAAATGAGTTAATTAAGGTGCACATGCACATGGTAAAATTTTATTAAAATTATTATGTAAGGATACCCTTACCCACCAATATTGACATATTGATCCCATAAACCATTTGGAAAAAGTCTTGTGTTCACATTGTCAAATGTCTTGACTCTATGCCTCCATTGTACCTATAAACATGCCTCTCATATAATCTATTTTTAAGTGAGTTATGAATTCAATATTATTATAATTCTAATATACTTTTATTTTAGTATCAAGAATGTAGTTTTGATTCTATTTTCTTTGAATTTTTAGTTCATGTGTTTGATTCTATTAGTAGGATCTTGGACAATTCCATCATAAACAGGTGGTTGAGTAGGAGATTCAGGTGTTTATACCAAAAGATGAAAAAATTGAACATGTAATTAAGGCCCTATTAGGTTTTTATACCTTTGAAATACATAAAAATTACCCATAGATAAATTAAAGTGTGAAATCAATTTGGAAAGGCAATAGACTATGTTTTGTCCTCTTGTCCCTAAAATGGTAAAATAGAGACCTAGGAGCTTTTTCAAGGTGACATATAATACATGTTTGATAGGGCATTGAATTAATAAAATTGAGTTAATTTTTTATATCTAACATGGAAAAGTCTTGTGAAAAAAATGGACCCAAATGGATCGGTGTGAGGCAGTTATTGAGGAACCTAAAGATGCCTCTTAAGCCACTAAAATTAAATAGTGAATTCTACATGTTTGAGCCTTAAGTGACCATTGGATTTAAAAAGAAATAAATGCATGATATTATTTTTGGATGATCTCATGGTGATTAATATGAACTAGGGATCATGAGTTCCATATGTTTTAGGTTGATATGAAATGCTTTAGACCTTCATGTACTTACTCAATCCGTACACAGGTTTGTGAGTAACCTATAACAAGCAGTGACCTAACAAAAGACATATCTAGATGATTATAAAGCATGGGATGAAGAAAATATATCTAATAAAGTGAGAGATAGGAATAAATAAATATGGATAGGTTTTTTTTTTTCAATTCTTAAACAAACAAAAAACACCTACAGGGATGTTATCCAAACATAGAAAACATAGTTAATGCGAACCCAGTCTTGTGTTTTCAAGGAAATAAAGGGTGTTTGGGAGACTTGAGGGGTTAGAATGATGGATTAAGATTATTTTTACGTTTAATATGTTTAATATGACCTAAATAAGGTATAATTAGTGTGAAACAACATATACATACCCCTTAAATCTTGAAATACACCTACAACAGTCCTTGTGTAGTGTTGAGCATGGTTGAAGGTCAAAGTAAGAGGTGAACTTGTTTAAGGGATAGAAGATGGAGACACCTATATAAATACCATAGAAGATTTTTTGAAATTTTTATCATGAAAATAATGGATAATAAATCAAATTAAGGGTCCTAAATGATGAAAACTCAATCAACTTGATAAAAGCTCCACACAGTCTGCCTTTAAAAAGCTAGTTTTGGGATTTGAGAGAGATGGATGGTCAATTGACCTAATAAAGGGCTATTTTTTTGTGGAGATAACCATGGTCACTTAATTAATAATATTTTTTTTATGAGACAAATAGGGTAAGTTCCCCCTATTTTGTCTTAGATAGAGGGCACTTCCTTAGGTACACAGACCCTACATTCTTGATAAAGTAGGTAGGAACATGGGCCAGAAGTCAAAGAAAAATATTAAGGGGGTTTTTAAGGTTGTAAAAAATATAGGTGATAATTATAAACTAATTATATAATTAATAAATTTAATATAATGATATAAACTATAAGGTCTGTAGTCATGCAGGGTAGGTAAAATTAAGGCCTAAAGCCCAATGAGAAGACACTTTTATTTATAGCCTTGATTAGACATTTTAATCATTTGGGTCATGTTTTTTAGGTTTAATTATATGTCTTAAAACTATTAAAATTCATTTAAAATATCAATAAGGGTCATTTTACTCAAAAGTGTAGGCAGACCTATGGAACAAGGTCTAGGCCTAATATCAAAAGGGGGTCTATTTTCATTTCTAGCTCTTGACGAGATATTATGATTATTGAAGCACGTATTTGGGATGTGTATAGAATTTTATAATCCATTATTTTGTATATAATTTCACCAATAATTCATTTATTGGTTTGAAAACATTCAGACCCTGTAGAATGCATGGAAGAGACCCAGGTGACCAGATTGAAATGCTCAAAACTTCAATGAGGATTTTCATGGAGAGTTAAGGTATTTGGGGATGTTATAGAGGGTCTATAAGAATCTGTAAGTTTAATTCATATGTAATTAAAATGTGACATTTTCATTAACAATGGCTAAGAATAGATACCTCTCTAAAACCCTCACAAACCCCAATTTAAACCCGATAGAGGAAATAAGACTAGTATGGAATAAATAAGACATAAGTTGGAAATGAAAATAATTTTAGGTGATAGATATTTATTCGAGGCTCATCCTTATCCAATTTATTTGTACTACACTTATATGAATGGTGTACAATAGGGCTTATTTTGACAAATTTATGTATCTTTTAGGTATGGTGAAGTTTTAGATGATGCAATCACTTTTGGGATAAATATTGGGAATTGTTACAAGTACCCATGTTCATATATTGAGGTATAAAATCTCATAAGTGTGTCTTATATCACCTTCATCTTAGCCAAGCATAGTGAGCAAGTAATGAACACTTAGTGAAAATGATGAAAACTCCAATTGGGAAGCCTTTTGAGGCTTGATTCATGAACCTAATGACATGGACACTCTTAAAAAGTGTCATTACTCATTTTAAATTTATTATATTGAAAAATTATAATCATTTTATGTGCCAAATGTGAGATGTGCATGAGAAGGAGGTATTTGTAACTATTTGAGATGATTGCTCATGGCTAGGGGAATGTGAATGATTAGATACCACTCTAATAAATGTGAAAGCTTGTCAATAACCCCTCCAATTTAGATCAATCATCATACTTTACTCTATTTATTTGTGAGGTAGTATAATGAAATAAAATCATTAGGGTAGTTTCATATGTATGAGGAGCATCTATGCCACATATGGAGGATTTAGATGAGTTTGAGATGCATTTGTCCTTGTTTTCCTTATAATACATGTCTCATTATTTATTCCATGCTATTTTAACTCATTATCCTTGCTTGAAAAGTGTCTTAGTGACTCTGGATCTTCACCCTCTCTCTCTCTTCTCTCATAATTGCTATATATACTAGCCTTTTTGGCTATTGTACAAATATCTCCACCTAAGTATGGCAAAGCCCTACATAATTTTTGACTTGAAATAATAAATAATGTTATTTATAACCCATTATTTAATTCATAAAGTGTATATTATGGTTTTTTATTATTGTGCAAGTGTATTTTGCTTACCTTGACATATCATCCTTCCTAGTGCCTTGTGTAGTTTGATAACTCTCTTTTGTAGGTCAATAAGAGGTGTCTAATGTGGATTGCAGGTATAGTGAGTAGTCTATTCATTATTTCCTATATAATTCCTATTTTTTAAGTCCTCATAACCTATAATCTCTTTAATACCTCATGTCTTAAACATTGATGTAGAAGAAGAGATTTTAGTTTGATGGATGAAGTGTATGTGTAGTTTTCATTTTGGTTCTAAGTGCATTGCAAGTGGTGTGAGTAGGCCATTTATTTGGTGCATCACCTCCTTATCTAGGTTTAGTTTAGGATTATTAACCCTTTTCCTCATAAATTAAATTGTGGTTATGGTGTGTTTAAATGGTACATCAAGGGAACTAGCCCTAATCTAGAGACTCACCTCAAATCTGGGTCACCCATAAAACTGAGGTGTTTACATTATGGCACTTAAATGAGGAGAGACTTTTCACCTCCTCAGAAGGTGAAAGTTTAAGTGACAACACAAGAAATTAAAAAAATAATATTAGGTGTTATAAAACACATAAAATAATAATACTAAGTAGAAGGAGAAAGCTCCTCAGATCTAGACTTTTCATGAGTAGCCTCCTATTTTGAATCTTTTTTTTGTTCCTTCAATAGTTCCTTGGAAATTATACCCCTCATGTATTTGGAATGGCCTTCAATAGAGATCTATATGATATTATTTTGGGAGGAACTAGGGGTCCCTTTAGGTTGATAGGTGGTATGGAGGTTTTGAATGTCTTACAAGACCTCCACCAGTTCAATAGTCTTGTCCTACATAGTGGCATACATCATTAGAACCGTGTCCAAATCCTTTTTAAGTGCCACAGTTTCAGCTTTCAGGTGGTTCCAATATTTGATGAGGTATAACATATCAATCGCCATATTTTATGGCTTTTTTAGGAAGACACCTAATTCCTTGATTTGTTTCCCAACTCTAAAGACATATTTATAACACTCTTGTGGTTAATTTATTCATTCCCTAGAGAATCAACATATTTAGGTTTTTTATTGGTGGATTTAGGGGATAGGGCTAAAAATCATTTGAGGGGGCTCTTATCTAGACTAATTAAGGGGGATAAGGATCAAGGGATGGGGTACCCCTATCATTTTATAGGGGATGAGGGTCTTCTTCACGAAGGTCTTCAATCAGGGGGACCATTTTACCACATAGGGGGTCACCTTTTTAAAATAGTATGAAAATAAATCCATGATGTATAATATCATTCTTGTTACTAAATTTGTAGGCTAGGGTAGTGATTTTAATATATTTAAGTAGATAATAAGGTAAATTGATTCTCTGCTTGTGGAAATGGTTAAGTAATAGGAAATTGTGTGAGAATATCAAAGTGAACTTACTTTCTAGAGTCACATACTTCATAACTTGGAGGAAAATCTTTGGCTAGTACTCAAGAAAATTTTGCTTGGGACATCACTTCTTATCAGTATTCATGACCTCATATGTAAAAAAATTCATGAGATTAAGCTTCTAATTGCTATCCTTAAATGCCTTCATCCCTTTACAAGACATACTCATCACCTCTACTATGTTATCCTTAGACACAAAAATTCTCATTCCCCTCATTCTCACTATGCACTTATTCCAGGCAAGTACAAATTCCATTAAGACTTCTTCATCATGGCCTATGATATTCTACATGTAGGAAGTTAGGAAAACCTTGTGAAGCTTCCTCCATACCTTTTTTCTACCCTAAACCTCTAATAATGATAGTGATTCAAGATGATCTCTATCAACCCCATAATTACCTTGATAGACCTTTTATCATTACAGAGGGTAATGCCCATTATCACATTACCAATCTTTTGGTTTCTAGAGAATTTAGCCAAATTTTTATTACCAATAGAGTGATTCTAGTATATGATATAGAAATCATTATTTGTCTAGGGAAGTAAAATCGACACACTTGTCATTAATGTTATTATGAGGCTTGTTTATCCATGTCACAATGATGTGTGACTACAATCATTATTAAAAGTTGAGATGGAATTAGATTAGGATCCTCCCATGTCACTAAATTTTCATACCCCAGTCTGAAGTTATCAAGGTAATCAATGGTTGAGTTTCCCTCTTGGTAGATGTCGATGATAGAGAATTATTTTAAGGAGGAAAAAAGACCTTAGGCATTATCAATGATTGTTTTGATAGTGTCGAGAGGGGTCAATTTTCCATCAAGGGCATTTATAATATTGAGAGAGTCTCTTTTAATGATTAGATTTGGGATACGTATTCAAGAAGCAAGATGAATATCCCTAAAAGGCAACCATGGCTTCAGAAATGTGATTATTTTAGTGACTCATAGACTAATGCAAGTAAAACTAATCAAACCAACATTATCCCTAATCACACACCCCCATAAAATACTCAAATTACCTTTTGAGGTACCATCAAATTTGAGCTAGATCTAGCTAAGAGGGGGATACGACCACTTGGTATAACATTAATATTTCATTGACTTTGGGACTTCCATTACCTTGAAGAGGTTTCACAAACGTAATATGGAAGATTTAGCATGGGATCACCTATCCTTATCCTTAAGGGTGAATGGTTTCCAATTATTAGAGATAGAGAAAAATATACATTTGAAAATAAAACCAATGGAGGAGATTTGATTAGTGAATATTAGATCATTCCTTACCTTTAATATGGCCCACAAGTAGTGTGCCAAGGCAAGAGACCACAAAAAGGAAAGGGATGGGAGAGACTAGGGAGGTTTCCATTGCATAATGAGATATTTAATAGAGCTAGGATAGACTTAGGAAATAAGGAATTAATAGAATAGGAAAATTCCACATAGAAATGTTGAAGGATTAATCTAGAAAAAGGTGGCAAATAGACTCATCATATGAGAGACAAAGTGAGTTTATGGATGGTCATTCCCTGCGTGACCAAATTATCATTAGTAAGGATCATATTCTAAGCTACCATAAAAAATAATATGTTCATTTTTAAGATGGGATGTTTGATCCAGATAGGGTGTGAGAGATCCTAATTATCTTCTAAATCAAGATCAACCAAGTATCCTAACTTCACCGAGAAGGACCCATTGTCTTCTATTGGCCAAATTAAAAGATCCTCATTGGGGAGATAAGTAATGTAGGTTTGTTAGAGTTTCAAATTAAGATCAGTTTTGGATTGGGAGTCCTCACTATTAATGGTATTTAGGTGCAAATATTTACATTGAAAAGTGCCATTCTATATTGACCAATAATCTTTCACTTTTGTACCCTAATCAGTTATGAATCTTAGAGAAAGAGTATTCCAAGGATGTTGATGGTTGGGGGTATTTAGGATTAATAGATCTATTTTTATATAAAAGATATTAGTAAGCATGGTAAGGCTAATTATTACTAACCTAGTGATGGTGGATCCTTAGAGTGAAGTAAAATTTATTACGTATCAATAAATCTACCTACATCTAGTGGAGGCATGGATTATGTCTTTTAACTTTTGTTTCTTGAAAATATTATTATCGCATATTAAATGGTAAACCTAAATATTTAAACCCAATTTCCAATTCTAATTCTTATATCTGCCCAACCTATGGGTACACCTCCTTTGGTGACTTCTCAAATGTCCAAATTAAAAGACCAAGAGGTGAAATATTTGGTCTAAACTATAAAACTTTTGAAAAAAAAGGTTACATTTTTTTTTAAAATTATATGAAATATCTTTATTCTATTGATTCACAAGAGGTGTTGCATAACCCTCTTTCATCCAAAATATATTTACACCCCTTACCAACTATTTTTATTTCACCTATTTTCATAATTTATTATGGAAAGGGTTATCTTGAACATATTCAATATGTTTATGTAGCATGCCTTGATTATTAATCTAATGATAAACTTTTAACCAAATTATTTATAAGGATCCTCAAGGATTATGATTTGAGATAGTTCTATGATTTACCTCTCCAATCATTAAATTCATTTAAACCTCTTGTATATTAGTTTTTAACACACTTATCTATTAACATTACCAAAAAGGTTTCTCATGCCCTTATTGGAAAGATCAAATAAGTAACCAATGAACCTATTAATGAGTATGTCATCAGAGAGAAGGCAATGTTGGATAAAATACTATGGTAGATGAAGAGCTTCAAGATATTTCCAAGAAAATTTTTGTTGATCCTTTACATGAGACCATTGTATTCAAAAATTTCAAATCTTTTGATGACTTATGCCATATTTTTTTGATCATGAAATGAAACATATATAATTGAACAAACCTAAGTATGCATAAAATACAATGACTATATTTACATATAATAATAAGTTTACTATAAAACCAAGTTATAAGGTAAAACTTCATAAGCCTAAAAAATAAATAACCACCATGGTTAATGTGGTGTCACAACTACCTATTCAACTTATTTTATCCGATGCACCATAGAGACATTTTTTATGCATACCTGAGTCTCCCACTTCATTACTCTCATATCTTGAACAATGTCATTTTATATCTCTCCCTCATCTTATATACGTTTATATTAGTAAAACTCTACCCAAAGGGTATGATGTGAATTCTAATTGTGACTATCACTAAGGCCATACACATTCTACAAATAGATGTTTTAACTTAAAGTATAAGATCTAAGACCTCATAAATGACCAACATATTACATTTGATTATCCTCTAAAGGAATAAATATCATAACCTCATGACCACTAAAAATAAAAAATATTTAACAATAATTTGCAAGGTCATTCAAATAAATATCTAGAAGTGAAAATGGTATGTAATGCACACCCTCCTCCATCTCATCATGAGAACCCATTGGATGGGATTATTGGTACTTATACGTGACATATACCTCATATGGTTCAAAGACTTATACTACTTTAAATGATTGTGATATTATGAATGATGACTCAGATATTCATTCCTTGTTCATTCAAGCATATCTTAATCACCAAACTATACACATTTTTATGATTAATAATGGTGGAAGAAAGAATATTTGTACCATGACATTACTTACACATTTAGGTTATAGAAATCCTAATTTACATACTTTGACAAAATTAGTTAGAGCATTTGATGGGACCTCACAACATGCTCTTTATTTTATTGACCTAAATTTATAGGTGGGTCTTGCACATGTGGTTATTACCTTCTCGGTTATACCTTCCATGATTGTCATTGATATGTTATTGATATGACCTTGGATACATACACTTTGAGTAATAACTTATATAGTGCACGGGTGTGTTAAATACATTTATTCCAATAGGGTTATTATATTTTTTGAAATTCCATATTAAAATCATCTTGAGAAAGAGAAACTTATAATAAGGAAATTAACTATCAAAACTCTAAAGGTTAATCATCCATAAAAGGGTAAGAAATAAGCAATCTACTTTAACAAGTGGCTAGTACTTGAGATATTATTGTATCATAAGTCCACAATGGGTTCCATAAAATCTTTATCTACTACACACCATATTCAAACATATAGATCACCTACATAGGTTCTAATTGCCATTATTCCAAAGAAACTATAGACCATTTAGTGATAGGTTCCATAAACCCTTATGCCTATTATTTCTACTTCAAGACCATAGTGTCTTATTATACATATGGAAATCATCACATATACTATAGTGATAGATGTTGTACCTATACGTACTCCTTATCATTACCGCCAATTTATTTCACCAAGTTCCTAGTGGGGAGATACATATGAGCATCCATTGGATGAGATCATAGGATAGTCTTTTTATGTGACATATTTCAAAAACACTAAAAAAATAAAAATATTTTCAAAATTTACATGTTCTATTAACTCTTTGGCATATGCATTTTTATTTATATTTTGGTATAAATAATATTAATATTTTATATATGCATGTGTCACACATATTTTGATTGTGATTCATACATACATAGATACATGATATATGAATTTTTATATGTTGGGCCTTCCCTCTACTCATGACATGTGTACATTAGGGGAATTCACTTCTTTAATCATGATACATCCATATTATATCATTATATGGTCACTTTACATCATCATGTGTGAGCTAATATATGTATTTACATATGCCTTTATCCAATTTTATATCTTTCACAATGTATTTGATATGCTATGCACTTAACCATTTTTTATAATGCTTTCATTTATGCACTTTTTTGAGTGTCTTTCCTTGATATTATCTTGCTTTCTTGATCATTTGAATATGCTCCATTTTTTGTGGCCCACGTGCCTCTATTTTTCTCTTTGACATATGAATATTTCATTATTTTTTGTATGTTGACATTTGAATATGACATTCTTTGTTTTGTGGATATTTGAATAAGTCACAACCCTTTTATTGTAAAACATTTGAACATGCCCCTCGATTGAGGTCTCCTTGGACCATTATCTTTTGATTTTATTTTGAGTGATTTTGTGTATGTGCTTGATTATTTTTTGATCTTTTAGTATTACTATATAGATGTTTCCATGATCTACATCATGCATCTTAGGACTTGGTGTGATCACATTATTCATGCTTCAATGATATATCTACATATACATGTTCCGTCTATATGTTACATGGTACATTCATAGTTTACATGGTTATATTATCTTTTTGAGGTAAGGTAAATACCAAATGTTAATTTGCATCACCTCAAAAGGGGACTCATATCAGTGTGGGCATGCCAAGGAGGAATGACTTCCACATTGATTCATAAATTCATATTGTAGTGTGGGAATGTTCTAAAAATATGTTCTTGACATTTATCATAGTTTTAGATTTTGTGGGGGCATGTTTTGGAAACATGTTCTCAATACTTATTCAATATTCAACATACCCATTCTATAGTGGGGGCATGTTTTGTAAACATGTCATCTACATTGTCACTTAAACTAGTTCTCATATTCAAATTGTAGTGGGGACATGTTTTAGAATCATGCACTCCACACTTACACGAGTTCTCAAAATTAGATTGTACTGGGGGAATGTTTTGGAAACATGTTCTCCACACTTAAAAAAGTTTTTAGTTTTATATTATAGTGGGAGCATGTTTTGGAAACATGTTCTTCACACTTATATGGTTTCAAATTTGGCAAATTACACAATTATATGATTTAGATACAATTTTTTTGTATAATTATATACATTGGTACCATTTTTATACATAATTTCAGCATGAGACATATCTAAGGTTCATATGCTATGAAAAAAAACACCTAATATTATAGAAATTAAATCGATTTGTAAGGCCCCATTTTACATAGTGCTCATCTTTGGTAATATGACTGTGAAATTATGATTTATATGTTTTAATTATTAAACTATGTGGTTAAGTCACATCTGGTTAAGGCTTACAAGGAATTCATGAAGATTGGCATGTGTTGGTAATCATGAGGAAGACCTATTATCAATCATGTTTTTATTTCTTACTTATGAAATAATGATGCTTACATTTCTTTATGTAATTTTATATTTATGAAATTTAAATTATATCTATGAGATGTATTGACTTAAATCATGTTGAATCATTGCTTCCAAGCTTATAAAATGGCAAATACTTATGTATTGAATCATATGAAATTGTTTATGTATGTTGATATTCCATGAATGATTGGCTATGGTTAATTGATTGAAATTTCCTTGTTTGATTAAATTATGTAATTTCAGCTATTAGGTTAGAGGAATTTGATGTGTGCATCAAGTGTGTAGGAACAAGAAAATAGAAAATGAAGGAAAGATACTACACAAAGCATGTTTATATCACTAATCAGTTTTAAACCTTCTCATCCATGCTAAATATTTGATTTCATAGCTCACCACCTTTATTGACTTATCATTTGTTTTAGGTGGCCATCCTTTAAGCATGGTGGGTGAAACTTGTTTTCATTGGACTTGAAGTTATTGCAGCCAATGTCTAGAATGTCTAGTGGTTGATTTGAAGATCTTCCATGAATTTACTTAGTACTAAGATTAAATGGGAAAAGAGGTAAGTCTTATAAGTAACCATAGAAATTTTCAAGATCTACCATGCACCTTAATTGAGTATGTTAAAGAATGTCCCTCAATGAGGCATGGGGAGCAAAATAGAAGTGGTTGGCTTATTCTAGTATGTCCATATATATAATTTGAGCTCCTTTAGTTTAATAATTTTTACAAATGTAAAAATAATTATACTTAACATAGCATAAGGATAAGCAGTAGATGGTAATCACTAGTTAGGATATCTAACTCTTGACATCTAGAGGATATTACCCAAGTAGTTTGAAGGTTGATAGGTGGTCTTCCTAATAACCTATGTTTTTTGTTGTTCATTTAGAATGAAGTGATATATTATTTGCTTGCTCTTCTTGATTTTAGGGTAATAAGACCACTTGGTTTATTCTATCTATTTTATCATTTGCCCATGGTTGTGCATTGGCTGTCATGTAGTGCTTGGTCACTTGAGGGCCTTGGAGAGATTTTTCCTCCTTAGTTTGAATGAAATGAATCTAGTTCCTTGTTTGTTCCTTAAAGGATAAAAATACCACTTGGTTTATTCTACTTATCTTATTTTCTTTCCATGGTTCTACATTGGCCTTCATGCAATTCTTTACCCAATTGAGGGCCTAAGAGAGGTTGTATTCCTACTCACTTAACTTGGATGTTTTTAATTTTACTTAGAATGTATTAATGTTATTGTGATATAGTGTAGTGTTTATCTATGAGCAACCTCTTCATAGTGGAATAATTTCATTTCCTCTTGTGTTGGGCATGGTGGTAGAATGTTTGACCCTCCTATGAATGTCATAGTGGAAGTTTTTAATCCCTCTCATGATTAGACATGATAGTATACTACTTAACCCTCTGATGACTATTACACAGAAGAAATAGAGTGAGTTATCATCTTTCTACTCCAATAAATGCTAGGCCTTGTTATGCTATGAAAGCTTTCATACTATTTAATTTTTTTAATTCTTAGCTTCACCATAATGATTATTTGAATGTTTGTTTTATTTTATTTGGGACTAAGAGTCTTTTTTGGTAAGAACTAGGAATAGAATTGTAGGTTTTGGCATGGTTTTTCCCTTGTATTAAACACCCTTGCTCAGATATCCACCCTTGACTTTACCAAATGATATAAACATGCTCCGAGTTGGGAATCTCAAGCAGAAGGGTTTATAGAGTAGTATCTTGATGATGATAAAAGGTTGGGTGGTGAGCCTTTCTTCTTATGGCTAGCATATGTTTAGGAGTAAACAAGGAGTGCCATTGAAGACTAACTGGTTCTCCATTATTCAATTAGGCTTTAAGATGTGCCTTTTTCTATTTAATCAAATGGATGAATTATTTGGTACCATTAATTCTTTAGTATTTATCATAATTATAATATAATTATAAAAGAAAAGAGTTCAGATAATATTCTAATGAAGGAATAAAATATTTATTTTCTATATACTAAAACTTTAGTGTTAAACTAAATTATATATGTTATGAATTCTTGGATTATAGGACCTTGGGAAGGATCCAATATGTATAAAATATTCTTTAGCCCTTTTGGGATCTTTTAATTAATTGAAAGATTGATTTATTTTCTTAAGTATTTATATTGAGTGGTTTGTTAAGAATCATTGCATCTCTCTTTATGATTTGAATGTGATATGATTTAATGAATCAAACTTATCTTATTGATAAGAACTTAAGTAAATAGCTATGAGTTTATTAATTGGAATGACATTATAACTTAACTAAATAGTTAGAATGTAGATGATTTCTTTGCTAAAATATGTTTTGTGGAAGATTCTTAGATTGAGGAATTTAGAAAGTTACATGATGGAAACCTTCCTCATAAAAAAAACTTAAAATTGAATGAGAAGTATTATTAATATTTATTGTTTGAGTTATTTTTGCTTCATAACAAATTAAGTCATTTGACCCCTTTATCCCTTGAATGGAATGAATTGTGCCTTGGGCCTTAATAGTCAAATAATTTATCTAAACCTTTAAAATAGTCCTCATTATGATTGGATTCCTTTTTTTAACATTTGAGTTTTTAGTGAAAACTTGAGTTTATCAAATTGTTTAAATATTTCGCTAAACCAATGAGAATATTGGCTTAGCATCAAAAGAATATTTTTCCTAAGAATCTTCTTATTTAATCTCTTATGTGATGATGGCCTTGCTTAACATATTATGTTCTAAGGAAGGAAGCCTCTATCTAGATCATATAGTTGGTAATATCTAATGCATCATTTTTAAATTTCCTTAGCTAAGTTCTCATTCATTGAGTCATCTCTAAGTTTTCCTTTAACTAAGCCTTAGTCAAATTATGAATTTGACTACACCTCATTTTGTGTTTGTCTTAGCCTTAGTTATTCATCAAGTTATTTGTGTAGAATTATACCTTAGTACAGCCCTTTTTGATAACTCAATCACCCATTTAAACTTTTCCTTCTTCACTTTTAAAAAGGTCATTGCATGGCCTTTTACCTTAGCTATTTATCACTTTACCCTTTTTGTTTTTATTTTTCCTTAGTTGATTTCAAGAATTTTGATAGATGGTTTGAATTAATCCATGTGTTTCCATTCTGCTAACCCAAGAGTGACATCAATGTAGTCTGATGTAGGATCAATGTTGAGCCAATAAGTGAGTAGGATGTTACCACATCACATCATCCTAGTGACCCATGATCCCAGAGAGGACCATATAGAGTGTGGAGCCTCAAAGCTAGAAATATGTTTCTATGTGGCATCATCCTAGTAACTTGTGATCCTAAAGAGGATCATACAGAGTGTGGAACCTCTAGGCCAGTAGGTGAGTAGGATGTTACCATGTGCCATCATCCTGATGGCCTATGATCTTAGATTTGGTTATACATGGAGAAATACTTCCAATCTATAAGGCTAGTGGGATGTTGCCATGTGTCATCATCCTAATAAATTACACACCTAGATATGTTAGTGGAGTTATCAATAACTTCACGTAAGCAAGGAAGCAAAAATTTTCTAAGTGGATATGCCCAAAATTATAAAGGCTTAGAGGGCTTAAGACATTGAGGTAAATACCCTAATGATTTTGTATTCCACATAACTAAGGAGCTTAAAACTTGAATCTAGACTATTAGGTGATTATAAAATGACATAGGGTCCTGTAATCTTGATGCATAGCATGTCCACATTCTTTGGTAGCTTAGGCTTTAGTAGACTCAAGGTAAATATGTGTAACTCGGTGTTGTTAACAATAGTTGAGAATAATTTTGAGGATCATCTCCATGTCTTTAGCATAGTCAATTTTTTATGTAAACTCATGAAATAATTCTAAGTGTTGGGGTAAATGAAATGAGACTTTGGCCTATCGATTTATAGCATGCTCTGATTATAGAATGGTGGAAATGAGAAGGATTTAATGAGTGTTATTATTAACATGAATTCTTGTATGTGCTCATGTTTTTATGATTGGTTTTTAATGTTTTTTTTATGTTATGTTTTTTTAAAGACAAAAATGAGCATGACATTTTAGTATCAGAGCCTAAGTTATACCATCAAGAGCTCCATGTATTTTGAATTGATTTTGGCTTTCTAGTTTTCTACATGAGATTTTATGTCTACCTATTGATATGTAGAATGAGAGGAGGAAATCAAACACATCATGGTGAAAATTTATTTGGTGAGAATGAGCCTTTCATTTATCTAGGAATAAATGAAATTAGACCCCAATTACTTTTATCTCTATAATAGATGTAGGATGTTTTATAGGAGAGACTACCAATAAGACTGTTAGAGGTAGAGAGGAACTCTCCACAACATTCCTAAGATAAATAGAGATCATTTGAAATAGAAAGGTCTAGGAGTCCTCCACATCACCATTCTAAGGATGATAAAGGTGAATTGTACTTCCATGATGTGCAATGGGAGAGATGAGACGTGGAATATCCTCCTAGACTTACACCTAGATATTTAGTTAAAGATATCATCAAGTTATACCCTCCTACTTTCAATGATACATAGGAAGGATTCATATCAAAATAATGCTTAACTAGAATGAAAGGATGTTATACCATATATGATTATGATTCTAATGGGAAGGCCCATTTAAGCACTCAACTTCTTAGATATGTAGATAAGATGTGGTGGGAAGGAGAGGAGTCGAAGCTTCACTTGAAACCACCTTCCCTCACTTGAAAATTATTTTAGGAGTATTTTAGAGAATGTTACCTATCCACTCATTATATTCAAAAGAAGGTGGATGAATTTCATGACCTCAAATAAGGGATTAGCATTGTTTATTAGTATGAGTGCCATTTTATAGACTTAATCAAATATGTGCAAGGTTACATATATGAGATAATCTAAGTGAATAGGTTATTTATAGGACTAAATTTAGAGCTAGTTGGTGTAGTGCACATTTTATTTATAGTAACCTTAGAAATAGTTGTTGAAAAGGCATATTTAGTCAAGTATTGTGAAAAGATTCAAGATGCATCAGATAATTTTTATGGAAAATTGAAATATCAATGTAATTCAATGTCAGAATGTGTATAACCTACACCTAGGGGTGGTCAGAAAGTAACTCAATCCAACTTTATGCCCCTTCAAAAACAATAATAAGAGAGAAACCATTATAGTAATAGATAGAGTAGGAACCAATTGGATCAATATCGATAGATTCAAGATGATGATAGACCTCAAGAGCCTCAGTAGACTAGGACTGCATAAGCTCATTAGTTTAAGAAGGTAATACCATCAGGGTTAACTACTCCTTCTAGATTGAGAATAAATGGAGACCTATCAAGTTGAGACCCATGGAAAGGTGTTTGTTTCACATGTGGATATCCTAATCATTAAGAATGATCTTTTACTCTTGAAATATCAACTAATAACAAGAAAGAGGCCCCTGTGTCAAAGTAAATGGTGGGTGATGTGGGTCAAGGACATAGAATTTATGTAGTAGTGGATGATCACAAGCTGAGAACCAAGAAATGGTCATGTAAACCATAGGAAAGATAGGTGGAATTTCAATTTCAATTTTATTTGATTCAAGATAATTAAACTCCTTTATTTCTCCTTCTATTATAGAACATTATGGGATGGTGGCTATTAGGTAGTTAGAAATTTGGGTAGTTGAGTTGGCCTCTAAGGCCAAGATGTTTGTTAGCTCCTTAATGAGTTGTTGTACATTATATCTTAGTGTAAACTCCACTATAGTGGACTTGCACATTATTCCCTTAAGCACATATGATGTTGTCTTCTATATGTATTGGCTTTTAGTTCATAAAGCTAAGTTAGATTGTCATGATAGGGTTATCAAAGGTGAAGATTACCTTGGGATACCTATGATAATATATGGAGTCAAGAGACATGTTTACCTTCCCATAATCACTATGATGCAACTCAATAAGAGTGTAATGAAAGGCTATCAATTCTTTTCTATCATGGTAAGTGATAGGTCAAATGAGTTAGATAAGGATTATCTAGATGACCATCATGTTTTGTGGGAATTTCTTAATGTGTTTCCAAATGGATTATTGGGTATTCTTCATCCATGAGAGATTGATTATCTAATTGAATTAATACCTAGGTTTAAACCCATCTCAAAATCACCATATATAATGACCAACCTAGAGTTATGTTAACTCAAGTTTCATCTTGAGACACTCTTAGATAAAGGATTGATTCATCCTAGTGTGTCCACTTAGGGAGCACTAGTCATTTTTGTCAATAATAAGGATGGATCCCTTTAGTTGTGTATTGATTATTTATAATTGAATAAGGTAATGATTAATAACCTTCATCCCTTGCCTAGAGTTGATGATTTGATTGATAAAATGGGGGGAGCCAAAGTGTTCTCCAAGACTGATTTAAAATTAGGATACCATAAATTGTGTATTACAGAGACTGACATTCATAAGACTATGTTTTGAATGTGTTATGGGCATTATGAATTTGAAATTGTACCATTTGGGTTGACTAATGCTCTAGAAGTATTCATGAGTCTGATGAATGGAGTTTTTTTTATTCTTTTTGGATTGATTCATGTTGGTGTTTCTAGATGACATTATAAACTATTCATAAAATGAGTGGGAGTATGAGGACCATTTGAAGTAGGTCATAGATTTTTTAATGAAAAACATATTATTTGACAACTTGGAGAAGTGCACATTTGCATAATTAATATACACTATCTTGGGGACATCATTTCAATAGAAGGAATCTCTATGGATCTTACCAATATTCATGACATTATGGAATGTCTAACACCCTCTAACATTGTATAATTTTACAACTTCACAATATTGGCTTGATATTATAAACACTTTGTTGAGAATTTATCTCACATTGTGAATCCCATGACTTCAATTGGAGAAGAATTTTATTTGGAAAACAAGGTGTGAGGAACCTCTTCATTTTTTGAAAAAGTGACTCACTAGCGAACCAATTTTCATTGTGCATAATCCTATAGGAGAATTATTTATTTGTACTAATGCATTTAAGGAATGATTATGAGTTATACACATATAGGGAAGAAGAGTTATTACATATGAATCTTAGAAACTCAAGGATTATGATATGAGATACCCCACACATGATATATAATTTTCAGCCATCATTCATTATTACTTAAGATGGAGACACTTCTTTATTATTCATCATTTTGTTTTAAAGTTAGATCATTTGAGTTTACAACATATATTTAATCAACCTAACCTCAACATGCATCAAAGTCATTGGATGAAATTGTTGTCAGAATATGACTATGAATTTTTTTATATAAATTAAAAGGAAAATGTAGTTGTTGATGCCTTCATTAGGAGGTGCCATGAGTTGGTAGTTTTGAGCTTGTGAACTGACCTGTAGAGTCATATTTTAAAGCATCTTCCTAAGGACAACCTCTACAAATAGTAAGATAGCTATTATATTTTGGTATGACTCTGAAAGGTAAATTTGAATGTTATTCTCTTTAATCCTAATGGTTTTTTATGACATAAATGGTGTATCTATGTTTCCTTAGCTGGTGGCTTGTGTGAGATAATTTTTTTATAGTCTCATAGAGCTCCTTATGAAGCATAACCTAGAGTTAAGAAGATTTATGCTGAGTTAAGACAATTATATCATTGGACTGGTTTGAAGTGTGATATTGTTGATTTTCTAGCTCATTGTCTAGAGTTCTAAAGGGTAAAGCCAAGCATCAACATCCAAAAATATTGTTATATCCTCTTGAGATTTTAAAATGGAAATGGAACACTATTTACATGGGTTTTATTGTAGGCTTGCCTACTTTGACTTATCATCACAATGCGATAATGGTCATAGTGGATAAGTTAACAAAAGTAGCTCACTTTTCTCCCATAAATACCACTTAGAAGGCCAATTTAGTGCCAAAAATATTTTTAGATTGCATGAGATTCTACATAAAATTATTTTAGTTCAATATCTAGTATATACTTTTCACTTTTGGACTTTTAAAAAAAATTCATTCGGCACTCAGCTCAATTTTATTACTTCCTACCATCCCAAGACTAATAGATAGAATGAGAGAGTCAATTAGGTATTATAATAAATTCTACACATGTATGTTATAGACCATTATTCCTATTGAGAAAACTAGTTGTATCTTGTTTAATTTCCTTACAATAATAACTATCATAGTTCAATTAAGATGTCACCTTTATAGGATTTGTATGGTTAATCTTGTATAACCCCACTGAGTTGGAACCAACTTGAGGATGGATTCATGATTGGCCTAAAAATTTATAAGACATGGAGTAGCAAGTGATTAAGATATGGCCACACCTAGAGACTGCTAGTGATCATCAAAATAAGTATGTTGATGTGAAAATAACTAAGCAACATTTTAATGTTGGCGATAAATTTTTCTTCAAGGTGAGACCCAATAAGAGTCCCATATTTTATGGAAAAGGGTAAAATTTGGCACCTCATTTTATTATAATATGTCTTATATACCATTGGCCTAGTGGCTTATAGATTGGCCTTTCCACCTAGCCTATCTCATGTTCATGATATATTTCATGCCTCTATTTTTCATCAATATGTTTTTGAAATTACTCATGTATTGGATTATATAACCTTACAAGTCAAGACTGATAGGGCTATGAATTTGGATCCTATCAAGATTTTAGCATGCAAGGTGTTATCATTTCAAGGTAGAGACTTGGATCAGGTCAAGGTCCAATGGGATAAATATGACAAATTGACAGCTACTTGGGAAGATGTTGAAACTTTTAGGATTTGATATTCTCACCAATTTCAATGAATTCCAAGTGGAAGTATACATAAGGGGAGGGGATGTAAGTCCCCATTTTCCATAGTGCTCATCTTTGGTAAGATGACTATGAAATTATGACTTATATGTTCTAATAATTAAATTATGTGGTCAAGTCAAGTCCAACTAAAGCATGCAATAATTTCATGAAGAATCTCATTTGTTGATAACCATGAAGAAAACCTATTGTCAATCATTTTTTGATTTCTTGTTTATGAAATAATGATGCTTAAATTTCTTTATGAAATGTTTATTTATGAAATTCAAATTATGTCTATGAGATATATTGACTTAAATCATGTTGAATTATTGCTTCCAAAGTTATGAAATTAAAACTACTTATATAATGAATATTATGAAATTATATATGTGTATGATGATATTTCATGAATGATTAGCTATGATTAATTGATTGAATTTCCTTTTTTGGTTAAATTATATAAATTCAACTCTTAGGCTAGAGGAATTTGGTGTGTGCATCGATTGTGCAGGATCAAGAAAAGGGCCAATGAAGGAAATATACTATTCCAAGCATGGTTATATCACTAATTATTTTTAAACCTTATTAAAGCCATGCTATGTATTTGGCTTCCTATTTTTTCACCTTTGTTGGATTATCATTTATTTTAGGTTGTTAGCCTTTAAACTTGGTGGATGAAACTTGTTGTCACTAGACTTAAAAATTTTGTAGCCAACATCTATAATGTCTAATGGTTGATTGGTATATCTTCCATTAATTGACTTTGTACTAATTTAAAGTGGTAAAAGAGATAAGGAAGTCCCATAAGTAATCACAAAAATATCCAAGAGCTACCATTTACCTTAATTGAGTGTGGGAAAGAATGTCTCTTAATGAGGCATGTCTAGGAAAACAATGTTGGTTGACTTATTCTAAGATGTCCATATATATAATTTGAGTTCCCTTAGTTAAGGATTTTTTAAAAATGGGAAAATATTTAGAATTAACATAGGAGAAGGAAAAGCAACAAATAGGAATAGATGGTTAGAAGAGTTGAGTCTAGACATCTAGAGGATAGTGCTCAGATGGTCTAAAAGTTGATAGGTAGGATTCCTAATAGCTAATGTTTTCTACTATTCAATTGGAATGAAATGACATATTATTTAATTTTTATTCTTGATTTAAAGAGAATAACACCACTTGCTTTATTATACATGTTTTAATGTTTGCCCATGGTTGTGCATTGGCCACCATGTAGTGTTTGTCTATTTGAAGGGATTGGAGAGATTGTTCCTCCTTAGTTTTAATAAAATTAATCTAGTTCTCTATTTCTTCTTTTTCTTAAAGGAGAATAAGACTACTTATTTTATTTTTCCTATCTTATTATCTTACCATGGTTATGCATTCACTAACATGCAATTATTTGCCCAATTGAGGGTGTGGGAGAGGTTGTGTTCCTCTTCACTTGACTTGGATGTTTTAACTTTTGCTTGAAGTGTATTAATGTTGTTGTGGCATAGTGTAGTGGTTATATATGAGTAACATCTTTATGGTAGAAGAATATCAAGCTCTCCTATGTTGGGCATGATGGTAGAATGCTTGACCCTCTTATGAATGCCATGGTGGAAGTTGTTAATCCCTCTCATGATGATGCATGATAGTAGCATACTTAACTCTCCCATGATGATTATATTGAAGTAATAGAGTGAGTTATCTCTTGTTACTTCAATAAATAGAAGGCCTTGTTATGTTTTGAAAGGTTGCCTAATAGTTTAATTTTATGATTTATTAGCTTCACTATAATGATCATTTAAATGCTTATTTACTTGTATTTGGGACAGGGAGTCTCTTTGGGTAAGAACCATGAATATGATAGTGGGTCTTGGCATTGTCATTCCCTTGTGTCAAACACCCTTACTTAGATATTCACCCTTACCTTTACCAAATGATATAAACTTGCTCAAAGTTGGGAGTCTTGAGTTTAGGGGTGTCTAGAGTAGTAGATTGATGGTGATAAAAGGTTGGGTATTGATCCTTACTTATTATGTCTAGTAAATGCATGGGAGTGGATGAGGATAAATCTTGAAGACTGACCGGTCTTCCCTTATTTTATCAAGTCTTGAGATGTGCCTTTTGATATGTAATTAAATGGATGAATTATATTTTACCATTAATGATTTAGCATCTAGCTTGATTTTAATATACTTACAAAAAGAAAAGAGTTTGGATAGTATTACAACTAAGGACTAAAAATATATGTTTTCTATTTACTAATAATTCAATGCTAAATTGAGTTATGTTTATTATGAATTATTGGATTATAGGACCTTGGTAAGGATCCAATATGTATAAAATATTCTTTAGCCCTTTTGGGATCTTTTAATTAATTGACAAATTCATTTCTTTGATTAATTCTTTATCTAAAGTGGCTTGTTAATAAGCAGTGTGACTCTCTTTATGATTTGAATGTGATGTGATTCAATAAATCAAAATTATCTTATTGAGAAAAACTCTAGTAAATATCTAAGAGTTTTTTATTCGTAAGACATTATAGCTTAACTAAATAGTTAGAATGTAGATGATTACTCTACTAAAATACATTTTTTGAAAGAATCTTGGATTGAGGCATTTAGAAAGTTTTATGATGGAAATCTTCCTCACATCAAAACCAAATTAAAATGAAAGGAGAAGTACTATTAATCTTTCTTTTTTGAGTTACTTTTGATTCATAAAAAATTATTTCATTTGACCCCTTTATAATTTGAATAAAATGAATTGTACCTTGGGCCTTACCAGTTGAATCATTTAGTTAAGCCTTTAAAATAGTCCTCATTATGAGTGGGTTCCTTTTTTAACCTTTGAGTTTTTAGTGAAAAGTTGAGTCTCTTAGATTGTTTGCATATTTGGATAAATCAATGATAATATTGGTTTAGAATCGAAAGAGTATTTTACCTACAAACCTTCTTATTCAATATATTATGTGATGATCACCTTTCTTAAAAAAACATCTTATAAAGAATGAATACTATTATATATCATATAATCAGTAATAGATAATGTATCATTTTTAAATTGCCTTAGCTGAGTTCTCATTCATTGAGTCATATATGAGTTTTCCTTTGGTTGAACCTTAGTCAAATTGTGACTTTGAATGCACCTAGTTTTTTCTTTGTCTCAGCCTTAGTCGTTCATCAATTTATTTGAAAATAATCCTACCTTATTCAAGCCCTTTTTGGTGACTCAATCATCTATTTGAACTTTACCTTCGTCACTTTTAAACTGTTCATTGCATGGCCTTTTGCCTTAACCAATTTTTCACTTTTCCCTTTTTGTTTTGATTTTACCTTAGTCAATTTCACATCTTTTGATAGATGGTTTATAATAAGCCATGTGTCATCATCCCACTAACCTAAAGGTGATGTCAATGTGGCTGGATGTATAGTCTATGCATTGCCAACAAGAGAGTAGGATGTTACCATGTGGCATCATCATATCAACCCATAATGCTAGAGAGGAGCATATAGAGTGCAGGGAATCTAGGCCAGTGGGTGAGTAGGATGTTGCCACATTACATCATTTTAGTGACCCATAATCTCATAAAGGATTGTATAAAGTGTGGATCCTCTAAGTTAGTGAATAAGTGGGATGTCACCATGAGGAATCATCTTGATAACCTATGATCCTAGAGCTAGTCATACATAGAACAATGCCTCTAGATCATTGGGGTAGTAGGATATTGTCATGTGGCATCATCCCATCAACCTATATATATTAGTGGAGTTATCAATAACTCTAGGAAAGTGGGGCATTGGAAAGATACTAAGTGGTGATTCCTAGAAGTATGAAGGTTTCAAAGGTTTAAGAAATTGGAATAAATACCCCAATGATCCTATGTTCCACATAGCTAAGGAGTTCAACACTTGAATCTAGAGGGTTGGGTAATTAAAGAAGGATCTAGGGTCCTATAATCATGATGCATGGTGTATCCACATTTCCAAGTACCTTAGGTTTGAGTAGACTTGAGAAAAACACATGCAACTCGATGAGATCAGTAATAGCTAAGAGTAATTTTGATAATTATATCCATGTCTTTAGTGCAGTCACTTTTTTTTAGAAACTCATGAAATAATTATAAGTGTTAGCCAAATGAATAAGGACTCTAACCTTCAAATTTATGGAATGGTGTTAGTGATAAAGATTACATGAGTGTTATGATTAAAATGAATTCCTATATTTTCTTATGTGTTTATGATTGGGTTTTTTAATTTTTCTTTTTTATTGTATAATGCTTGTTTTAATAGAAAAAATTGGCATGACAAGTTTTAGATTTCAAACACTTTTGTGGACAATTATCATCCACCAGGTCAGATATTTATGGACTATATTGAACTACTCTACTACATTAATTAGTTTAATTTTTGGTATGGTTGAGGTGATTAAATCACTCAATCTTTCCAGTTTTATAGGTTGGAATTGATTATGTAATCCAACCTCTCTAGTTTTATAGTGTGATTTGACTTTGTTCACTCATGCTCATCGGATTATAAGTATGATTGGGTTGCACAGTTGAACTAATCTCAAATATTGAGTGGTAACTCACATTTTATCTAAGTTTTGGGGCATGTGTCTTCAAATATATATCTATATCTTCATATTTGTGTACTTTCCATATTTTATATTTTGTCATAATATTAGTTTCAAATCTTCATAAGGATATATCTTTGAAATTTGATTGCCATAGGGTAAGACAATTACATCAATACACATGTGTACTCCAAAATATTTATCTCTTTCAAATTTAATTATTTAAATTATTTCAATTTTGGATTATATACAATGATTATATATTGTAACATTTTCTTTATTATAGGTTAGTCACCATCAAAGTAGTCAAGTTAGACTCAAGAAAAGATAGGGTCTGTTATACACACCTAGGCATACATTTTTTATCTTTTAAACCAATAATTTCATTAATATATTAAAGAGGGGGGGGGTGTATACATTATTTTAAAATTATATATCATCTTAGTCTTGTACACTTGGTAAATACATATCATGGATGTACCTTCAACTTATAAACTCTTCCACTACCAAAAGTCTCACATATACCATCACTTTATGTCAAATTGCTTATCTCTTAGCCCAACAAATGTTATTTAAATGACTCAAACCTTCCATATTTCCTATAATTCTATAAAAATACTTATCTTTCATCTATGTAATTTTTAGACCTACACATTTTTTTCAACTACCTGAACACTTACATCCTAATCAGATGCCTACATTGACACAAGTGTATATTTCCCTAAATCCATATAATTTACAAATGAGACATATTCCTATGGTGGGTTTAAGTGATTTTATTGGAGATATTATTCAAATGTATTGGTATACCAAAATCATTCAGTCAAGCACACAAGTGAGAAAAGCTTCCCTATTTTATAATATTTCCATATTAGTCATATGGAAAACACATATATAGATTTTAAATATTGAGGTATCACTCCACAATCCACATTTACCAAGCTAAAATTTAGGTCATTATTTTACTTTCTTATCACACATTGCATGACTCACACACAATCTAACATGTAGAGGAGAACTACATAATTATGAAGCTATATTTAGAGTATTGGATGTGTAAGTAGTTCTCATTGATAGAGGGGTGTTTTGGGTAGATTCACACCATATGCCCACTAACCCATTTTTTCCATAGTCACTTCGAAGATGAATAAGTAGAGTTTTATCATTTGACAAGGAATGATAGTCTATGACCTAGACATGAATAGAATAAAGTGAAGGTGATGTATAACCTTGAAGCATCTAGGTGGTCACATCTAGTTTTAGTAGGTATTATTTAGTAGACACCTATGTCCAAGTTAGATATTAGTATCGACATAACCATCCTAGGTCGATGTAAGTGTCCATGACTATAGAGATATAATTTCTAGATGTATGCAACTGATCTAAATTTTAGATCAAATCTACTTTCTACCTATTATAGATCTAGACTTATAGTAGCATAATACCTAGCTAAGTATCTTATGTTCATTATCACTGTAATATCTAGCATATATTTACTTTTTATTTTTATCATATCTTCACATAATAAATTTAATATAAGTTTATCTAAATTTTGAAAATTAATTTACCTAATTTATAGATAGTCTACCATCTTTGTGTCTTAGGCTATCTCGACCCATTTAACCCTAAATTCCCCTAATATCTAGATTTTAGGGTTAAATAGTAAATTATAAATATTTGTATATATTGAAATAAATTTGAATAAATGATATTTATCTAGTTTATCATGTGCATGCAGTCTAAATTGGATCAAGTTGGAAGTAGAGTGGATGATGATCCTAGATCAATTGTCATATTTTTTAAATTATACTTTTGTGGCCTTGCATGCATGTATCATATCTAGATATTTGTTTCAATGCATCTATCTAATGATATTATAAGTGTCTTATAAAAAATATTATTTAGATCTAGATGCAACTAACTAAAGCCTTTTGGGTTTTCTATCACCTTTTTCTGATGTCTTCAAATCTTGTGCATGACCTATCACTCTTTGTCAAATGATCAAACCCTAGATCTTCACCATTAGAGTAATTATGAGAAAAATGGATTAGTGGGATCATGGTGTCAATATAAACCCAAATACCCCTCTCTCAATGGGTGATACCTACATATCCAATACTATAAATAGGGCCTCAAACTGATAGATTTATTCCATACATGTTGGCTTGTGTGTGCACAAGGGTTCAATGTGTGATAATCAAAGACATTTAGTGAACTAGCTTGTAACTTGGAAAATGTGGCTCATGGGATACTCTTTGAATAATTTAGACCTATAGAAATATTGATCCTATGACTAATATGTAAATAGGGATCAATAAGGTAAACTTTCTCACTTGAGTACTTAATTGAGAGATTCTTCATATTTTCTCCTTGTGAGTTGTATGTTATTGTTATGTGATTTTCATTTGTGGAATGAATGATGGTTGATCTTGTATATATACCAATCCCTTTTGTAAATATCTCTCACTATAGCACTTAATCTGACCTTATGGATACATTTCATTTAAAATTTGGATGACTTTTTGGTGCTTGACACTTTCTAGGGAAAAGGGATAGGTATATCAATGTGTGTGTCCTCCTGAGATTTAAGTGTCTAAAGAGCTATAAAATAATTACATGTCCAAAACTAATAGTGAAGAATAATAATCAAGTTTAGATATTTTTTCATAGTATAGAATGTCTAGTCATTAGAATAACAATTTTCATACTAAGAGATAAGCAATTTGGCATAAATAGATAGTGAGCCCTAGCCTTTCGGTAGTGGAAAGGTCTAAAAATTAAAGGTGTAACCATGATAAGTATTTTACAAGTGTACAATAATGATGTATTATATAAATCATATTTTATTATCTACACCAATAAAAAGACTTAATTACTTGGCCCTCATATTTAACACTAAAAATATAATAAAAAATAATATAAATATATCACTATGGCTTCTCAATATAATATAATACGAAACATTACTTATTAAGATGACCTAGATTTTTATTTCTCAATGGACATACACAAATTTAAAGCAATGTAAAAAAACATAGGGAATAATATAAATAACCTCATCAAGATGCTCTTATCACTTCATAATACATGTTTTAATAACTGCCAAACATTAATCTTCCTCCTTAGTTTCCAACTCTTTAAGAGTTAAAAATAATACGAGGGTTCTACAAACTCATAAAGGAAATCAATAACATTCATAATTAATTCCATAATTTCACTCAAATCAAACTAGATGAGGTAAGGAGTAAATTTAACCATGCATAATTAATACTAATGATTTTAATAGTTACAAATAACATCCACCTATATAACAAAGGCAAGGGTAAACTAAAACCCTTGATATGAATTCATTAGAGTTATACTTTATTATTTTTTATGCATAATAGTCATAAGGAAATAATAATAAATATCCTTATTATGTGTATATGTCTATATATATGTATACCTACACATGCATAAAATGTATCTATAGAAAAATCAAAGGAAATGCTTTTCACAAGATACATATAGATTTGTATATGTAATATATTTATATATAATTACACATGAATGTAAATATATATAGGCATATTCAAGGAAATATAAACAATAATTTGAGTTCATATTCCTCAAGGAGAAGGAAAAAATGATTGAGAATAGTGGCTTAAAGTTTATTAGAAGACATACCAATAATAACAATGGCTCCACTTAATTTTAAGTTTCCTTTCCATACTTCCTACTATAATTATATGTTTTCCCTTGGAATTATTTTTCATTCTAACCCTAGATATGGATACCTCAATAAGGCTCCTCCAAAAATGTCAACAACATGGTTTCCAAATTGGAACACCATTAACATAATGGTCATAACTTTTATGAAGAAAAGGTATCCTTATTGCTTCCTTAGTTCTTTAATTGTCCTTTGTTTTCCCTATTTTCCTAGGTTTTCATATGACATGGCTCACTTCAAGCCTTTCGATTAGTAATATTTTTTTTTTTAAAAAACTTTTTTTTTCATATCACTCTTTGACATTATTAGGTTGTGATTGAATGAAATTATAACAATAATGATTTAAGCTCTTGAAATTTGATGATGTCTTTAACAAATCAAATAAATAACATCATGGATATAACCTTAACTAAGGTCTCAAATAATTTAATCATTAATCTTTTACAATTTCCAAATTAATCATTCCATGAACACAAGCCAAAGCCATAAAATAATACTATTGTAACTTGCACAACAAGCCCTAATTTCTTCATCAAATTAGGGAACCTCTTTTTGATCTAGAATATAGTGTTTTGGGTTCTAGCTAGGTTCATGCCTATTTTATCTATTGATATAATTAAGAAAGTCCTGGAAGATCTGAAATCTTAATGTTATACTTGTTTCACTCTTTAAGCTAAGACTGAATTAAAGAGTCTATTACATGCACTTGGTCTAGAAGGTTGAATTTGGGACTTCTTTGGTGAAACTATCTAAATTTGATTAAAATTGATAATTTTTGGTATGTTTCTAACTTTTTTCTTAATTACATCCATATTTATCATTTTTAGACCATTTCACCTCAAATTTATGTAAATTATCTAACCATTGTATGGTTTTTGTTATTTTCCTTGAGTAGTTTGGCCTATTACTATCTACATTTAGTTTATTTGATTGAGTATTTACATATGATTAAATATTGAAACTATCTTAGTGAAGTACCAAATTGAATTGGCTCTAATTTTTTATCAAAAGAGACCACTCCATTAACTTTTTCATCTCTATTTAAGTCTCTTTTGATCTTTTTAAATTAATCTAATTGTGTGTTCTCAAGGTTTTTGTGATATATTCTTAAGTAATTTTGTTTATATCTACTCTAGGTCAAACTAAAATGGCTAATATTATTTGTAATTTCTTGTTTTAAGGCTTGGTCACTTATAAATAATAGACTAGTTTTGGTTTTAAGATAAGGTAAAAGACTATATTCTATGCACAGCCTTGTTTCCTTTTATATTTCCTTTGCTTTTGACTTAGTATTTTTTTAAACAAGGTTTAAATTTTAAATAAAATGGTTATGTTACTCTACCATGAGATAATGGTCATATAATATTTCTTGGGTCTCATTTTTCCTTAGCCATTTCATTTGGTCCTCTACGTAAGTGAGATCATGTTTCATGGCACAATCCCACATGCCCACTTCCTTTAACCCATTTTAAGCTTCTTCTACTAGCCATAGACCTCTTGATCAACTAATACGTTGACATGTCTCATGATCCTAGTTACTATCTTTAGTGTGTATTTTTATATTTATGATCTTGGACCCATTACCTTCTGGATGCATGTGATCATGCCATATGGCATGATATTGCTTCAGCATAGCTCTTGAATGTTTAGTATATCAAACCAATAGTAGACCTTATGGATTCCCAAGATCTTACTATGTGGAATGATCTTCATTTTTGCAATCCCTAAGGGCGATTTATATTTTTTTGGGCCTCTCATTAAGCCCTATGTAAATGAGATTTGGACACATATCAAGACATCATTTCATTCAAACAATATTGGTCATCAATATAAGTATACATTAAGTTAGGCCTTGAATGAGTGAATGAATGTTGAATGCCATGGACTACAAAATATACAACATGATGACAACCACTTCATCATTACATGAACCTAAATTTTATGATTATTTGACTTGTCAAAACCATTAGATATGAGATTATACTTAAGACTTAGTAGATTTACGAATTATTTTAAGGTTTTGTTTTGATCCTTCCCTTAAAGATAATTTAGCCTACCTTTTGATCATTTTAAAATTTGTACAGTATTAATTTATTCATATTCCTTCTTAAAACTTGTTATTATGCTTTTATTAATTGATATATTAAATTCTTAAGGGGTTTATCTACTCTTTAATTTGGCATGTTTTGCCTTTCTTAGACTATAAATGGCTAATTTCATGTTATATTTTGTCTTTAGTCACAGATGATTTTATTTTAAAAGGATTGAATTCACTATATTTTGATCAAAATATTTAATCATTTATTGAATTAAATGGATAAATCAAATGTTTGGTTAAAATCCCCTTCTTGATTAACTGGTTGTAGAAGCTTTTAATCATCTCTTTTTAGATTTTTGTACTTACTCAATTTTCATAGAATTTAAATTATAATAGCCATTATATTTATTCAAAAACTAATAGCTAATTATCTTTCTTCCAGGTACATCTTCCTTGATATACTATCACCTATCAAGATATATTAGAGTTCCACTACTCTATAACACTTTGTGCAAAAGACCCACCCCTCGACCCTCCAGGTACTTGGGATCATGCCATATGGTGTGATCTTACTTTCTTGATCCCTCAAGATTATCAAGAAAAATAAGAGTTGGTAGTGTACCTTTTAGGTGAGTGGGATGATTCCATTTTTCATCATTACACTTATCAACACCTCAAGATCAAGTATAGAATAAAAATTAAGTGAGTCTCTAAAATCATGCCACATGGCATCATTTTAGTAATCTAGTTTAGTCAAAGCATGGAACAATGAGTGAGTACCCATATATATTTGAGTGAAATTTTTTTTCCACCTGTCAATATTTCATTTCATAATGTCGAAAAATCAAGATAAGTTGGGTCCTTAGCATGCAACGAGTTAATGGAAAATTGACACGTAGTAGGATCCCTATATATTATCAACATGTTGGATTCTTAAGTAATAAGAAGTGGAAATGTGGAATGAAATCCTTGAATAAGATATGTTGAGCTCCATAAATATATTTCAATCCTAAAATTGATGTTTGTTTTTCTTATATAGGAAATTAAAACCCACAAATTAGATTGTGAGTCCAATCAAATATGTACAATCATGAATTATTTTATCTTTTAGTGACTAAAGAAACCATGGGACATAGATTCCTAAGCAAGTTGGATAATTTCATTAACCAAAAGAGTTAGCATGTGTACTAGGATCGACCTAGAGCATCAATGATAAATTATTATATTTATTAGGCAAGGTCATAATCAAGTAGAGTATGACCAATTGGCTACTTCAAGGGGATATTCAAGAACTCCATCTTCCTATAATTCATTTTAAATATTAGTTATCATGGCCTTAGTCTTTATTTCATCAAGATTTTGCATGGCCTAATTCAAGTTTGATTAGTGATGCACATGTTTCATTAATTATTTCTAGCCACCAATTAAGCAATTCACTTTATGACTTAGTAGACTGAGTGGCCTATAAAAGACTAGTTATTCATTGTAATGAGGGTTGGTCCATTTATAATTAGATCTAGTTTTAGGTGTGGAGCTTGATTGTCTTCCAAGATCAGAGATTAAAATTTTGATTTTATTTTAGCCAAGTTTGTATCCCATTATTTGAATCCCTAATGGCATAGGGGTTTGTGGGGTCTAGGGGATGACCCCCCCTCGGTGGGGGGTCTAGAGGCTGTTCACCCCAATTAATTTTTTTATTAAAATTTCCTTATTAAATTGTAATTTTGTAATCGATCTTGGCCATTGATTAAATGTTTCCATATCTAATGGTGGAGGTATTGATATATGGTTGAGATGTATGAGTGTGAAAAAAGGGAATTATTGTACATAGAGAGGACCAAAAAAAAAATAGAGAGGTGTAACAAGGTTTGTTACAAGATTTTGTTTCTCCCTTGTATTGCTGGAAATAATACACTAGATAAGTTTGGTGGATGTAGCCCATCTTAGGTGAACCACATTAAATTTGGTGTCTCCTATTATGTGCATGTTTATGTTTATTTTTAGAATGTTTGATTCATTCATTTTATAGTTTCTCTTATTTTTGATTTGGGGATAGATCTAGGTTTTAATTTATCCTAACATCTAGATTAGATGAATTTTCATTTTTTGTAATTTCATTCTTTCTTAGTTAAGATTTTATTTTATCATGAGTTGAGGCTATATGAATATTTTTTTTGTAACTCATATGAACATTGATGAATATTAAATTTATTTTTCATGAATTATATTAAATATTTATAAATGATTTTCATTATATGTGAATGTTTATGGTGAATTTGATTCCCTCTTATACATATCTACTTGGTCCTTAGACCCCTAGATCATCCCTACCTTCTAGTGTGCTATACTGGCCAAATAGAGACTAGTTTCTCAAGAGATTTATCTTTTAATAGAGCTTAAACTATTTTCATTATAAATATACGTTGTCCTTATTTTATATATATATATATATATATATCACACACACACACACACACACACACACACACACACACACACACACAAATTTTTTATATTAGATTTAGATAATCTAAATTATTTAGTTGTTTAAGTTTAATATGAACTGCATGTTTGTCCTTCCACTTGTCTTATTTTATGCATTATTGAAATTGATAGACTAAAGACAAGTTCAAAACATTAGTGATTTCATTGACATATTTGACTGATTTAGTTCTTCTAGACATAAGGAAAACTAGATTATATTTTATAAGTATTAGAGAAGTACTCTAAACAGACCCTTTGTATGGAATAGTTTGCATCAATGAACTAGGGTATCTAGTATGCCTCAACCTGGTAGATAAAGACCTTGGTGAATTTTTTCTTAGACTACTTCCTTTCAAGAAAGGTGGAAGGTAATAATCAGGAATCCTCACCATTTAATCCTTTCCTCTCCTCCTTTCCCCCTATAGTTAGTGTGGTTATACCAAACAAACCACCAATAAATTGGTGTTAGAAAGAAGGCCTGATGAAGTAGTCTTTGGTATAAATTCTTAATTGTGTCTAACATCCTATAGGTTATTATTAGATATAAACATTCCAAGTTTATAAAATTATAAAACATAATAATTTACACAAGGTCAAAGCTAGTTGAGGGTGAATTTGAGCTATTTCAACTCTTAAGACAGGAAAACTAGGACTAACAAGGGGAAGTCTAAGCCCAAAAAAAAAATTCACTAGTATCTCCCCCATTGATATGGTTTCTTTCATTTTCCCTTTTTCTCTCCCTCATAATATTATAATGGCTATTCCTACCTGGTTAGGAGGTACTTGTCATGTGAAAAATTTAGGACTCTCCCATGACCTACCCAAACTTCTTGAGAATTTTTGCCTAACATATGTTCATGGTGGGGTAAGAATAATATAAGAATACATACAAACCTTCAAAAATGCCTTGATCTAAACTTAGTTCCAAAATGAAGATATCACTTTCAATTTATTCCATTACACTTTAGATGAGTTGTTATATGGTTGGTACTTAGGTCTGCCAGATGGATCCATATCCTCTTGGATTGACCTTGAGATTGTGTTCATTAACCACATTAGGATACCAATAGACCCTGTAATACTTAATCACTAGTTTACAGATACCCATAGAGAGCCTAATGATCCCATGAATGTCTTCAATATTAGGTTTCATAGGTTGTACAAAATATTGCAGGAGCCCTACACATAAACTGAATTAGCTGGTATATAAACATACTTGAGGGCCCTATATCCCATGACTTCCATGCGTTTTATAAGGACCCCAATAGATCTTACATATTTATCATTGGCCTATAATATGGTAGTCAATATTTAACAATAGATTATATGTAAAGGATATGGTGATGGTCCATTTCCCTCATTAGGATAACCTTGTGCCTATAACCAAATTCCTATGGTCAACCAGGCCCTTATGCATAACACTCCTTTAATGAATACAATCCCAAGATCTATGTATTCAAGTCCAAATTTAGTCTAAAATGTTTTCCCCTTAAACCACATGCCTAATAATTAGCCATATGCTCCCAAAAATCATGTATTAACATAACCTATGAGTCAAAAAATCATTCTAGTTGATTATAATAACATGGCTACCATTTTTGGTTCAAGTGGGTATACTACCCTAACAACAAAAAGTGGGCTATACCTTTGTTCCTAAACAAATATGTCTACTAGAAATGCCTAAATTTTTTTGGATCATATTATCCATGTGTTTTTAAATCCTACTACATTGGTGTCTAGCCCACTACCTTAAGCAGGTATTAATCAAAGTGCCCTTGTGAACCCTAAGGTAGTTAATTTATAATAGATGTTCTAGCTATTGACCAATGATATGGTTAACTTTTGTATACAAGTTTGTCAAAACACCAAATAAACTATGAACAACCCACCTCATCATAAAAATTACAAATATTAGAGGACTAATAAATAGTGGGACATTAGGCCCAATAATAAAAATGTGCTTAGTCCCTTTGATTACATCAATTAGAAAAATAATAATGCCTCCAATTCAGTAAACATGGTATACCTAGCCTTACCCACTTGGTGTAGACTCCATAGTATAGAAGACCATACTAAAATAGATTGTGTTCAATTTCATTGGCCTCAAACATATTCCAAAATGACATGGATAACCTTGAAATATTTCCTATATTAGACAATGTTAGTATTCCATGGTCTTGAAGAGTTTGTTATATTTCCTATATTAGACAACCCAAGCACTACCATGGTCTTGAAGACCTATGAATTTCCATTTGAAAGTGACAATGAGCCTGAAGACAACCTAGATGTTATCCATGCTTTTAAATATTTCAAAAATAGGGAAACTATCAATTGAATATTAAGTTACAGATTCCTTTGACTACATATACTTCCCCTAACAACATTAAGGTTCCTCTTGATGAAAACTGTACTAATAATCATGACCCCCAAGGGACCTAATACCTCATATTAGCCAATAATTAATGGTGTATCTCCTCATACTAATAAACCACTAGAAAAAAGAAAACATTGATATAAAATTATAGAATACCTGAAGATAACCAAGGACAAAATAACAATTTTTGATCTACTTTATATTTCCAACCAAAAGGACTTGTTGTTGAAGGAATTATCTACACCTAGAAGGAATGAAACTAATAATGTTAATGATGCTAATGTTTTTTTATATAAGTAAAACATAGAGACTCCCCATTTTCTAATAACATTAAAAAAAATGGAAAAAACTTACACAATTGTTGGTAAATTGAGGTGTTTCAAGGAATGTGATGCCTTATGACATTTGCCAATAGTTGGGACTAACATCCACCAAATATACTAGAAAATTTGTTCAATTATAAAAATCGTAAGTTAAATTTATTGGTGAGTTAAATAACATCCACATTTAATTTCCCTCTATTTCATATTTGTATCAATTCATTGACATCCAAGTGGTAGATATACCTAAGGCATGTGTGATACTTCTCAATTGAGAGTTGTCTAGAACACTCAATGGGTATATGGCCACGAATTTTTCATATATGTGGCTTCCATAGTGTGGTATGCCTAATAAAATTAGGATTAAGAGGGATCCAAATAATTATCACATAATTATATAATATAATAATACCAATGATATCATGTATTAATATTATGAACTAAGTTTTTATGCACTTGAGAAGGAAGCAGAAGATTATGGCAGGTTCTCCATCAACATGCTTACTATGTAACAAGAACCTAAAATTGAAGATTTGGATTAGCTAGATGAGGATGATATTATCTATTTAGTATAATTATTTTTTAATTTTCATTCATTCCCTAACACACAAAATTTGAGCAAGGCCATTCATGTGAGAAAAAGTAATGCAAAATCTTAGAGGCTGCCCATTATACCATTTTGAATTATTTTTCACTGACATCTTCTACAAAGATCTAGAACGTAAGTTTTTTAAAATATTAAGAGGAAGGTGTGTCAACCTTATAATCCAAGAAATATAATAAATAATTGAACATAATAGTATCACCTACCTTGTAGAATCCACTATAGTTGAAGATCATATATGGACCCTAGAGTTTGATGGCTCTAAATGAAAGAGCAGGTGCATTTTTGGGATTGAGCTCATCAAAATAAGAGGAAGAACATATCTATAAATATTCTAACTATAGTTTTCTTACACTAATAATGTGGTTAAGTATGAATCATTAGTGCATGGCCTCTAGTTCACACTAAGGAAGAAGGTGAAGAACCTAAAATTCTTTAGAGACTCAAAACCTATGGTCAAATAAGTTAGAATCCACTATGATTAGAATGATGAGTGTCTTTCAAGGTACCACAAAAAAGTGTGGAACTTGATTGAATACTTTAATGCATTCAACATCTAAATACTTCCCTAAAGAAATAATTAAATGCTTCCAGATCGGTGAGATTATCCATAGAGCTGATATCTACTCCGTATATTATAGATAATATCATAAACTTCCAAGTCTTCAAGGATACCTAACATATCATTTACTTCATCACCAACATTGATGCATTTGATTCCTATATTATTGATGAGTATGATAGGGAGGAGTTCAAATTATATGAATAAGGGGTCATAAACTTGAAGACTAATAATATACTAAGAGGTATGGTGTCATTGAAGAGGCTATTCGATATGGACTATTAGGGTGAAAATGATAAAATATACCCTACCAAAGTAATTCCCCATCAACATTTCAATTTAGGCATGCATGAGAATCAAAAATTATAATTTTAAGCATAACTTGTACCCATATTGAAAAGTGAAGGTTTTTTAAAAATTTGAAAGACCTTGGTGACACTATTGCATGGAACTATGAGGATTTGAGAGTGTTTGATAGTTTCATCCTCATGCATATTGCTCCACTAAATCATGGTGTTAAACCATTATACCAAAGGCATATGCTAGTTAAAATCCATTATTTGGTCCCTTAATTTTCAAAGTGTAGAAGCTACTTTATGTAAATATCATTTACCCTATTAGACACTCTACTTGGGTGGGTAACTTGGTGCATGTTTAAAATAAAAGTGGGTAAACCATACTCTACATGGAATTTATAAATTTGAATGAAACTTATAAAAAAGATAAATAACCACTTCCTTAATGTATTAAGTCTTGTAACTAGTTAATGGATCTCAAATAATTTCATTTCTTGATGGATATTTAGGCTACAATCAAGTAATTGACAACAATGAGGATAGGATAAAGACAACATTTACAACTAAGTAGGGTACATTTGCATATAAAAATATGTTTTTCATACTAATAAATGTAGGTTCTACCTTACATTGGGCCATGGATATTGAAATTAAGGACGTCATTAGTATATTCATAGTCATATCCATTGATGACCTGATTTACTCTTTCAAGAACAAAGAAGACCGCATGAAAGACTAGAGGGAAGTCTTGAATAGGTACCATAGAATATCTCTAAAACTGAAGAAAGGCATGTTTTGGGTCATAGAGGATAAATTATTGGGTCACATCATCTTAGACCAAGGTATTTCAATATATTCAAAAAGAGCAAAGGCCATTCTAAAATTCTTATTGCCTGTTAGTATAAAAGAGTTATAGTCATTATTTGGCAAAATCAATTTCATAAGGAAGTTTGTCTAAGGTTTTGTAGAGATCATCTAACCACTAAAAAAAATTCTAAATGAAGACACTAATATTAAATATATCACTAAAGAAGTGGATTTTTCTCAAATAAATATGGTAATTATAAACATACTAGTGCTTATCAATCTTAACTACATGCATCACTTCTACATCTATTTATTCACTTCAAGATGTTCAAGTGTTATTTTTATAACATAAAGAAAAGGATTTGGGCATGAAATATCTATGTCATTCATGAGTGTCCCACTTATAAATGTTTAGCTTAGATATTTTACCATTGGTAAGTATTTTCCTTGATCAAAGTGGTCAAAAATTTTAAGCACTACATTCTAAATAGTAAAATATCTGTTGTTATGTTTGATTTAGACATTAAGGCAATGTTGATGCAAAAAAAGTTAAGTGAGTGATGTGGGAAGTGAATTACCACCTTAAAATGATTTGATTTATAGCTAAAACTAATGACTATTATTATATGTTAGGGGCTTATAAATACAATGGTTGAGTTTGATACACATATTTATGGCTAGTAGTACATGGTATAAAACATTACAAATGATGACTGGTATCAAGATGTGGTATATTATCTATTGAAAAAATAGTGTTTGGTACACTTGAACTCCACTTAGAGGATATAATTACACTTGAAAAGCAGAAATTTCATGATCAAATAAGGTGTGTTGTACATAAAAACATGAATTCATTTATCTGATATACATGAACAAAGTGGAAGCTACTGAAGTACTTATGGGTTTTCATGGGAAATATGGGACTGGTCTCCATTTTAGGAGTAACACATCTCACCAAATACATATATTATGCTATTATTGGCATCAAATCTTTAAGGATACACATGCTCATGTAAGATGCTATCACATTTTTTCAAGTATATGTGCATAAAGAATGCACTCCAACCATGTCATTACAACTACTTATTGAGTCCCATCCATTTTTAAAGTGGGGACTTAAATTTGTGGGGGCCATAAATGAAAATTATTCTATTATACATAAGTTTATCCTCACTATAATTTATAATTTCACACACTATACTAAAGCCAAATATTTCTATAATTTCATAATTGAAGTGGTAATTAGCTTCCTTGAGGACCACATTATAACTAGGTTGGCATGTCATTTATTTTGGTATGTGACAACAATAGTGCTTTCTCATCACTACAATTTACATAGTGGGCTTATGGAAACTAGGTAATTCTTGAAATTTCATCCAATTACAGCCACAAGGTAATGATTTATCTAAATTAACTAATAATAACTTATTAGACTTGACCAATAAAGTCTTGGAGAGGGATCCTAGTGACTTGCATATTGTTCTAAAGTTTGCATTATAGTCTGATATAACTAATATCAAGTCTTCTCTATGTACTTCCCTATACCATGTATTATATTTCCAAGACCTAGTCTTCCCTATAAGCCTCAAAATACCAATTATGTTATTCATTAAGGATTACTCAGGGGTTGATGACAAGATATAGACTCACCTATTAAACCTAATATAGTTGGAATAAAAATGTGATAAATCAAATAATTATCAAATGCTAGTTTGACATGTGAGTTAGAACAAAATCCTTTCATATTTATGATTTTATACTTCTTTGGGATAAGGCTCATGAAAATAATGTTCAACACTAAAAATTTGATGTCCTTTGGCTAGGACCCTTCCAATTATCTAAATTCTAGACAAATTTTTTTGCTGCCTAAGGTGTCTAACTAGTGAGGATGTCCCATTTCCTATTAATGGATACTTCCTAAATAACTTATTCCAATCTTGAACTATACTAGGGTAGTTCTGTAAATAATTTTCCTTTTGTTTCCTTGATAGTTTTGTTTTTAATATATATTTTGTTTTATTTGGGCTTATTTTCTTGTTTTTATTTCTAGTTTCCTTATTAGATCTATTCCAAACTATTTTTCCCTATGGTATTGATTTAATAAATGACATGAATAAGAATGATAAGCTTGAAAGTAGGTGGCACTAGTGACATTCTGATGCATAGGTAATCAAAATTTTGTGGCACTGGATTTAGTAATTAATTCTACTATAAATTTTTCTATTTTATTGTGTCTTGAATGAGTTTATGTTTGATAATTTGGGGATGAGTTGTCTAACTCTTTAATACCTTCTCTCAAAACCTATCACAAAAGACACTTTAATGAGCTTTGAATTTACTTAGATGACACTATTACAACCAATGTTTGAAAGTGAAAAATATATAATTTTGTTGTTTATTTACTATGGTGGTCCCCAGCCCAAGATTGAGATTCTCAGGAAAAAGGCAAGAGTAAAAGAAAATGAAATATATTATTCAAAAAAATCAATGTTTGGGTGATTCAATAAACCTTTATTAGGGATATGAATGCCTATTTAGTGGTAGAGAAAGGTCTTGAGTGGGTACAAAGGCAATTCCATCAAGGATATAAACACCTAGCTAGCAATGGAGAAATTTTTAGGCATTCACTCTAATGTATAATTCACTAGTTGAAAAATCCTAATTGTAGCACCTAGTCCTTGAAAATTTTAGGAATAAAATGAATACATAAGCAAACATTGTTCAACAAGATTATCTAATTTCAATTTTGCATTATTCCCCTTCTTATTTTTACATAATTTGTTTCATGTTTTTGAAATTATACTAAAGCAAAGATTATGGTTTATAATTAGGGTTTCAGTGTTCCAAAATAATCAAGAGTATTTTCTAGCAAAGTCACAATTTGTTGTAACATACACAACACACCCTCATTTCTTCATAAAACTAGGGAAGAACTTTTTGATCTAGAGTTTGGTATTTTGGTTTCTAGTCAAGTCTAGATCTGTTTTATATAATGATATAATTGGGAAAGTCCTTGAAGAGATAAATTCTTAATGTTATACTTGTTCCACTCTTTAATCTAATTCTAAACTTAAAGAGTCTATTACATGCACTTGGTCTAGAAGGTTGCATTTGGGACTTCTTTAGTGAAACTATCTAAATTTGCTTCAAATTCATAAGTTTTGGTTTGTTTGTGAATTTGTTCTAAATTACATCTAAATTTCCCATTTTCAGACCATTTCACCTCAAATTTGTGCAAACTATCTTACTATTTTAGGGTTATCATTATTTTCCTTGAGTATTGTCTACTTTTGGTTTATTTGACTATGCATTTGCATTTGGTTAGTTTTTAAAAATCTACCTCTAAGTGAACTGTCATATTGAATTAGCTCTATGTGTTGATCAAAGGAGATCATTTCATTAACTTTTTCATATTTTTAAGTATATTTTACTCCTTTTAAAATAATCCAACTATGTGTTCTAAATGTTTTCATGACATTTTTTTATTAAATATAGTTTATTTATGATCCTAGTCAAATTTAAATGGCTAATATCCTTTTTAATTTCATGTTTTAAGGTTTGGTCACTTTTTTAAAATGGACTAGTTTTGGTTTTAAGATAATGTTGGCATGTTGTTGTCATTGATGTCAAGGTTGATGTCATTGATGTCAAGGTGCATCTAGTGAAGGTATATGGTGAGTGGTCATTGAGGTCTGTGCATGACATGACAAGATGAGACTATTGAACATTATCATTTCTATTCATTAATGTCAAGGTTTAGGTCAAATTTAAGTTTTTAGTGTTGTTATTGAAGGTTCTTGTGAAGGTATGATGACAAATATGTCTGTAAGAGTGTTGTTGTGAGCAACGCTAGTTGGTAATATGTGTTGTCACAAGATATGAGCATTAAAGGTATATAATGTGAAAGAGATCATTAAAGTGGTTATGAGTGTTGTTTCCTTGTTACCATTATTGAAAAATGCATAGGTAAGAGGTTTCTGAGGTCAATTTCTTAAGTATACTAAGCCTAGTCATGGCATGAAGAGACCTTGTGAGAAGGTATGAGCATGGTGGCTAGGTGAGATGAGTGCGCACATGCATGAGTGGTTGTATGAGGTTACTTGAGTATATGAGTGCAAAATTGATCAACACAGTCATCATCATCATTAGAAACATTATTATCACTTAGATTAGATGACTTATTTAACATATCTCTTACATACTTAGCTTGTGAAATGAATTGAACTTCATTGCTATCATGATATACATTGTCATCTCAAACAAAGGTTGAATAATACTAAATGAGTGTTTCGAGTGGTGGTTGGACCTAAAATATATCATGGTACTTAGATAATGTTGGATAAAACCTATTTGATTATTATATGATATTTTCCTACCATTTTTAGAGTGTATAAGTTATCTAAGGGGTCATAAAGTAATGTGTCCTAAAGTAGGCCTAATGGAATTAGGTCTCCATAAGACCTAAATAAGAATTTGGTCTATTTTAGTTATGATCAACGTAATTTAATGATTTATTATTACTTGTAACATGTCATAAGGCCTATTTTATGGCCAATCCAAGAGGGCAAGTGTGTGTGGCCAACCAATAGGTGTATGATCAAGAGAATTGTATAAGAACAAGGTTTTTTAGGCCTAATTGGAAAGTAAGAGGATGGTATTGAGGGAGTGAATATGATAGATTATACTTGAGTATAAGGAGGTATTATAGACTATCACAAGAGAATAGAGGGATTAACATTAATATCTAGCAAGAGGCCTGAGTATGAATATCAAGGTCATATAACTTAATCAGTCTTGAAGAGACCTAATTGAGTGAAGAAGTCTAGAAGGTAGCTTGAGAGTGTTAAAGAGAGTGAAGAGATAAATAAGGTGATCATAATATATTATGTGAGAAACAAGGTGGTCTAAAGCTGATCAAAGTAATTAGGTGGGTAAGTTAGTGCTAAGTCATCAAGTGGGTATGTGCCTCCTTACAAGTGGGTGTTTGGTAAAGCTTAGTCAAGCAGGTGTTTAGCTAGTTAGAGTTAGTGCTCCATGTAGAGTTGGTTCTTCACTAAATGTTGTTTTTATCTTATAATATTTTAGTTCATTTATAGCTATTAGTTTGTTTTCTTCCCCTTGAGGGTTTCCCATATATGTGATGTGTTTTTGTATTTCATGTTTATATGTATGGTTAATTGTGCTTTGATTGATTTATGTGTTTGTATAAATGGATCATGAATTTTAAGTGGAATAGAATGAATGTTTTGAATACTAATTCATCCCCCCTCTCAGTCATTATTCTTTCAATAGCTAAGGCAAAATAATATATTTGTATGCAAAATTTTATTTCCTTTTATCTTTCATTTGCTTTTTCTTTAGTCTCTTTTGGCACAAGTTTTAAATTTGAAATCAAATGACTATGTTATTATCCCATGATATAATGATAATATAATTTTTCTTTGTTATCATTTTTCCTTATCCATTTCTTTTTTATCTTCCATGTAAGTGAGATCATGTTGTGTGGTAAAATCCTCCATCCCCTCTTCCCTAAGCCAATTTTAATCTTTTTCGACTGACCATAAACATCCTAAGCAATTCATATATTAATAATTTTCATGATCCAATATAATAATTTTAGTGTGGCTTTTATATGTACAAGCCTATACCCCAACCTTTTATATGCATAAGATTATGCCATGTGGCATGATCTCACTTCCTTGTAACCATGGGACCCTTTGTAATTCAAACTAATAATAGACCTATTAGATATTCATGATCATTCCACATGGCATGATTCCATTTATATAGGCCCCTAGGGTGGTCTATATTTTTTAAGTTTTCCTATTAATCCCTAGGTGAACAATATTTAGACACCTATCAAGATCTTGTTTCACCAAGTCTATACCAATCATCCATCTAATTAGACTTTAAATTAAGCCCTAAATGAGAGAATAGATGCCACTTGGAATGGAATTCCAACTAGATGACACAATAGAAACCATGTCAATGTTACATGCACTTAAATTGAATGCCATCTGGCTCATCTAGCCTATCAAACCTGAGGTTATACATAAGACTTAGCAAATTTCTAAATTGTTTCAAGGTTTGGTTTTGATCCTTCCCTTAAGGATAGTTTAGCGTATCTTTGCATCATTTTCAAATTTGTAAACTAATAATTTATTTAGTTTACTTATTTAAAATATTCATTATATTTGTATCAATTAATAAATTAAATTCTTAAGGATTTTATCTACTCTTTAGTTTTGGCCTATTTTTCCATGTTTTGACTATATGTGGATAACTGCATGTTCTATTTTATCTTTAAATATAGTCAATTAATCCATAAATACCATCTAAATTTTCTTCCTCTTTAATCAAGTAATGAAATTATTAGTTTAAAGGATAATAAATGCATAACTGAGTGTGTATAACACACCTTGCTTTTGCATGAGTCCAACTTGAGTGTTTTATTGGTGACTAACTTGCAATAAAGATTATGTTACTATATATAAGCAATGTATATAATATAAAATTAAAAGGATAAAAAAAAATTAAATTGAAAGAGCAAAACTTTAGGAATAAACCTGTGTATCAATGTAACTACCTTGCCTATTGGAAACTTGATTTTAAAGATGTATCATTATGAATCATTGAAACTAAGATTAGGAAAAATATAAAAATATGGAAAGTACATATATCTAAGGAAATAGAGAGATATTGGAATGCACATGCTCCCAACCTTAGAGAAGAAAAGGTGAGTTTCCACCTAGTAATTAAGATTAGCTCAACCATATAACCCATTCATACATATAACTTGGTGAGTATGAGTGAACAAGTTAACTCATACTATCAAAATGGTGAGGTTCTATGATATAATCAATTAAAACTTTAAAATTTGGCAAGATTGAATGATTTAATCACCTCAACCATAACAAAATTGAACCAACTACTATAGTAGATTAGCTCAATATAGTTTATAAAAGTCCATCTTGGTGGGTGATGACAGTCCTTGATAGTGTTTTTAAATATAAAATTGATTTGGATTGTTCAATATTAGGTGCACATTATTTATCATTTTCACCTTATATATGTCTAAAGCTAAAACTATGTATAACAACAGTAGCAATGTCTATAATTCTTCCATAATTATGAATCTAAATCATGTAATTGTGTGCTTTAGCCAATTTAGAAACTATGTAAGTGTGGAAAACATGCTTCCAAAGCATTAAACCTCTATATATGAAGAAATATTAAAAATTAAATAAGTTTAAATGTGGAGGACATGTTTTAAAAACATTCTCCCACTAAATCTAGGTGTGTTTAATATTGAATAAGTGGGAAGAACATGATTCCAAAGCATGTCCCCATTGAATTTGGAAACTATGACAATTATTAAAAGAATGCCTCTATGACATGCCCCCATTGATATTCCCACCCTTTAATGTGAGTTAATAATATAAATCAATAGTTACCTCACCCCAAAAGGATATGACAATTAAATAATCTATTAATTTAACCATCTAGCATAGAGAAGAACATGTCTAGAAAATGTAGCATTGAAACATAGAGAAAAAAGTGATGACATGAAGACCTAAGATGCATTATAAACATCATGGAAACATATATATAGTAATATTATAAGCTCAATAATCAAGCAAGCATACACACAAGAGTATTCAAAATCAAGTCAACAGACAATGGTCCAAGGATACTACAAATAAGGACATGTTCAAATGTCACATTATCAAAGGGATATGATGTATTCAAATGTCCACAAATGTAATAATTTATTATTAAAATGTCCATACAATAAAAAATTACATACTTAAATGTTAAATAAATCACACATAAACATGAGGGTTGTAAATAAAGGAGCATATTCAAATGCTTGAACAAGCAAGACAATAGTAATACAAGGCACTTAAAGAAGTGGATAAAGAAATTTATAAACAACCATCAGAAACATATCATATTAGCCTATGTATCAAATGTGTTAACAAATATTTTCTAATGTATATCATATCAAGTACCCTATGAAATATATAGTCATGGATAGAGGCATATGTAAGTATATAAGATCTCAAACATGATCATGTAGAGACCATATAATGATATAACCTATGTCCACATGACATGAGTAGAGGGAAGGTCCAACATTTAAAATAATAATATATTATGTATCTATGTGTGCCTAAATCACACTCAATTATAATCATGACACACATGTGTATGAAGAAGTAATTGATATGTCATCTATCAACATGAAACTAACACATAGATGCCAAGGAGGCAATAAAGTATGTTTATGTTAAAATATTTTTAGATTTTTGAATTTTTTTAATATTTTTATAATATTTAAAGAGGGAAGATCATTAAATGATCCCATCCAAAGACTGGTCATAGGTATCTCCCCACTTAGAACCTTGTGCAAGGAATTTATGGTACTATCAAGGAGCATGTATAGGTGTACTATTTATCACTGTAGTGTTTATGATGATTTATGTATATATAATAATAATATTAGGCCATGAATTATAAATATAAGGAATAGGGTTTTTTTAAACCCATCTCTATGTACTCTATGGTTTATTTAAAATAACAATAGTAGAAACATTTTTAGGTGCTCTAGATATTTGAATATGGTGTGTAATAGAAGATGAGGATTTCATGGAATCCATTATATATCTATAATGTAATGGTATTTCAAGTATTTACCATCTCGTAAAGGGTATTATCATTTGCTTACCCTTTTATGGTAGATTAACCTTAGTAATTTTGATAGTTAGCTTCCTAGGTATAAATTTTTTCTTGTTCAAGAGGATGTTCTTATGGGATTCCAAAAATTATAATTATGTAATTATCATGAATTTATTTAACACAACTATTCATTGTATAAGGTATCACTCAAATATTATGGATGCAAGGTCTTCCCAATAACATATCAAATATTCTCATGGAAGGTATAACTAAAAAGGTAATAAACATATATATAGAATTGGCCTATAAAGGTAAATGTATTTTGTCAAGAACCTTTTGGGAGGTCCCATTTAATGCTCTAACTAATCTATTAGGAGGATGTGAATCATGATGAGTATAACTTAGATGCACAAGTAATGTCATGGTGAAAATATTTTCACTTTAACCATTATCAATCATAACATTATGTATATTATGGTGATAAAAAAATGCTCAAATGAATAAAGAATTAATATCAAAGTCATCATCCTTAATCTTAGTGTCATCTAAAGGAATAGAATATCTCTAAATGATATGAGGTATATGTCATGTATAAGTAATAATAATCTCATATAATGGGTACCCATAACATGATGGAGAATGATGTGCATTATATTCCATCATATTCCTTCTTAGAATGGTCTTGCAAAGGAATGTTAAATATTTTCTATTTTTTGTGATCACTAGGTTGTAAAATAGATTCCTAGGGAGGATCATCAAATTTAAGATTTTATTCATCATTAGGTCTTGGATATTATGATTCAAAGTAAAAATATTTTCATAGAATCTCTCAGTCCATGGTGATAATCACAATAAGCATTCACATCATATCCTTTGGGTATATGTCCATTCATATCAACCTCTAAAAGATGAGGGAGAGATAGAAGATGACACTCAACTAACTATGAGAGTAATGAAACTGAATACTTGGGTAAATGTGAGAAATATCTCCTTAGTACACTATATAAAACAAGATGATTAAGTTACTATGAAACTATATTAACCATGGTGGTTATTTCCTTTTTATCCTTGAGAATTTTTACCTTATAACTTGGCTTGATTGTAAACTTGGTACTAGATGTAGATGTAGTTGGTGTGTTTTGATGCATACTTGAACTTATTAAATGAAATAATCTTCATTTCATGGTTCTATAAAACATGGTATAAGTAATTAAAAGATTTAACATTCTTGAAAATAATGGACTCATGTAGAATAGAAAGAAAACTCTTCTTGAATATGTCTTACAACTCTTTATCTGCCATAGTATTAGTCATTTTAACCAACATTGTCTTATACCTCAAAACATATTCATTGATAGGTTCATTTTTTCCTTGTTTGATTTTGATAATTTGAGAATAATAATTTTTTTTATAAATATTAATTAAAAAGTGTGCCAAAAATTAATCTACAAGAGGTTTGAATGCTTTCATAGATTGGAGAGGAAAATCATAAAACCATCTCAAAGCACAATCCTTGAGGCTTCTTCAGAATAATTTGGTTTGAAATGTATCATTAGAAGAATATTCAAGGCATGTTACATAGAATTATTGGATATGTTATTTAGTATCATCCTTTCCATCAACAAATGTACGGGTGTAACAAAACTAGTTGGAAAAGGGTGTAAGTATATCTCAAGTGAAGACCATTATGTAACACATCTTGGGAATCAATAGCATGAGGAGACTTTAAAGCATTTTTTCAATGTTTGTAACCTTGTCCTCTAAGGTTTTTATAACTTAAAGGAGTTTTTGAACTATGGAACCATTTAAATTTAGACTAGTAAGCTGAGTGGTCACAAAGAAGGGATGTAATCATGGTTTGAATAGGCATAGAAATTGGTATTTGAGTTGAAACATTTGTTAGCCCCATGGTAGATGTAGCAATAGTAGTTTTAGGAAACAAAGGTTTAAATACATATCCAGTGCCTCCATTAGAAGTATTAGGTTGTAATTTTTCTAGGGGGAGGGTGGTTGGTATATGCAGATGACCCATATTTATAATAGCATGATTACTAGATGGACCTATTTGGATATCCATGCTTTTTACCTTCTTAGTCTCTAAACTAGTTTTTAGGATTTCATCAGAATCTCTATAGTCATGAAATAATGTAGTTTATTTCACTTTATGATGATTTATTTTCTCATATTCATTGGTTTCATTTGACTTATGTTTTTCATTATCAAAATTTTCTTCTATGATAGCATCATCAGTATGTTTTTCATTCTAAAAAATGGTATCACCATGATCCATAGGATTCGATCCCTAATTAGTTTGAGACATCTTAGGTGGTGGGAGTGGAATATCAATGTTTAGTAGGCACACCTCCAAATATAGGGTTATGCTTAGGTTACATGTAGAATAATGTAAATAGGAAATGAAAAATTATAACAATTTGAAACCCTAACTAACTGAAAACATTAGGAATCATAAATGTTTGCATTCATACAAATCAGGTTCACCAAATTTTTAACCCTAAAATGAAAAAGGATCATACTTGGGTAGATAGGGTTAAGAATATAGAATTTACAATGCATAAGTGTGATGATCATATCCATAACAAGCTAAGTAAATATTAAACTCATATATATCTATACTAAATTTATTAAATTGAGATAGATTTAAAATAGTAAGTACAACTATGATAGATATAAAAATGATAGAAATAATGTACTTTGTTGATTCTTATGTTGACACAGTTCTAGATATAGAATAGGTAAGAAGTAGATTAGAATAGGATTTTGGAATAGTTATCAAATTTTGGATTGAGTGCCTCTAGAGGTGTAGAAGCTAGTGTCAAGTTTGGATGATTGTGTTAATGCTATTGTCTAAACTAGATGCAAATTTTATATATAGAATACCTATTAGAAAAGGATCCAACCACCTTGATGATTTTGTATTTATATTTTCATTCACTATGGTTCATTTATATCTAGGTCATGGATTGTTACTCCTTATGAAATTATAAATCCCTAGTTCTTCATCATCATAGTGACCTTGGAAAAAATGGGTTAATGGGAACACAGTGTAAAACTAACTCCAAATACCCCTCTATCAATGAGTACTACCTACATATCTGATACTCTGAATAGGGCCTCATATTGATGCAGTTCTCTCTTATGTGTTGGCTTGTGTTTGAATCATGTAATGTGTGGAAATAAAGTATAATAGTGACCTAGCTTGTAACTTGGCAAATCAAGATCTTGGGTGGCTCCTTTAGTAATTTAGACATGTGTATATGCTTTTCCTATGACTAATATAAAAATAGGTAGGTTTTGCTTTATTTATTTATTTATTGATTAAATGTTTTAATAAGTTGTCTTAAGTTTTTTCTAGGTGAGTAATTAATGAGGGTTGATCTTGTATCTATAACAATCCCTTTGGAGAACTAAAATGAATTAAATCACTTAGGTTGACCATTAGGATTATTTCATTTACAAATTAAATGAATTTAGGGAATTAGAAACCTAGTTTGGGGTAGGACACTAGCATTGATTCATGGGTTTGCGGCCAACACTTGTGTCCTAGAAATTAAAAAATAAGTATAGGCTCAAAACTTGTAGGGGCATAAGATAAGCATATTTTAAACATTTTGGAAAAGATAAAATCTCTAGGTCATCAACATAAGATTGGTTAGACCAAGAGATAGGCTAAGGGGCATAAGATATATTAGATGTAAGACTTACAAAAGTGAGAAAGTTTTATGACTAATAGGAATAGCCAAGGTCTAAGTTTACCAAGTGTACAAGACTAAGGTGATATATAATCCATAAATATCATCTATAGTTCCAAAATTTGTTTTCTTATAATGAAATACCTATTAATATATGTGTTTGATAGAGAATGTAAATATTCTCATTGGAAAATATTTATTGAATAGTTTTAGATTGATTAAGATCTTGGAAAGGGAAATGGATTTCTTTGGTTGTCCACATTAATTTCACCAAATCCATTTTTATTGATTTACCCACATATATTATGTCTTCTCTTAAATCCCCTGCCAATGTAATTTCAAATTTTAATATAATCATGAGATATTTCTTCTAAAATGGAGCAAAAGAGAAAATGAAGATTCATTTTCTTAATTGGGATTAAATTTGGTTCTCCAAATCTGTGGGAGGGGCTAGAATTAGGTATTTGACTCTTCAAAATAAATCTTTTAGAGAAAATTGGTTTAGAGCATGTATACACAACCCCGATTCAAATTGTGTCATCTTCTTCAAGAAAAATACTTGGTTTTTTTAGAGGAATAAATAAGATTGAATAAATCTTACCCACTCATAGGCTCTCACTTATGGAATTTAATGAGGACTTGTAAACCTATCATTCCTAATTAATTTTCATGAAAAATCAGATTGGTGAAGGATGCCAATTTTTGGTATGACTCTTGGAATGGGCATTCTCTATTATCTAAGGATGAAGACATAGTGGAAACAAAAAATACATCAATTACGTGGGGTTGAAAAAACAAGGAATACTTGAATGTTCAAATGAACCCAGGGTATAAGGGTTTGAAAAAAAGACTTTACTTGTTTTAATCTTCCCCTAAATTAATGTGTCATACTATTAGATGGCATGTACTCTCAAATATCAACCTTAGTCTAGGTATGGATTTGATATGGTAGATGGTTGAAAAGTTAGGTAACTATGAGGTCAACATGGACTAAAAGTTATATTTTCTACACTTTTCAAGCATCCTTGGCCTACTAATTATTTTTAGAATAATATGGATCTTTCAAAAGTTGGATCTTTTTCCTAGATAGCTATTTAAGAATAGATTCTAAGCCAAGATAGACTATGGAAAATTAGGTTTGTTATCTTATCAATATGTTTTCTCTTCATTAATTTGGAGGATTATGTTAATAATTTACTACTAATTTGTTCCTTTTTAAGTAAATATTCAAACTAGTTGAGGTAAAAATGAAGTTGGGCTTGGATAACCCCTACTTATATTCTTCAATACTTATTAATTTATCCCTCCCCAAAGTGTGAGTATTTATTTTCTCATATTTTGGTTGTATGCCCTCCCATTTTGATTTATAAACTATGAAATGAAATTAATTATCACATACTCATTAACACAGAATCCTCAATGCATTCAGTGAATAAAAAATTGAAATGGCAATTTCTAATCATCTAGTGTCCTAGGTGGTTATTTTGTGGAAAGTAATGTCTCAACAATAAATATTCATCTTAAATAATTAAAACATTACTTTCGTATCCCATGTTAATGGGACAATGGTTTTAAATAATGCACAAAATATGTCATGGAGTAGATTTCAAGCCTCCTACACTACCCTTACTATGGGTTTATTCAATCTCAATTTTGATGGGGATTCACATGAAAATCCAAGAGCCTTTTGTTATATATGTATTATTATATAATGTATATGAATCTTAATCTAATCATTCTTAATTAAATTATGCGATGGGATGAAAAATGCGGTTGAATCACATACCTTTATCACTAGTATCTAATTGGATATGCAGTGAATATTAGAAATTTGATATTTTAAGGTGACTAATGATGATGTTAGTGCATGTTAAAATCTTGGATATAGTTATTAGAGGCTTTAAAATGAATCTTGGTGATTTTGACATGTGAAAGGCTCAATATTTTTTAAAAAAAAGTAAATAAATTGGTAGATTTCATATAAAATGAAAGAAGTCGTCAATGTGAATAGTTAAGAATGGAAAATGATTTCCTTTATTAGCATGGTTTAGAGGATTTTTGGGCTATGAAATGATCTTAAGACCACAACCTAAAACCTAGTATGGTTTATACTCTTAATGTACAAGGTCCTTTGTTTTAATTCAAATTTTCATGGCATTTCCATCATTTTATCTTATTAAATTTGAATGTTGAGCATTTTTAGGGTCTCCACATTTGATTGGAATGAGGGGGGATGTGATGCTTGGAAATGATGAGGTAGGGAATTTTATTTCTCTCTAAATACCTTTACATATGTGTGCTTATATTATGATCGAGATTTTCAAATGCCATGATGGTCTTGTAAAGGAATGGATAGATTGTGTGGGGCTATTTCATCCCCTACCCAATTTCTTGAGTGATATGTGGATGGTATTTAGGTTATCTTTCCTTATCTAATTTATTATTTCCTTGGTTATCATGATTCCATATACATTCATCCCTTGATTCTTGTTGTATGGGTTTCATTGAGAAATGGGATTTTGGTCAGTTATCATAGAGGAAAGACTTAAATAATTTTTTCACCTAATTTATAGATGTCTTGCATGCAATTAAAGAAACCTTCAAGGTAGATTACAAGGATGCTAAGATGTAGTTGAGAGTCAATTTTGATATTCTATTTTTGTAATGAATATAATGGATTGGCTTACCATTAAGGCATAGGTATTGTTATTTTAGATAATTTTATAAAAAATGATCATTTTATGGCTTGGGCAAGGCTATGGAGACTTTTAATATTGATGTTCCAAAAAACATTCCTATTATAGGATAAGAATGCAAGAGCCTTATGTTAATGACATATTCTAGGGAATTTGAATCATGCTTAATCAATTTGATGGATATTTTAGAAAATATATAGAGTTCTCTCTTAATGAGGAAGAGTTTGAAAGGAGTTGTGGATGATATTACCTATGATGATTTAACTTCATTGGTAAAATCAACCCATCCCTCACATCAATTAATTAAAAATCAATGTGTTTTTTAGCATCAAAGATTACAAGGATGTTGGTGAGACTTATTAGTGGTCGCAGTGGATATCATGTGAATGGGATTAAGTATATTTTTAGAGGTACCTCTAGCTCAGATGACATCATGGCAATGTAGGTGGTGGACGTGGTTGACTTGGATAGTGAAATGAATGTGGCTATATGATGGTAATTTTCATGGTATTAGTTTACCATCATCTCTAACATGTAATAGGTCTTTTTATTTCTACCTCAATTTTGTATGGTTTTTGGTTCTTTTTCTAGTACTACTCTAGTGTTGTATTATATAGTTTTAAACTATTAGATTTGGAGATTTTAGTATGTTTTTTCTCTTTTGGATCTGAAAGGTTATAGTCAAGTTTTAGAGTACCTCTAACCTAGTTCATTTATATTACTATGTAATATTTATATTATATCAATAAAAAGTTTTGGGACCCTTAACCCCTATTTATGAATTAAAAAATACATAAATTTTGCATTCAATTAAAAATTATAAAACTATATACAATAGATAATTTTAAAAAATCCTAATTTATCAAGTTTTCCTTTATTTTAAAATCCTTAATATTAAAATTTTCCCTACTTTTTTTGAAGTTTCCACAATTTTTCAAACATTCCTAATTTTTTTAAAATTTCTTAAAAAAATCAAATATTCCCTGATTTTCCTCTTTCAAATTCTACCTAATTTTTGAACTTTTTCCTAATTTTTTTAAATTTCCTTCAATTTATCAAGTTTTTATTTTAAAAAATCATGTTTATCTTCCCCACTTAATTCTCAAATTTTCCCTAATATTATAAATAATATCTTAATTTACCCTAATTTTGTGGATTTCCCCTAAATTTTCCTTAATTTTTTGAATTAACTTAAAAATTTTAGATTTTCACTAATTTACCTTCATTTTTTTCAAATTCACATAATTTTCATTTTTCCCAAATTTCTCTTATTTTTGTAATTTACCCTAATTTTTTGAATTTTCCTTAATTTTCCAAAATTTTCCTTGATTTTCATCTTTCCCTAATTTTACTTACATTTTTGATTTACCATAATTTTTTAAATGTGCCCTAATTTAACATAATTTTTTGAAATTCTCATTATTTTTCTAATTTTCCTTTTTTTTCATATTTTTCTTAATTTACCCTAATTTTTTGAATTTCCCCTTTTTATTTTTTTATTTGTCCTAATTTTCCATAGTTTATCTAATTTTTAATAAGTTTTTAAAATTATCCCAAAAAAATTAGGTTTTCCCTATTTTTTAGTTTTTTATAATTTTTCCTAATTTTTTAAATTTGTTCTAGTTTATTGATTTTCCCATAATATTTTAAAATTTTCACAATTTTTAAATTTGCTCTAATTTTTTGGAATTTCCCAATTTTGGGATTTCCCCTTATTTTTCAAATTTGTCTTAATTTAACCTTTTTTTTAGTTTTCCATAATTTGAAATAATTTTTCAAATCTTCCCTAATTTTTAGAAATCTTAACATAAATATTTTTTATTTTCCTCATTTTTTCAAGATTTCCTTTGTTTTTTAATATTTTCCTAAAATTTTGCAATTTTCTTTAATTTTTTAAGCTTTCCCTAAAGTTTCAAAAATTCCTCAAAAAAATATGAGTTTACCCTAATTTACACTACTTTCTTTAATTTTATTTAATATTCCTTATTTTAAATATTTTTCTAAGAAAAATGTATTCCCCTAATTTGGCCCAATTTTTTGTATAATTTCAACTATTTGCTAATTTCCCCTAATTTTTCAAATTTTACCAAATTTGATGAATTTTCTATAGTTTGTCAAATTTTTTTTAATTTACCTCAATTTTCTTTATTTTTTTGAATTTTCCCTAAGTTTTCAAATTTCCCCCAATTGTTTTGAAAATTTCCTATTTTTTTAGATTCTCCCTATTTTTTTGAATTTTCCTTCTATCATTACAATTGAACTTAAGGATTATTATTATTATTATTATTATTATTATTATTATTATTATTATTATTATTATTATTATTATTATTTTATATATATATATATATATATATATATATATCTTCTCAAATCTTGATGCATGTTTGAAATGTGTTGAAGAGTCTTGTAGACTTGAAAAAAGTAAAATATTCGTAAGATAATGCATGCATAAAGAGATTCCCAATGTAAGATACATATGTGTAATGCATATAATCTATATAATCACACATCAAATGAAAGGAACATGCTTGTCAAGAAGGATAAAATAAATGAGACGTTAACATGTGTTAGGTAGCCATGGAAGCAAGATGAAGATGGAAAGGGATCATGATAGGTTGGATTAAATATGGATAAAGCATGTTCGAGAGGTTAAGAGAAAACATTACTACATGGACACATGGAAGGAATCATGAGTAGAATATTCACAAAGATGTGTAGAATATTACCATGGCAACTAGTCAAATGAAATAACTGGCAAGGTTCCAAAGGTCTAGGAAAACTATAAATAGATGCCTTGGGTTCCTATTTTATACATTAAAGTAAAGGGGTAAGATTTAAATTTTGTGAGATGTTATATTTTTTTGAGAAGGAAGAGTGAAGTAGAAAAATGAGTTAGTGGTTGAAGGAACTAATGTTGTAAAGATCATATTAAGATGATGAATGTATTGTTTGTAATAGAAGTATGATGTATATTGAATGTATAAAGATATGAATATATGAATGATGGATGGATTCTATATTTTAGTGAATGTTCATGTGTTTATCTTTATGTATATGGATGATTTATTTTACCATTTATTTATAGTGTACTATTTTGTATTCATGAATATTTATGCTCGATTCTTAGAATAGGGGTATTGGTTTTTCTTGATGTTCCTATAGTGAGTGCTTATATATTCAAGCCTAGTTAATATAGTGATATGGTAAAAGTAGAGTTTCCACCTATTTATTATTATGTGTATATCTTATGCAGGGGTTAGTTATGTTGAGCTTAGATCACAACATTTGGGTTTCATTATCAGGGTCCTATTTTAAAAGAGCATGGAGATTAGATTCATGAATGGTGGGACATACATCTCTAGAGGACATGGAAGCTTTTTTTGAAGTAAAAGTTATATTTTTTGAAGAATATTATAGGAATTGTGTATTATTGACTTAGATATTATGCTATGAACTTAAGAATGAATACTTCCTACTCTAAATCTAACATAACCTCAATTTGAGCAAAATGA